>CM070744.1:2411777-2870608 GCA_036346245.1 Bonia amplexicaulis
CTTCTTCATATAGTAACTAGTCATATGCCCGTGCGTTGCAACGAAAAAACAAATACAATGCAAATAGCACATCTCTCACGACCACAGTCTACGAAAAAGTAGTAGAGATAAAATTACCTCACAAACAGTAGCAGAAAAGGTATACCTCTGATTCACATGTGCAATAAGAAGCAAAGGACTGCACCATACTTTCTTAATAATAAAAAAATCATATGATTAAATAATGACGCATATTGTGAGGAAGCTCAACCATAAATGTACAAAACTAACTACAGCCATTCCAATCATCTATGAGTGGCCTTTATATTCTCCCTTGTGACAATAGTTTCACATTTTTTATAAAGTAACTGAAATTCTAATATGAACTTGTGAGGAGAACAATACCAAATACACAATCTTATTACAGCAGATGATGAATTTTTAGGAACAAGAAAAGACAAGAGAACAGGTACAATTACAAAGACAAGTAATTAAACGAAAGAGATGATTACAGAACAGAGAATCACCTGACCAGGAAGCCCTTCTGTGTCCTGACCTCCTAGCCTCAAACCCCAACCAAGTTGCGTATAGTATCCATTTACCATGATGTTCAATTGTTTCTTCGCATGTCCATTTGTGTACAGTTTCAGTTTTGGAACTACATTACCGTTAATACCTCTAGGTGTCGAATTTGAATTGACAAAACTGCGCTGGAGCAAACTATTTAGTTGTCCAGATGCTGCTACTATTAATCTGTCGTGAGATGCATTGTTAATTCAGATGAAGTGCTTACTGAGCCATTAGTATTCAGAAAATGCAGACGACCATGACAAATCTAAATGAGGAACTGCAATGTTAATGACTGAAAAAGTGAAATTGACATAAAATGCCTTCACCATCTTTGGTACATCGCTAACAACAATGGTAACCTCGATAGGTGGAGGCTAATTAACAACTAACATATTTAGAGTTGATCAGGATATTAGAATGAAAATGATATGAGCATAAACATCAGCATACTTTTGTCAAGTAGAATTGCATTACCTAAGAAAAGGGGAGATGGCTTTCCTGGTCTTGACTTGAATTCAGGATGGAATTGTGCGACAACGAAAAACTTATGATTGGGTGGTTCAATCATCTGCATCCAGTAGAGCATCATCCGGTAGGCAATGGAGAATGTTTGATATCAAATTCTTAGTGAAGATTGAAGCAACTGTTTTCAAAGTCTACCTCCATGCATCTTCCACTTTCATCCTTTCCAACAAATGAAAGCCCCGCCTTCTCAAATTCTAGGACCATTTCAGGGTTCACCTGAAAAAACAAATAAAATCTTCAACTTTATACAAAGGAAGAATGGGATCATAGAATGATCTGTGCCATCAGATAATTTCATACAGCTAACCTTGTATCTGTGGCGATGTCTTTCGTCTCCAGAGCTAGCATTGCCATACCTAAGATAATTCATCACAATTATATTCCACACATAAATGGGAATACAGATCAAATGCATAATTATACATAAGACATTAGGGGAACATGAGGGGCAGTGCTTTCTTACAGCTTTGCAGATTTGCAGCTATTGACTTGGATATATGTTCTCCTTGATCCAAGCCGCATTGTCGTCCCTGAGTTAATGTTAAAAGTGAACTTGTCTGAAATTCTGTCTACTTCTGCAGTGTTGGCATAAAGCATTTAATATCCCAAAAAACACATGATCTATCTCATAGCCATTTAATCTTCACAGTTTCCCTTAAACATTCTCTTTCCCATGCAAATACAGGACAGATGAACCAAACATCTTCTCTTTCCCATGCAAATACAGGACAGATGAACCTATGCCCGATGTAGGATAAATTGAAAAGGACCAGGTTATTAAAGTCACCACTTCAATTTACGGCATAACAATCATGTCCATCAGAAACAAAATGCGTATGGAAGTGAAAGCTGTGACCAGTATGCCTACTTAACAATGTTCCAGAAGCATGTTGTAGCAAACATCAAAATGAAGGCCCATAACAACTAAGTGAATAACCATAAAAATAGCACTGAGGAAATGATTCTGACAGAAAATTGAAGGTGACAATATGTCAAAATTTTCTTTGAAGTACTGAAAAATGCCTAAATATATTCATCACCACAAAAGAACATACTTTTAAGTAGTCATAAGAAGGAACTTAAAGGAAGCACCTCAGGAATGTACTTCAGGCGACATGACAAACCTAAATATCACCTCAGCATCAGCACAATTCCCAGCCTGCAAGCCAAAATTGGAAGTCAAACATACATGTCTCCATATGACAAATATAGATAGATCAAGCCGAAATTCAGCAACTCACATATTCTAGCCACACTTTGAGGTACCGGAGATCGTCCTTATACCGCTCGTGGTGCCAGAAGGTACGCACGCACTGCTCATAGATCGCCACCAGCCCCGAGCACTCCCAGCGGCCGGAACGACTCTGAACCCATTTGATGCGGTCACAGAGACCAAGCAGAAGACCAACTATGAGCACCGAGGTTATAAAAATCGATAAAATGACCAATCATGCGAGAAATCACGCAAATGAAGAGGAGGAATCAAGAAACGCTTACTCTAGCCACGGTTGGAGCGGATCTTCGCGCAGTACTCCGCCGCAGCAGCGTGTTCCGCAAGCAACATCTTGCTCACTTCCCTCTCCCTCTCCACCAAAACCCGCAAAACCCTAGGCGCCGATCCGAACGGAAGGAGGACGACGACGTGGCACCGTGGGGATATTTGGACACTTCTCGAAGGGCCTGGGTACTATTTTGCATCGGTGACGGAGGAGTGGGGGGAGAGGAGGCGGCGGCGCGGGGCCGGGAGGAGGAGGAGGCGGCGCGAAGCGGAGGAGGAGGGGAGGAGGAGGGGAGAGCGGAGGCGGAGGAGGGGGGAGGAGGAGGCGGTGGCACGGGTGGGAAGGAGGAGGCGGCGGGCGAGCGGACGGGTGGGGAGGAAGAGGCGGTGCGGAGCGGAGGGGTGGGGAGGTGGGCGGGCGGGGTGGGAGAAGGAGGAGGCGGCGTGAGGAGGCTAGGAGGGAGAGAGGAGGAGGAGGCGGAGGCGGAGGAGTGGGGAGGAGGAGGGCGGAGGAGCGGAGGAGTGGGGAGGAGGAGGCGGTGGCACGGGTGGGAAGGAGGAGGCGGCGAGCGAGCAGGTGGGGGAGGAAGAGGCGGTGCGGAGCGAGGGGTGGGGAGGTGGATGCGGCGCTGTGGTGGGAGAAGGAGGAGGGCGGCGCGTGAGGAGGCGAGGAGGGGGGAGCAGCGTCTCTCGGGCGGAAGATTCGCGAGGTGGGGGAGTTAGAGAGAGGAGAGCGGTTGGATTCGCTTCGGCATTTTTACGGGAAAGGGTGGGAGAGGACGGACGGACTGCCACCAACTCCAATTTTTAAGTAGTAGAGATTTTACAAGGATTTTATATATTCAATCTTTGTCTCGTGGTCTTGATTATTCTTTGTTGTTCGTATCTTGCCTAGTGGTTTTTCCTAACAATTTCTAATTGAATTGTCTTTGTTGGATGTGTCCAAGTCAACATCTATTTTTTATTTGTGTACTACAATGCACACACGTGAGTAATAGATGCTTCCACGTGTTTTTCATCATTAAGTCGTGGTGCCTACAACATTTATGAGTGTGTCGTTTGGCTTCCACCACATTTTATATACTCCTTAATTATGTCCTGAAATAATTGTCAAAACTGAAAAGTAGATGTCAAATTTTGTAATCTTGGATCAGTAATATTTTGTATACACGCATCTAGAGTGAGCACATGGAAATGATATGGATGGCAAAAAGGATACTACGATAATATTGTCCTTTACAACTTGTTATATTCTACTGCTACATAAATTAATGTCAATCTTTTTGCAAAAAACGGTAAAGTTTATATATTGGAGGGTGTGAAAACGGTAAAGTTTATGTATTACAGAGAGTAGCTATATGCGTGTGAGTAACATATATTGCATAAGTAAATAAGCTACTAAATACGTACCTGGGCCAACTGGTGATTGGCCCCGAGATCCAAACAAAAAACAAGAGAAAATTTGGCATCCACACAGGAAAGAAAAGTCAACAACAGAGAAAAATGTCTTATAAAATATGTCAAAATTTTCATGGCCCTCGTTAGATTAGAAATGTCAAATTTGGCACTATTATGTCGCATGGTACCGACCGTTAAGCCTCCACCACAGCAATCTCTCATGGTACACATGCAATACCATATCCACACATGTATTTGTCATATTGTACGGTGAGAGTATATAATTATTTTTCTATAATACACGAGTATGGTGCAATTTCATTTAAAGATGCCATTATTCCCATGCTTTATCTGTCCATGTTTACAACGTGGGGATAGAACTTTGATGTTGGGTCACATTTTCCTCTCACAGATGTAGAACTCTTAAATGTGGTATTTTCGACTATTCAGGTTAGTGACGTGGAGGTCCAAAATAGGATCCATTTGGAACATGAGTCTCCAGAAGTCAGCAGCTGATCCTCCAACTCCAGAAGTCGAAGAAGAAGCATATGAAGCCCAGAAGATTAAAATCTGGGAATCTCTTTTTTTGGAACTTTTGTAATAAATTTGTCTTGAATTTGACTCTCGTCTCAGTATAGCAAAGACAAGTATAAAAACGTCGAAAACGGACACCGTATGCAAAAGTTATGTTCGTTTTACTGAAAGTGTCTCAAAATTGACTCAGGCGGAAATTATGAAATTTTGAGCGAACCGTCTGTGAAAACTTTATTATCACGGACGGTTCTTATCTAAAACTGTCTGTGATACTTCACAGACGATTCTATATAAAAACCGTCTGTGATAATGGCTAACATCACAGACGATTCTTATCTAGAACTGTCTGTGAAGTATCATAAACGGTTCTAGATAAGAACCGTCCGTGATAATGAAGTTTCCACAGACGGTTCGTATATCAAACCGTCTGTGAAAAGATCACAGACGGTTATTCTAGGAACCGTCTGTGATATAAGCGTCCAGTTTAGTCTGTTTTGTAGTAGTGTTTACTTTATACCTTATTTTGGTTAATTTTCAAAGCTCTTTCGATTTGCATTTTTATACATGTATAGATCCTCTCTTTTGTGTGTAGCGTGCATCATTAATACCAGTGAGTTAATTAATGCCATTAAGATGAGCATATATGCAGTTTTGGAGCAATTAGGGGCATAAGCACTGAAACACCTCTAAAAATTTAAAATGAATTTCAATTTCAATTTGTGTGCTTGAGTTTGAATTTTTGCCAAATTGGGAAGTCTCCCTCCCTTCACCCGGCGGCGCGCCGCCGTCTCCCTGTTATTCCGTTCCACATGGCCGCTCTGCCTGTGCTCAATATGCAACCGTGCCACCGCCAATGCCCGACCCTGCTGCTGCGGCCCCACCATCCACTAACAAAAAAATGTACTGAAGAAAGAAAAGAAAAGGACAAGAGAAAGAAAAGGACAAGAAATCAAGGTAAACTATCTGGACATTCTTTAATTGAGGCGCAGCACAAAGCTAAGCAATGCGAGTCGCCATCTTCGTCCAGACCTCCAGCCCACAGTTAAACAGCAGCTTACCACGGCAGAAATAGCAGTAACCCTACACGTCTCCTCGCTTCAGTCAGTCCGCCGTCGCTCTCGCAGATCGGCATCTCGCTCTCGAAGGCATCGAAGAATTAACCTCGCCTTCGCCAGGGCGCAGCACTTCCTCGTGGTAGCCGACCACCAGGCCGGCCGTCGGCGTCCATTTCCTCGTCAAGGGCAGCGACGTCTTCGATCGGTGTGGAGCACACCGGCGCCGTTGCCATGCATCCCCACCGAGCGGCTGCCCTACTGTGAAAAATGGTACTGCTACAAGGAATCACTATGGTGGATGTTGGGATACGGGTAGACTACACTAGCGCAGATTAAAATTTTTCTACCGCGTAAACTAGAAAATCATGCGAGTAAGAGATCATGGATCATTACCACTAGATGCGCAGTGCAGCAGAAGTAGAGTTGAAGCAGTCGATTCAACAAAGAGCGCGTCGGTATAGCGGTAGTAGTCGAACATCCCCGTCCAAACGTCTCCTCCTCATGGTCGTCCCAATCAGCGCCGCAGTCACAGCAGCACCTCTATCGAAGTCCACACGACCAGGGATAAAGCACCGTGCATCGATGTGCTAGCACCAGCTAGCATGCACGATAGGGGATACGAGAGGTGGCAACTAGGGTTTCAACGGGTGTGTATCTCGGGTCCTTCCCTCAGCCCCGCACTCCCTTATATAGCCTTCAATCGGATCCATATCCGATACGAGTAGAGATCGAATCCCACTCGGAAACTATCATCCGACCCCTTATAGTTCCAGCCCATGAAGTGTGTGACCCTGTAGGTTCATATGTATTTGGTTATGGGCCAAAAACTCCTTTCTGGCTCATAAGTCAGTAGCGGTCCCTAGTAGGATATAACGACTCCTAAACACACATAAAAATCATATTGGACGAATCTATATAGTGATTATGTACCGATCCCTTTGCCTCATGATACCAGATCGAACTCAAGGCGAGAAACGTGCCATCATATGATAATCGTCTATGTTTTCACGATTATCACAGACGGTTCGTATTAGGAACCGCCTGTGAAATTTCACAGACGGTTCTTAACACGAACCGTCTGTGTTGTCTCAATTATCACAGACGTCTCATATTACAGTTACTATTATAAATCGTCTGTGATAGTTTAAGCACAGACGGTTTCGTATGAACCGTCTGTGATGTACTCGTCCAGTATAACCTCTTTCCAAAAAATTTTGCAAAGGCCAAAAATGGGATGTAACAACAACTTAGAGAGCTAAACAATATCGTCATGCGACATGCATATAAGGATTTATCGACCTACATACGCAAATTCAGTGCACACATGTGCAAAACTGCTAATTCACTTATACCTGCTGGCTGCTAGATTGCCCAGTAGTTTAGTTTTTGGTCATAAGGTGTGTACGTAACTTCTCTTATGTAGAATGTTGCAACACCATGTTTTGATGGAATTTTGGGGATACGGAGAAGCATCGTGTTATGCAGATGAATATACACAGTATATAACACTTAGAAATCACACACGTCCTTTTCTTTTTCTTTTTGCATTAATTCTTATGATGAGAACATATATAATTGTCCTTTTTGGTGTTAGAAATAATTTATATATAGTTATTTAACATTACAAAGTAGGACTTTCTTCCCATGTACATTAGTTTAGAAAAAAATTGTAGTGCGTAGAGGTGGGAATAAATGATATGCTGAAACTACACGTGGGTACCATGCAATTTCTGTTACAGATGTAATCATTGTCATGCTTTTTTTGTCCACATTTACCATGCGGGGCGGCACTTCGTTGGTTCACATTCATCTTAGATTGTTGTTGGGCTCAATTAATTGAAAAATAAGTTTTTTCCGAATCATCATATTATGACTTATCTGAAAAGAGAAGAATGATTTTGTTAGTATCTTGGCCCATTCCAACTGGCTCATGAGTTAAGCTTCTAACTGTGGTTTTTGGCTTATAACTGAAATTGCATTATAACAGCTGTTAACTTTTTTTGAGGCAAAATAAGAAAAAATAGCGAAAATGAAAAAGTTATACCACTACAGACAATACAAAGAAATAAGAAAAAAAAACCAAAATCCGAAAAAACTAAAATAAACCAATAGTAGAAGCCGATCTGTTCTAAATAGTTTCTGACTTAAATAAATCGAAAGCCAAAATAAGACAGAAGTTGAAGTGGTTTGGAGCGACTCCATTATGCTATAGTAGCAGTACGAGATATTTATATGGCTGGAACAATCTTCTGAGCGATTCAATCTTAGCTTGTAGATCGTATGCCCATAACTCATGACGCCCTACTGCAACATACCCCCTCCAGTCGGCAAAGCATGTTGTTTTGCACATAATTTAGAATACCAAGGCGAGGTAATGAGTTGTTTTATCACAACACTACTCCTATTAAGGGCACTTCTAATGGTCCTATATAAGCAATATATATAGTATTAATTAGTTTGTTGCCAAGTAAGATTTACACTAAGGTCGAGAGGAAATTAAAGAAGGCAGGAAGGAATGTTTCATTCAAGACATTGCTTCATCACAAAATCCGAGAGAGAGAGGGAGAGAGAGAGCTGGTAAAATTTATTATCCACTAAACTTAGTGATGTCTATAGTTATTTTTCAATAATGTGAAAAATAAGAAAATAGCACAGCAGTGTGTACCATTGAAAGTGCCTTAACTGACCTTCATTGGAACTATAGCATGTTGTAATTTAATGCAAACACTCCTTTTTATCCCATCTAAAGTTATAAATGCTGCATTTCTAGGCTCCAAATGTTCACCCCAAATGCATGCTAGCACCTTTCATTGGCTCCTGAATACCAGTGAGTTAATTAATGCCATTAAGATGAGCATACATGCAGTTGGAGCAATTAGGGCATAAGTTGCCAAATGACCCTGGAAATCCCCAGCGACTTGCTTTTGTGAACTGTAGCAAATAGACCCAAACGACATACTTAATTGCATTTGCCCTAGTGCAGAAACGCAATACTATTGTAACACGGTGGAAAGGGCTTTTTCCGCGATGAAGTGCAAAGGAATAGGGAGCGAATTCTTGAATTGTTGTAGGATTTCCTACGTTGAAAACACTATTTTCCATACTATTAAGTATGTAGCTATATATATATATATATATATATATATATATATATATATATATATATATATATATATATATATATATATATATATATATATATATATATATGACGCTGAAATTGGGCACCAGGGTGCCCGGGCACCTTGATTTCAAATGTGCGAATTCAACCCAAATTCGGGCATGTTTTTTGAAAATATCAGTTTTAGGGTATATACCTATCTATAACAATTCAAATGAAACATATACCTTTAAAAAAATACTCGAATTCAAAGTTTTAAACGAATTTAGATCACATGCTTTGCTGATTTATATATATAATCAGCACATACCTACAATCAAACTATCAATAAAAAAGGCAACTACATTTCAAATTTCAGTTCGAACTTGTTTGAACTAGTTAGTAAACTAGTTAAACTTGATATCCAAGAAATTTTAAAATTTTTCGCACGCGATACATACCTATTTTAGACTTATGGTGCCCGAGCACCAAGGAGCACTAGTTATTTTTACTATATATATATATATTATGCACCAGCTTTATTGGGGGAAAACAATAGGCAAGGATACTACTATGAATATACATATTTGCTAACTAATGAAAAAAATGTACTAAAGAAAGAAAAGAAAAGGACAAGAAATCAAGGTAAACTATCTAGCCATTCTTTAATTGATGACTCCGGGGCATGTAGCCAAGCCCGGGCCGTGAGGCGCAACACAAAGCTAAGCAACATCCCAGCAGCTTACCATGGCAGAAATAGCAGTAACCCTACACGACAGACATAATCCGTATTTATTTTTATCCGAATCCATCAGAAACTACTCTATCCGTTTTCACCTCTACATAGTATTATGAATATACTAGCAGCATAGGCGCGGCGCAACGCCGCGCTAGCCACCGTACGTGTCAAAATAAAATATGTGAGAATTTGCAAGGAGTTGTTTAAAAAAACCGGGGTCAAAAACGTATTTTCGGAGAAGCTAAAGGTTTTTTTTTGGAAAAACCGAGGACCTGTACGGGAAAAAACGGCGTACGTGTCGAAATAAAAGATGGGAGAATTTGCGAGGAGTTGTTTAAAAAAAACCGGGGGCAGAAACGTATATTCGGAGAAGCTGAAGGTTCTTTTTGAAAAAACGGAGGACCAGACGAAAAAATGGGGACCCGGCGCACTTCCAAAACGGGGCCATACTGCAAAACGGAGGGGCTAAAGAAAATTTCTAGGGACCCAAAAAAAATTCCAGGGACCTGTAGAATTTGCGAGGAGTTGTTTAAAAAAAACCGGGGGCAAAAATGTATATTCGGAGAAGCTGAAGGTTTTTTTGAAAAAACGGAGGACCTGTACGTAAAAAAACGGGGACCCAGGCGCAATTTCCGAAAATGTGGGGGGCCATACTGCAAAACGGAGGGACTAAAAAAAATTTCTAGGGACCCAATAAAAATACCAGGGACCTGTTTGCGAGAACCAAAGACCTGTACGTAATATCGAAAAAACCGGAGGAAAACCCTCGGTGACCGATCAGACGCAAATCCCCGCCACCTTGCTGCTGCTGGGGACGTGTGTCGCTGAGGGACGGGCATTCCGAAGTAGTAGCTTATGATTTGCCCCGGTCGTAAACGCAATACTATTGTAACACGGTGGAAAGGGCTTTTCACGATGAAGTGCGATGGAATAGGGGCGAATTCTTGAATTGTTGTAGGATTTCCTACGTTGAAAACACTATTTTCCATTCTATTAAGAATGTATGTCTATATATATATATATAGTATAAATAACAGAAACACCATGGTACATAAGCTCCTGGATTGAGATTTTTCACCCATGATTAAGATTTTCCATCTATGATTAATTCAGCAAGCTAAATCAATGAATTTCTTTCACTTGCGCGTATCTAAAAGTAATCCAAAGACGAAAAACTTGATTCCCGGACACCATGATATCTCATTTATATATATATATATATATATATATATATATGGAGCATATCTAGTACTAATGGCTATTTCAGTGCTAAGGTGCTAATGGCGACGTGGACCGTTCGATCTAGATTGCGTGGCTCAGACAGAGATGGGTGAAAATTACATCTCACTTAAACACTTTTGTAAAAAATCCTCTGCGCCTTGCATTTAAATGAAATAGCAGTAACCCTACACGTCTCCTCGCTTCACTCAGCCCGCCGTCGCTCTCGCATGTTCGAAGAATTAACCTCGCCTTCGCCAGGGCGCAGCACTTCCTCGTGGTAGTCGACCACCGGGCCGTACGTCGGCGTCCATTTCCTCGTCAGGGGCAGCGACGTCTTCGATCGGTGTCGAGCACACCGGCGCCGTTGCCATGCATCCCCACCGAGCGGCTGCCGAGACCACGCACCCAGAAAAATGGTACTCGATGCAAAGTCGTCTGAGCAAACCTATCGACTGTGATCATTGATCGCATTCTGTCGTTGTCTACTGAGAGCTTCTTTTTTTCAACAATGATATCCATGTGGTGAATGTCACATGTGAATCCGTGATTTGCCACAACTTTTGCAAAACAAGTAGGGGAATATATATTTAGAAACAGTAATATATATATTTTTATATGTGTACAATGGATCCTTGATCTAGCATAAGCCAGAAGGCGGGTCATGGCTGTCTTTTTCCCGGTTGTTTGTCACCATTTTGTGGGGGCCAATAAAAAAATGTGGCTAATATTTGTTTTTATAACTTTAGGGGAAAGGTCCTAATGTGGATTGAATAAATCCCTAAACCCATTATGTCTTCTGCTCGTATCATTCCATCGCAATAGCATCTCTACCGAAATCCACACGTCCGAGGATAGAACACCATGCACTGGTGTGCTAGCGCTAGTGTACACAGCAAGACCTGTGAGAGTGATAGATGGGGTTTCAGTTAGTGTACATTTTCACACGCAAATGCACTACTTTATATAGAGACTCTGACTAGATCCATATCCAATACAAGTAGATATTGTATTTCAGTTGGAAAACCTCTAACTTGATTATTATTGTTCCAACCCATTAAGTGTGTGATCCTGTATGTTCATGCATACTTGGTTGTAACCTGGATACACCTTTTCGGTCAATGGCTAGCAACGGTCCCTGGCAGGCCATATTGACCTCCCAAATATACACAAAGATCAATTTGGACGAACCTTATGCAATATAAAATGCAACCAGCTCTTAGTCACTCACGACCAGTTCATAACTCCTTCCAATCAGATCGTATCTGGTTATGACCAATCCGTATCCCCACGTGACTAGTTCGTAGACCAGTTGTGATATATCTGATTAGCTCACAACCAATCAGTGTACCCATATGACTAGTTCGTATCTGGTTATACTGAATGACCTATTTGCGTATTCTCTTTCCCTCACGACACCCAATCGAACACTAAGTAAGAAACATGTTATGTATGGACTGTTCAATCTTTTCTTGATCTAGTGATGGATAACTTTATGTGGTCAATTCTTTGACCACTCGTTGCATGGCCATGCACTTTCTTTGTTCGACTACATCGAGGAGCCCAAAGATATCTCTATTATGATGAAGGAGGGCAAAACAAATATATGACCAGTCACATTCCACTGTATACTTCATAGCATACCCGAAAGCTAACTTTATAACTACCCAGTTACAATGTAGTGTTTGGTAATCCCTAAGTATACTATTACACATGTAAGAAACTATGATAATCTCATGCACATGGATTATATATTATAATTATTTGCGACCAGTTTATAACACGTAAAACATAATAATCTCAATAGCATCTCAATGTGTGTCAATTCAGCACCATGTTCTCTAACATATGTCCATATTATTGATTTTATATCTCCATATCTATAACCGGTGAAATGTGGCCATCAATTAATACATATACTAGTTTATATGTCACCAGTGTCTTGACTTGTGACATTCGATCTGGGATCTTTTATAATGATATCATTCAATAAATAAAGAGCTTCACACACAAGTCACATACTTGCTGAAGTTAATAAATGATAATTTATTCAAGGCACATAATAACATTTATTCAAAATATCATTAGCATAGAAGTGATACAAGCATCTCCATAATTGCTTCGAGAGCATATCACTAACAGAGAGTTATTATTCTAAAGTGAATTTATATATTTCATATGTCCCATCTTCAATGATACAAAGAAATCTACTTTTTTGCCTCATATAGACGGACCGATAATCGTGGTTTTGGTTCCAAAACTAATGGCTTGGCCAGTTTGAGGCTCGTAGCCGACTCCTGAAGCTCAATCTTTTCAGCACCATGCGGTATGCTCCAAGTGAACCATCTCGGCCAGTGCCCACTCAACTGCATTCGATGGGTTGTCCACGGTTGCTAGCGTTATCTCCTGCAATTATATGGTTGCAAGCCGGCCTGAGTTAGTATTTGATTCTACGGAGTGCGTCAAGCTCTACCAACTGTGTCCGAGCTAGAAAGAGCTTATTTCTTAAGGATAAATAATAAAATTTTGGAAGCAAGCGAGCTATAAAAAACTTACAAGAGTTTCTGCCTTGATCTCCTCGACTGTCAACAACGGTTGCCCTACTGCATCCTCCAGGGAGACCAGCACGTCAAGAAAATCACCAACCTCTCTCTTCTCATCACCTTTTCTAAGAGCCCTCCATTCTTCCGTCCTCTCCTCTATGATAGGATCATGCAACCTCCTGAATGTCCTCATCAGGCCATTGACGACCTCTTCATGGCCGTCCAGGTCGAGGCCAACCAACGCCGGGAAGTAGTCCGAGATGCAGAAGGCGCCGAGGTAGTCCAGCGCCGTGAAGAGCGCGTCGACATGCGCCTCCTCGTCCTGGCCAGGGCCGCCGGCAGACTCAGCCGGAGGTTCGTAGAAGTGTCTCCGGCCAAATACGAGTTTTCTGATGAGGTTACCGCAGAAGTGCCTGGCTACATGCCGCACGTCTACGGTGCAGCTCGGCTTCTTGTTGCATAGGTTGTAGACGTAGTTGACAAGGTGGTCGGCTTCCTCTGTTGTAATCTTGAGTGCATCTTTTGTGTTTCTGCTATTTCTAGTTTAAACGAATAACTCCGGAATGACCGGAATGAAGTAGCAGACTGAGTAGTTTCTGTTTTTGCCGGTTGTTACGGCTTTGTGCGAGTCAGTAGGAAATTCAGCAGGGATCTGTGTGATCCTGTATTTCCGGTTGACTATAGTTTGTTTGCATGTAATCAATGCTATATTTAGTAGTCAATAAACAGCTGAATGTGTATCCAGCTTTGATCTGGAGCAGTTAAGCATTCTTCTATCGCCTCACTCGTGTGTGCCCAGTTTTCCTCTGTATTGTCGTTTTTCCGTCAGAGTACTGTTCATTCCTGAATTTCCACCCGATAGCAAGTGAGTTCAGAGAGGGCATCAGAACATGATTGCCGATAGCCAATTCTAACATTTGGTATCAGAGCGCGTCTAGATCCATGTCCACGTCCAAGACTCCAAGTCGCTACACGCCACCAGGGAGGAGGAGCAGCACTGGAGACACCGGTGACAGCTCGGGCGGCGAAGGGATCTTCTCGCCTGCGATGTCACAGCAGATGGCGAAGGAGTCCGGGGTATCTTTGAGGTATCCGATCCTGACGAGAACCAACTACGCCGACTGGGCATTGTTGATGAGGGTGAATCTGCAGGCCCAGGGCGTCTGGGGCGCCATAGAGCCTGGAGGTGCAGATTTTCGGGAAGATCGGCTGGCACTCGCTGCAATCCTCCAGGCTGTGCCGCGAGAGATGCTGCGATCCCTTGCGACGAAGGATTCCGCAAAGGCAGCCTGGGAGGCTGTCAAAACAATGAGAGTCGGCGTCACCCGAGTTCGCGAAGCAAGGCAGCAGGCGCTGCGCCACGAATTTGATGCCATTCGTTTCAGGGATGGTGAAACAGTAGAAGATTTTGGGATGCGCATCTCCGGCCTTGCAAATGACATCCGTGAGATGGGAGGAGAACTTGAGGAAGAGCAAGTACTCAAGAAGCTGCTTCGGGTTGTACCCTCGAGGTACCGGCAGGTGGCAATTGCGATTGAGCAATTACTTGATCTCAAGACAATGCCATTGGAAGAGCTCGTTGGTCGCCTATCGTCTGTTGATGATCGGTATGGCGATGACGAAGACTCCAGTGGCGTGCATCAAGGTGGAAAGCTCCTTCTCACGGAGGAAGAATGGACGGCACGTCTGCAGCAAAGGAACCAGGAGGGTTCAGCGAACTGGAGCAAAGGTACTGGGGGTGGATCCTGCAGCACTGGAAGTGGCTCCGGCTTCAAGCAAAGTCGCTGGCGGCAGAAGAACTCGAATCCTCGGAAGAGCCACGACAACAAGGAGGGAACACCGAACGGTGGCACGCGCGATCGTTCGAAGGTGAAGTGTTACAATTGTGGTAATTCTGGGCATTTCGCGAGAGAATGTCGGAAGCCACGACGAGAGCACAAGAACCAAGTGAACCTAGTGCAAACAGAAGAAGAGCCAACCCTCCTTATGGCACAATTGTGTGCGACCTCCACAGCTTGCGAGGAGACACTTCTGCAAATGCCGATTGCCGAGCAGGTGCACTTAGATGAAGTGAATGCCAAGGGGATTGAACTCCGGGAGGAAGAAACTGACAAGTCCAGCTCCAACACCTGGTATCTTGACACAGGTGCCACAAATCACATGACCGGCATCAAGACGGCATTTGCAGAATTAGACACCCATGTCACAGGGACAGTAAAGTTTGGGGATGGTTCACTGGTAGGCATCTGTGGACGTGGGACTGTCCTATATGCCTGTAAAAATGGTGAACATCGTGTCCTTGAGGGAGTATATTACATCCCCAAGCTGAAGAGTAATATAATAAGCATCGGGCAATTGGATGAACAGAAGTTCAAAATTCACATCGAAGATGGCATTCTTTCAATCCGGGATCAGAAGCATTGTTTGCTGGCAAAGGTTCCTCGGAGTCTCAATCGGCTTTATCTTCTTCACCTGTCCATTGTCAAGCCAGTATGTTTGGCGGCAACTTGCAATGAAGAAGGATGGCGTTGGCACGCCAGATACGGGCATCTTAACTTCCAGGCGCTGCGAAGACTAGCTCGGGAGGAGATGGTCCGAGGACTTCCGATGGTTGATCAAGCCGATCAACTGTGTGATGGATGTCTTGCAGGTAAACAAAGAAGAATGCCATTCCCAGCTGAGGCAAAGTATCGGGCACAGGAGGTGCTTGAGTTGGTGCATGGGGACCTCTGTGGCCCGATTACCCCGGCAACACCAGGAGGCAAAAGATATTTTTTGTTGCTTGTAGATGATATGAGTCGTTTCATGTGGATTCGGTTGCTGTCGTCGAAGGATCAAGCTGCCATGGCAATTAAACAGTTTCAGGCCACTGCCGAGGTGGAGAAAGGGAGAAAGCTGAAGATGCTCCGAACTGATCGAGGGGGCGAATTCAACTCAGTTGAGTTCGGAGAATACTGTGCCAATCAAGGTATTAAGCGACAACTCACTGCTCCATATTCTCCACAGCAAAATGGAGTGGTCGAACGTCGGAATCAAACCATTGTGGGGACGGCGCGAAGTATGATGAAGGCGAGAGGAATGCCGAGCTGGCTGTGGGGAGAAGCTGTTGTAACAGCAGTGTATCTCTTGAATCGATCACCAACAAAGAGCTTGCAAGGTATGACACCCTTTGAGGCTTGGTTTGGCAGGAAACCCGGTGTCAGTCATCTGCGGGTTTTCGGTTGCATTGGTCATGTGAAGACTGTGAAGCCAAATCTCAGGAAGCTGGATGATCGCAGCACCAAGATGATTTTCATTGGCTATGAAGAGGGATCCAAAGCATATCGAATGTATGATCCATTGGCAAAGCGAGTTTGTGTAACTCGTGATGTGGTGTTTGATGAGGCAGCAAGCTGGGTATGGAATAATTCCAGTAATCTGCAGACACAGGAGCCCGGAAATGATGATTTTGAAGTCGAGCATTACATTATTCCAGTCACTGGAAGGCATGATGGAGTATCTGAAGACACAGGGAATGACAGCCCCAAGGAGTATGGTGATACTGGGGGGGTACACGACGGTTTCAGTCCAGTTCAGAATGCTGACACGTCTCCAAGCATTTCAATAACTTCTACAGGAGTGGGTTTCTGTACACCACCATCTGATGTCTCCACATTTTCTGATGAGGCGCCAAGGAGGTATCGGAAGGTAACTGATCTCATTGCATCCACAACTCCGATCCTTGGTTTTGATTACAGTGACCAGTGCTTGCTTGCTGAGGAGGAACCAACAAGTTTTGATGAAGCTGAGAAGGAAAGCTGCTGGCGCAAGGCAATGCTTGAAGAAATGAGCTCAATTGAAGGTAACAATACTTGGTACCTTACTGATTTGCCAGCTAGTCATCGTGCAATTGGTTTAAAGTGGGTATTCAAGATCAAAAGGGATGCCAATGGAGTGGTAGTTCGGCACAAAGCCAGGCTAGTAGCAAAGGGGTATGTGCAACAACATGGAGTTGACTTTGATGAAGTGTATGCTCCTGTGGCTAGAATGGAGACTGTGCGTTTATTGATTGCAGTGGCTGCACAAGAGAGATGGGAAATCCATCATATGGATGTAAAATCTGCATTTCTGAATGGGGAGTTAGAAGAGGATGTTTATGTAGTGCAGCCTGCAGGTTTCATTGATGAGGAGAATCCAAATAAAGTCTTGAAGCTGAGAAAGGCTTTATATGGATTAAGACAAGCACCCAGGGCTTGGAATTCTAAACTGGATTCCAGTCTTGCAGCACTTGGTTTTGTCAAGACAGTGACTGAGAGTGCAGTATACACCCGAGGAACTGGGAATTCAAGGCTTGTAGTAGGAGTATATGTTGATGATCTTCTCATCATTGGTGCACAATCTGGAGAGATTGCCAACTTCAAGCAGCAGATGAAAAAGTTGTTTGAAATGAGTGACTTAGGGTTGCTAAGTTACTATCTTGGAATGGAGGTGCAACAATCCGAGAATGGTATCACCTTGTCACAATCAGCATATGCAGCAAAGATTCTTGTAAAAGCAAGGATGGAGGGTTGCAAATCTGCTCAAGTTCCTATGGAACCAAGGACTAAACTTTGCAAAGATAGTTCAGAAGAATGCATTGAGCCGACTCTATATAGAAGTATAGTGGGAAGTTTGAGGTATTTGGTAAATACAAGACCAGACCTTGCTTATTCGGTTGGATATGTGAGTAGGTTCATGGAGAGGCCTACCACTGAGCACTGGGCTGCTGTCAAACATATACTGCGATATGTAGCCGGAACTCTGAGTGTTGGCTGCAAGTTTGAAAGGAAACAAGGTCCAAAAGAGCCACAATTAATTGGCTATAGTGATAGTGATATGGCTGGAGATATTGTTGACAGGAAGAGCACAACTGGAGTTTTGTTCACTTTTGGGAATGGTTTGATTAGCTGGCAATCACAAAAACAAAAGGTGGTGGCTTTATCAACTTGTGAAGCTGAGTATATAGCAGCCGCTACTGCAGCCTGTCAGGGCATTTGGCTGGGTCGTTTGATTGCTGAGATACAGGAGAAGGAGTCATGCTGTACAGTGCTGAAAATTGATAACAAGTCAGCAATAAATCTGTGCAAGAATCCAGTGATTCATGACCGTAGTAAGCATATCGATACCCGGTATCATTTCATAAGAGAATGTGTCGAGCGGAAGCAAATTTCAGTGGAGCATATCCGGACTGAAGAGCAATTGGCAGATATTCTAACCAAGCCGCTGGGACGAGTCAGATTTAAAGAACTGAAGACAAAGCTTGGTTTGATCGAGATCTGAGAGTACTTCAAGATTAGGGGGTGAATTGTTGTAATCTTGAGTGCATCTTTTGTGTTTCTGCTATTTCTAGTTTAAACGAATAACTCCGGAATGACCGGAATGAAGTAGCAGACTGAGTAGTTTCTGTTTTTGCCGGTTGTTACGGCTTTGTGCGAGTCAGTAGGAAATTCAGCAGGGATCTGTGTGATCCTGTATTTCCGGTTGACTATAGTTTGTTTGCATGTAATCAATGCTATATTTAGTAGTCAATAAACAGCTGAATGTGTATCCAGCTTTGATCTGGAGCAGTTAAGCATTCTTCTATCGCCTCACTCGTGTGTGCCCAGTTTTCCTCTGTATTGTCGTTTTTCCGTCAGAGTACTGTTCATTCCTGAATTTCCACCCGATAGCAAGTGAGTTCAGAGAGGGCATCAGAACATGATTGCCGATAGCCAATTCTAACATCCTCGACGCGCCGACCGTGCAGCTTTCGCTCCATGGCCGGCGAGAGGATCTCTGAGGCGAGCACCCGTCTCATCTTCTTCCACTGGTCGCCGACCGGGGACATGATGGTGTTCTTGTATCCGATGCTGAACGACCACGACGCGAATGACCGGGGCCGCGAGGCAAGAACAGCATCGTTATTGCGCAGGACTTCCCGGGCTATCTCCGGCGAGGCCACAGTGATCACGTGGACGGGTCCCAAGCGGAGGCAAAGGATATCCGTGTCCATCTCGTGGAGGAGGCGGTGAATCCACCTGAACACCGGCTTGTTCGTCAGCATCTGGTGCATGTTACCAATGACCGGCATGGCAGCCGGCCCTGGCGGCAGCTTGCATGGCTTCCATTTCTTGGACACGACGACACTGTTCTTCCGGTAGAGCAGTGCAATGAGCAGGAGGATAGCCATTGTTATGAGCATAGTGAGGGCGGGTGCAGCTGCCATGTTGGCTGTGTGGTTTCCTGGTGTATGTTGCGGAAACCGGGTAAGACGTGGCGATAATTTGTAGGATTGCAGCATCTTAACTGATTGTTTGGCATATTTATAGCCGAGTTCTCCACCTGTTTGCAAGAGAGGACAGAAATGTTTGATAGATACGTATGTACAATTCCGTTTTCTTTCTTCTGCATAAAACAGAACTCCTTTTTCAGTTTATAAAATACTTTTTCGACAATATATCGTTTATACAATATTTATGTTTCTTATTAATAAACATTTATTCAAACGATCATAAACATTGAAGTGATACAATTATCTTCATGATTGCTTCTAGAGCATATCACTAACAGAGAGTTATTATTCTAAAGTGAATTTATATATTTCATATGTCCCATCTTCAGTGATACAAAGAAATCTACTCTGCCTCATATAGACGGACCGATAATCGTGGTTTTGGTTCCAAAACTAAAGGCTTGGCCAGTTTGAGGCTCGTAGCCGACTCCTGAAGCTCAATCTTTTCAGCACCATGCGGTATGCTCCAAGTGAACCTTGCAGGAGCCTTGCGAACAGCATCATCGTAATAGAAGTACCGAGCGATACCGCAGGGCAGCCGCGTCTCCCAGCACTGAACGATACAAACCGCAGCTCCGGCTCAGCTAGCACCACGTCCACATCGCTCAGATGCCGCTCTGGTCGAAACTCGAGCGGGCTGTCCCAGACTCTGGGGTTTCGACCGAGTCCGATTCGGCTTAACATGACATGGCTGTTCTTTGGGACCAAGTATCCAGCGACGGTGGTGTCAGCAACGGCGACGTGGGGTGGGTTGAACGGGTGGTGGTGGATGCGGAATGCCTCCCGGAGGCATGCCTTGAGGTATTTGAGGTGGCGAACGTCGGATTCCTGAACGAGTCTCTCTCTGCCGACAACCTTGTCAAGTTCGTCGATTGCTTTCTTCATTGCATCTGGGTTGTTTATCATCTCGGCCAGTGCCCACTCAACTGCATTCGATGGGTTGTCCACGGTTGCTAGCGTTATCTCCTGCAATTATATGGTTGCAAGCCGGCCTGAGTTAGTATTGCTTGTTGCACCAAGTACACAAGATAATATTCATGTAGTGATCAATGCCCCAAGCCCCTGAAGTACCCTGTACTGTACCATATTATTTAAAAAAAACTGCGATTCAAACAAGTAAGAATGTAAAATTATTTGTCATGATTAAAGCATTTTCCAAATTATTAACAAAAAATCTAGTACGCCTATGTGAACATAAAAACTTATTTGCTAGGTTATATATCTTCTACTGTTGTAAAGCCTAAAAGACTTTCACTAAGGCTTAGAGTTGAGGAGCTAAAATTTTCCCCAGTAAATCCTCCGTTTGTTCGAACACCCAGTAAAAACTTTTACTAGGGTTTAGAGTCTTATCTCAAAAGTTAGCAGGAGCTGGAACGAGACCTTCCTATCTTAGGTAACACCGTAACAGTATGCGTAAGTCCAGAAGAAATGAACAATAATAAACAATTTGATTCTACGGAGTGCGTCAAGCTCTACCAACTCTGTCCGAGCTAGCAAGAGCTTATTTCTTAAGGATAAATAATAAAATTTTGGAAGCAAGCGAGCTATATAAAAAAAACTTACAAGAGTTTCTGCCTTGATCTCCTCGACTGTCAACAACGGTTGCCCTACTGCATCCTCCAGGAGACCAGCACGTCAAGAAAATCACCAACCTCTCTTCTCATCATCTTTCTAAGAGCCCTCCATTCTTCCGTCCTCTCCTCTATGATAGGATCATGCAACCTCCTGAATGTCCTCATCAGGCCATTGACGACCTCTTCATGGCCGTCCAGGTCGAGGCCAACCAACGCCGGAAGTAGTCCGAGATGCAGAAGGCGCCGAGGTAGTCCAGCGCCGTGAAGAGCGCGTCGACATGCGCCTCCTCGTCCTGGCCAGGGCCGCCGGCAGACTCAGCCGGAGGTTCGTAGAAGTGTCTCCGGCCAAATACGAGTTTTCTGATGATGTTACCGCAGAAGTGCCTGGCTACATGCCGCACGTCTACGGTGCAGCTCGGCTTCTTGTTGCATAGGTTGTAGACGTAGTTGACAAGGTGGTCGGCTTTCGACGCGCCGACCGTGCAGCTTTCGCCCATGGCCGGCGAGAGGATCTCTGAGGCGAGCACCCGTCTCATCTTCTTCCACTGGTCGCCGACCGGGGACATGATGGTGTTCTTGTATCCGATGCTGAACGACCACGACGCGAATGACCGGGGCCGCGAGGCAAGAACAGCATCGTTATTGCGCAGGACTTCCCGGGCTATCTCCGGCGAGGCCACAGTGATCACGTGGACGGGTCCCAAGCGGAGGCAAAGGATATCCGTGTCCATCTCGTGGAGGAGGCGGTGAATCCACCTGAACACCGGCTTGTTCGTCAGCATCTGGTGCATGTTACCAATGACCGGCATGGCAGCCGGCCCTGGCGGCAGCTTGCATGGCTTCCATTTCTTGGACACGACGACACTGTTCTTCCGGTAGAGCAGTGCAATGAGCAGGAGGATAGCCATTGTTATGAGCATAGTGAGGGCGGTGCAGCTGCCATGTTGGCTGTTTGTGTGATGGCACTTTGGTTTCCGGTGCATGTTGCGGAAACCGGGTAAGACGTGGCGATAATTTGTAGGATTGCAGCATCTTAACTGATTGTTTGGCATATTTATAGCCGAGTTCTCCACCTGTTTGCAAGAGAGGACAGAAATGTTTGATAGATACGTATGTACAATTCCGTTTTCTTTCTTCTGCATAAAACAGAACTCCTTTTTCAGTTTATAAAATACTTTTTCGACAATATATCGTTTATACAATATTTATGTTTCTTATGCATACAACTGCTGAAATCGAGTTCTAGAAAATAAAGATTTCTGAAATAATAGTTGAGCTATAGCTATTTGCAATTCTTAGCAACTACAGATATTTTTCTGCATTTTATGCACACCCACGAGCCGAACCAACTATGGTTATATCAGGGACGAAGAGAGAAAATGTTGAGCACCATTAAATCTAGCTCTACCAAATTGGGAGTGCCACATACTGTACATTCAGATGGCCTATGTTGGTTTTGCTCCCACTTATAGTTCTTGACCCTATGATGGATTGCTCACAGTCACTGTGCCAAGTGCCAACCTTTAATTTGGCATTGTAGCACTATTGTATCACCTAGATTTCTATTGTATTTTATGATCCGAGCTGGTCGCGTCAACCGCTATCCGGTCGGATCTGATCGCTTAAAGAGTCTGACTAGGTTCGCTCAAAAGGAAAAGCAATCAGGTCCACAAGTCTTGCCAGAACTTTTTACCTTACAAGTATACGGTTTTCATCGTCCGCGATTGGGACTATGATTCATCTCGGTAGGATATTGTTCTTTGCTAACTAGGACATTGTTCCTTCATTGTCTAGGACTGTTGTTCTAATGTTATTTATACCCCAGTAAGCCTTTGATTGGCAACGCATTTGCAAGGCTCACATAACACATAATCAAAGTTCAGCCTCGATTGATCGATTGTTCATAAAATAACCAACCTCCATACGGCCCCGCTTAACGCCTGCGTATGGACTCGCATTCCACCTTCCTCTCGCTGCTTTGTAGAGGTTCAATCGAACTTGAGCAGTTATTAGACCAGGGTTGACATATCAACGCTTGTGGTTGGGCGATCACTGTGTTTTTTACTTGGCACAAGGTTCTTGTCCTCATATTTTTCACCAGGCTGATCCAGCCTTCATCCCCGAGGTTTGGTCGTGACACAACCACATCGTGATGTGCTACATATGCACCCGCCTGCTCCCCGTGGTTTGGTCATGAGTACAACCACATCGTGATGCCTCACATTCGACCCCTACCCCGTTTTTCCTAAGGTTTGGTCGTGAGTACAACCACATCGTGATGCCTCACATTCTGACTCCTACCTTAGTACAAGTTTCTCCAAGCATCACCAGCCTAGGGTACGGTGTCCCATACCACCCTACCCTAGCTCTGGGTTTTCCAAATCTACCGGCCAACGGCCAAGTCACTTAAAAGTACAAAATGCTGAATGAGATGATCTATAAATCTTAATACATTATTTCTATAGTTACTATGGTTGTCAAGGTGAATATAGCCATCAATCAAGACATGACATTTTTCAATGGTAGGAATAACTAAATAGCATGACATTCTAAACATTTTATTTTAAGCAATTATCATTTCACAATTATCAATAATGAAAATAATTAAGTAAATAATGCAAATTTCATGGGATTCTATATGATCAAAAACATGTGACTTGCCTCTTTGTCTTTAGTCTCGATTGTCTTCTCGCAACCCTCGGGTTGGGTACCAATTTCTTTAATTGCTCTCTCAGAGTCCTATCGACCAACACGGTGGTGCGAATATTAGCGTGGAATACGAACACACACGAGTTCCTCTTTGCAAAGTGCAAGCGGGAACAAAACACAAATAAACAACAAAAGACATAAAGAGGGCTGATGAGGTGACTAAGGTTTAAGTAACGAATGATGCGATCAAATAAATTAAGATTAGGATTAATAGGTTCGAGATGGCCGAGGTGTATATGTGACTTAACGGATTTTTGGCGAATGGTCAAGGTGTGACGACGTCGATTTTAAGAGTAAGATATTCGTCGAGGTTGTTTAGGCTTCCCAAAATTGAAGGTGGTGTGCGGAGTTGGGAAGTGTAGATGGGCTGGGAGATAAAGTGGATACATGTGTTAATAGGGTTTCGGTGAATGTAGGAGATTGGATTTATTTAAAATTGGATTTGACAGAGTGGAGGAATCTAAATTTATAAAATTTGGTTTTAAAGGAATGTAGGTCAAAAGTGGGCTTATAGTATTAAACTAATCAAAATGATGTATTTTTGGTATTTTAGGATTTTTGGATTTGTAGGGTTTTGAATTTACTTAAATTAAATTTTGGTGGAATGGTGGAATTCAAATTTATTTTAATTTGGAGGAATAGGAGTTAAATTTGAATTTAGGGTGTCAAATTGATCAAATGGTGGATTTTGGAATTTTGGGATTATTCTATATTTTCTGGGATTTTATTGATTTTATGAATTTTTAAATCGTGTGAACAAGAATGATATTTACTATTCATTCGGGTCTATACTATTCATTGCGGGTCGGTTACTGTTCATACCAGATCCATAGCTACAGTACCAGATAGGCTACTGTTCACTGCGGGTCGGATGCTACAGCATTGTGTAGGTATCGTTCATCTTCGCCCTCTCGCAAGACCGTAGCAATCAAATGGAAATTTCCAAATGGAGATTCCCGATGCTACTGGTCATCTCCCGGAAACCAAGGGCATGGACGGACTGTGGGGTTGAGGAGGACCCATTTTGGGGTTGGCGCGGCCGGGAGACGGCGATCGCGGGCGGCGAGCTCAAGAACTCTCAGACGGTTTTTTGACGACATGGGGCTATTGGGGCGACTATTTTAAAATCAACGGGTGCTTAACCATCTAGGGGCACCGGGAAGGTCTTAGTGGTGGCGGTTTGCACCGAAAGCTCACAGTGAGTCAGCCACGGCGAGGTACCAAGGCGGGCGGCGGTTGTCGCCGGTGGAGAAGACGAGGGCTTGGGAAGCTATAGCGCTGTTTCGTTGTGTTTCTCGGGTTCATGAGGGAGTTACAGAGCGAGTAATTGGAAAGCTATTGAGTAAATTAAAGAAATCGGTTTAGGTCTCACCTTGTAATTCCGTGATTGCCGAGCAAGAGGGGCGATGATAGGCTAATTGGGCATGCATGGAGCTTCACCTGGGTGCGAGGGAGGTTGGAGGGCCTTGAGCTTCGTGGGAGTCCGGAGGCAGTTTGGCCGAGAGAGGATCGTGACAATGCTGCACATGTTCACCGCGGGTCGGGAGAGCTGGTGGGAGGACAGCGAAAATATCTCAGTGGGCAGCGCCGACGCTAAGCAAGGTGACTTGACCAGGGCTAGAAGGCGCTGGAGACACCAAGCTCGACGACAAAGAAAATATCGGGCGGCGGTGAGAAAAATCACCGTGAACAAGAATTCCGCAAATCCTCGCCATTGAAGCAAAACAAAGGGGTGATTAGGGCTTGGGTGGCTGGGATTAAAGGAGAATTTGGCTAGGATTTGAGGGGAATCAAATTCAAATGAAAATTCTAAATTTTTTTGAAATTCTGGTTTGTTTCAATCCTGACTGGTTGCTTGGCATATTTATAGCCCAGTTCTCCGCCTGTTTGTTTGCAAGGGAAGACAGCAATGTTTGATAGATTTGATCCGTCTTCACGTGGGATACGTGTGTACAATTCCGTTTTCTTTCTTCTGCATCAAGCATAGCTTTTCAATTTATAAAATACTTTGTCGAGAATATATCGTTTATGCACTATTTATGTTTCTGATGCATATAGCTGTTGAACTCGAGTTCTAGAAAATAAAACTTTGACGAGAATATATCGTTTATGGGGATTGTGAGCAAAACTAGAGAGGACGTGTTTGCAATCTTTCTTTGTAAAATATTTCACACAATATAAAGGAATTTTCTGTATAAATAATCTATTTTTTATTAGAAATTACAGAAATATATCCGCCAGATTATATTTCCCTACCCTCAAGCGATCGAAACCATCGCCCCCCATTAAGCAACTTAAAGCAATCACGTCCCCATTAGGTGATCAGACTCACCCCGTGAATTTTTAAGTTTTGTCAATTTTGTAGTTTTAAACCGTAAAAATCGGTGGAGTTGTAATAAAAGTTTATGTTTATTGTATATTGTAGGTGTGTAAATAATTTTTAGAAATTTATTTTAGAAACGATTGACCATAGAACGATCGGTACATACAATGGTAAGTGATATTTTGATTTTAATGAGAATTGTAACGAGAACCGGTATGTCAATATTGTTAAATAACCACTATGTGAATCAATGAATGCGAAAAGATGAGATAATAAGCTTTTTGAAATGGTACATGAAATTTAGTGTAGTAACATAGCAGCTACAAATGGCATATAAAATTTAGCAGTAGTCTCCAACAACTATCGATCGGGACATGCATTGCATCGTCTAGCAGGTGCCCTCCTAACCGCATCGCCTGCAACGCACCGATGGTCCACTTGTGATTCGTCCATATCAATTCTAACACGCCACTCTATCACGATCCTTCCCACCCTTCAAGATGTTAACATCTAGAACCTAGGTTCTCGCCGCAATGTCCAAGGTGGCTGTTTCCAACCACCCCGAACCCCAAGCTCCCCATACCAAGCGTGAAGTACCTCTCCTTAAAGAAGTACTCGGACATGAAGTTCAAGGATCCATGCCCACGGTCCCGCATGCAGCGAGGACATGAAAGAATGGCTTGTGTAACAGCTCCGCTTGTTGCACGTGCAACTAGGTTCGCTTGCATGATCTCCTAGGCATATCTCGTGGTAACAATGGAACGAGCCGTCCCAAATCCAGTTCTATCACGTAGTATCACATCGAAACGATGCTCCCTGCTGCCCATGACCGAACTATGTGCAATTGACCCTTCGTGCCTTCGCCTCTATGTACGCCTGTAATTTTCAATGAATACGGGCTCGGGGTTGGTCGCATGAAGTGCGGCACTGCATGCTCTCCTTGAAGTACCCGACAGTCCGTGAAGAGCATCTTCGACGATGGAGACAAAGGTCGAGAACGAGGCCCCGAGAACCCAATTGTACACCTCTAAGGTTAGTTGTCACTATGTCGCACTTGCGCCATCCGCCTCGTATGAAAGCAAACCACTGTAATGGTCCCCATCGATCCACCGCGAGAAGCACTTGATATTTCGTGAGCTCCTCCTTCTTGAACCACCGGGTTAGGCTCATCGAGGCCGGCAAGCATTGTGGTGTGTCGCCCAGAATGACCGCCCTTGCTCCTCTCTTCGACGCTCTTCCTGTGTGCTCATCCAACAACGCCCACAAAGCATCAAATTTCCTCCGCTGGTTCTGCCTAGCAAGCCTCTTGAATAACTTCATCAAATGTTGTTTCAGGAATTGCTTGAAAAGTTAGCCCCTAAGTGACGAATGAACCACCTGTTCCTCATGTCCATCCAAGAAAAGGGCTCCTCGGGGTCTTCCTACAGTTTTCTTATAGCCTTTATAATACCAGCGATGATCATGGATTACGATACCAAGATGAAAGTGCCATAACTCCAACCCTAACATGTCCGAGAAAACCACACCAATTTCTCATAATTCTCACTTTCCAACAATGCGATGACCAATACCAATATTTGGTTGTTGCCAACGCCTATGGCCGTCGTGGATCGCCTTTGTATTTGCTCATCAAGAAAGTCCCATCAACTGAGATCACTGGCAGCATGTGCCTAAATGCCTCAATGCAAGCACCAAATGCTAACAAGGCTCTCTGCAACACCGTATATCCTGGTGGACTTGTGGATGGCTTGTCTTGCATGGCGATATACGTTCCCGGGTTCCTTTCCTGCAACACATTAAGTATACGAGGAAGATTGTCGTAC
The DNA here is from genome assembly GCA_036346245.1 of Bonia amplexicaulis. Classification (NCBI taxonomy): domain Eukaryota; kingdom Viridiplantae; phylum Streptophyta; class Magnoliopsida; order Poales; family Poaceae; genus Bonia; species Bonia amplexicaulis. The sequence continues at coordinate 2,439,655 of CM070744.1, forward strand.
GCCGCCTTGAAAGACCCGAAACATTTTTCCAACGCCTTCTGCTTGGCACGCCACACCTTCGCGTAGCTAATCTTGTACTTGAATTTATTCTCAATGGCTACCACGATATGCGTGGCCTCCATGTCTTTCTTCTCAACTATTTCTCTATACATCAAATTGGCTATAAAGGTGGACGTTAGGTTACGATGCCTCGCCAAACACCTGTTGAGAATGCAAGAGTGTGGCTCCACCTTGATACAATCCGAGTGAGTCTCATACTTGGGTCACGTGCGGCACCTCCAAGGACAACTAGCTCGCCGCACTTCACAAAGGTAATCGATCCTGGCTTGATTTCACGACACGAAATGTCCGCGGCATTGAAAGAGCCCACAGCTTGATGGCATCCTGTAGTGCTTCCTTGTCAGCAAACATAGAATTCAACCGAACCCCTGTCTCATGAGACTCCCACGCTGATTCATGCTCATCATGTGCGGAAACACCTCAGCGTTAAACCGTTCCATTCCTACGGATAGGAACTTCATCCTCATCCGAACTGTCCTCCTCATCGCCCCCATAACTTCCTCTTCACCAGTGCCCTCTCGGTCATCACGGTCCATCTCACGCACGATGTACTCAATATGCTCCCTTCGCCGGCTTGTCCAGCTTCCTCTGTATGGCTTGACCATTGTATCTCTCCTCCATGTATCTGCATCGCTTTATCACAAGAAACTTGATCATCTTCGCCAACATACGGCCCGCCTGAGCTGCTAGCACCTCCCGGAGCAAGGGCGGACGCATGAGCTTGCGCACCTGGTTCTAGTGAGCACGGTTGCACAAGCGTAACACACTGTATCCAGCGGTGGCACCTTGCACAAAGCCCTTCCACGGCAAGGTGCACCAATGTCTTCAACTCCCATCGATGTCCATGGAAGACCAGCTTCAAAGCCCTTGCACGACGACACTACACACCTCGGGGTCCAACAAAAAACTCCAGGTCAGCCAATGCAGCACATCTACGATTCGAGCATTCTCGCCATCCGTATACTAAAGCGATTTATGGAAACCGCTCAAATCCACACTATTCGGACCTTCACGAATGGTTCCAAGACCGTAATACACTCAATGTAGTCGCATCGCCATTGATGATGTCGGCTGCATATATGTTTCAATTTTGTGACATGTCAAATAACATCGCATAATACTATACTACAAATTGTGCTAAAATTTCTATACTACAAAATGTTCCATACTACAAAATGTATATTACTAACATTTCTATACTAAAATATACTAAATTTTCTACATCTACAATTTTTACTAACAGTAACATTTCATAAAAATAATACTGCAAATACAACATAATCAAAAAATACCTAGATCCGAGGATCTCAATGGATAGAATAGCTTCCACTCCTCCTAGCTCCCTCACCTCCTCCTCTCCTCCACCTCCTATCCACCCTCCCTCCTCCCTCTCCCTCTCCCTCTCCTCCTCCTCCTCCTCTCTCTCCTCCCTCCTCTCCTCTCCTCTTCTTCCCTCCTTCCTCTCCTCTCTTTCTCTTCTTTCTTCTTTCTTCTCCGTGCCGAATGAGGGGAAACACAGGAAGTGGGTGGTGGTACGACGTCGCTTTAAACCCCCGTCGCTTCTAGTGTTGGGCGATCGCAACATCACGCCTAATCAGATAGCGACCGAAATGCAGCAGACAACGTTCGAGACAGAATAATCTGCCTAACCATTGGCATATTCCCCACGTTTCGCCTCCCTACAGTAATTAGCTCCAGCTGCCCCTATTGGGTGACTTGAGCCTATTTTGTAAAAAATTCCGCAGGTATATTTCTGTAATTTCAATAAAAATAGATTATTCGCACAAAAATTCCAATATAAAGTATGCTATAATATGTCTCAGAATATAATCGTTGTAACACATACTATGTGTTTCTATAGTACTTTCATACACTTTTTCACACATTATGGAGTATATGTTACATCTCCGTTGTAACACATATTACGGCAATCAAATCGACAAGTCTTACCGAACTTTTACCTTACTAGTGTACGATTCTAAATAGGTCCGGATTTTGACTGGTCGAACTGGTTGTGATCGGATATGTTCGACCAAAGATGACTAGTTGTGAGCAATGCAAACTAGTCAACGCTATGACTGGATCATCTTCTTGTCCGTGATGGACTCTACATTAGACGTGGCACCCAAAGGTCTTCATCATCCACGATTGGGACTCTACTTCATCTCCTAGTAGGACATTGTCCCCTTTATTGAAAACGACTCTATTCCTTTCTTGTCTAGGACTCTTATTCCCAAGGTTATTTTTACCCCTGTAAGCCTCTTGATAGGCAATGCATTTGCAAGGCATATGTTGCATAGGCACGCATACGCCATTACTCCTAGAGCATTTTGTAACTTCCATATAGTGATTTCGTTGATTGTGCATCCATGGTTTTTCCCACAAGGGTTTTTATGCTAAATCTTTGTCTCATAGTCTTGATTATTCTTCACTATTTCATATCTTGCCTAGTCATTTTTATAACATGTGGTATCATAGCTTGGTTTTGTCCGATCAATCTAGGGCCCGCTTGAAATGGTGTCAATGAAGTATGATTTTCGTTGTCGATCGAGACACAAGATTTTCACTTTGGAAAATCAAGATGGGGTTATTCGCAGCACACCTCAATTTGGATGATGCATTATTGAGAACCGACAAGATGTTTGTTATATGGTTCATTGAGGAGAAGCAAACAAGCGATCATAAGACTCTCTCTAAAATTTATTTTTATCTTTATAATAATATCCTCCAAGAAGTTTTTAGGTGGAGATGGAGTGCTGAAGGTCTCCAAAGGCGTTCTTGTTGTGATGAAAGGTGATATGAAGGCAGCAAACCCCTTTCATCTTCGAGGTACAACCCTGGTTGGAAATGCTATTGTTGCCTTGGCTAGGTTGTCTAACTCCGATTGGATAAATCTATGGTATATGCATTTCGGGCATTTGAGTGAAGCTGGCATGAAGGAGTTGTGCAAAAAGAAGTATGCTCGATGATCATAGCATTGCCTTGTTAAAGTTTTGTAAACATTTTTTTTGGTAAACGGAAGAGGGTGAGTTTTGGCTCTACAAATCGCTCTTCAAAAGGTATATTGGATTGTGTTCACTCCAATTTATGGGGAGAAAATAGTGTTCCATCCTTTGGGGGCCCAAATTACATGCTGATTATCATTGATGACTACTCTCGAAGTGTTTGGACATACTTCGCCAAACACAAGTTAGATGTGTTCAAGATGTTCAAAGAGTGGAAGGTTATGATTGAGAAATTGACCAACAAGCATATCAAGAAACTCTGAATAGATAATTGTTTGGAATTCTGTTGGGGAGAATTTAAAGCCTTATGCTGATTGCAAGGCATTGTGAGGCATTACACTATTTCAGGCACACTTAAGTAGAATGGTGTGCCCGAGGGCATGAACATAATCATTATAGAAAATGTGTGTTGTATACTGTCTATGTTTGGTCTATCAATAAAATTTTGGGCTAAACCGATTACTAAGCAGTACCATCGACAAGAAGACTCTAATTGATGTGTGGTTTGGTTCTCCTATAAACTACTCAAACCTAAGAAATTTTGTTGTCCTTCTTATGCTCATATGCTGATAAAGTTAAACTTGAGCCAAGAGTCATTATGCATCTTCCTCGGCTATTAGCTTGGAATTAAAGGCTATAAGTTTTGGAATCCTGATATTAGAAAGGTGGTTATGAGTAGAAGTACTACCTTTGACGAGTTTATTCCAATGAAAGAAAATATGACCAGTGATGCTTCCAATGAAAAGCCACAGTAGACTAGCGTGTAGGTTGTAATATTAATTCGTGATTCTCACTAGAGTCCAACAAGGAGAATACACAAGATGTCCCCTGCTCAAGCTCCAACCAATGAATCTTTGATAGAACTGAAGTAACCATTAATCTATTGTGGAAGATTGAAGAAATGGTAGAGGACATTGAAGGCACCATCGATCCTTCAACTTATTCGAGAGGCCATCTGGTCTGATAAGTCATATAGGTGGATGACTGTCATGCATGAAGAGATGGAATCCCTCAAGAAGAACTCGACTTGGGAGCTGGTTGAGCTCTCAATCGAAAAGAAACTCGTACATTACACGTGACTTACATGAAGAAGGAAGGCACATCACCGAGCAATCAATCTAGTACAACCAATGCTTGTTACAAAAGGATACAACCAAATTCTAGGCATTGATTGTATAGATGTCCTCCCTAGTTGTGAAGCATAGTTCTATTCGAACCTTTCTTAGTATTGTGGCTAAGCACGATTATGAGCTTGAGCATGTAGATGTTAAGACCGTATTTTACACGAGAAATTGGAAAAGACATCTATATGGAGTAGCCGAAGGTTTTGTGGTTTCAAGAATGGAGAAGTTAGCTTGTAAATGGAAGAAGTCTCTTTATGGGCTCAAGCAATCACCACACAATGGTACAAGAGATTTGTCTCCTTTATGATCTTTCAAGTCTTGAAGAGATCTGACCACAATAGTTGTGTTTATTTGGACATTGTAAATGGTTCAGCTATCTATTTCCTTTATATTGATGATATGTTGATTAAGCTTACAAGGCTAAAATCTCAAAGTCAAGGCATAATTACACCGAATTCAAGATGAATGATCTCAAGCAGCAAAGAAGATTCTTTGTATGAAAATCATCACGTGCTATCATTTTGAAAGTTATATCTAATTTAGAGAGGGTATATTGAAAATGTGCTTCATTGTTTCAACATGCACAAGGTCAAACCGACTAGTAATCCGTTAGCTACACACTTCAAACTCTCCTTAGCATCAAGAACATAAATAGTTGAAGAAGTTGAATACATATAAAGTGTTTTGTATGCAATTATAGTCATATCACTTATGTACACCATGGTCTGCTCTTGCACCAACCTATCTCATGCTTTGAGTGTTGTCGGTGAGATATATAGCCAATGCAGGAAAGACCACTAGAGAGCAATTCAATGCATTTTAGATATTTGAGGGCACATCCGATGCTTGTTTGTAGTTTGAAGGACCAATGATGGACTGGTCGGATATGTGGATTCCAATTTTGCTAGAGATTTAGATAACAAGAGATCTCATCGTTATATATTCATTATGGAGACTATACTATAAGTGAAAAGCTTGTATGCAAACTAATGTTGCTCTTTCGACCACGAAGTTAAGTACATGGCTATTTCGAAATTGTAATGAAGCTGTTTGGTTAAGAGGTCTGACATTGAGCTTTATAAGAGTATATCTTACACCAATTTATTTTTGATAGTCGGCTATTTATCTTACAAAATACCGATGTTCCATGAGAGAACAAAGCACATTGATGTCGATATCACTTTATTCGAGGTGTTATTGCTCAAGGTAATGTTAAAGTTTGCAATATCGCACACAATAATTTGCCTCGATATGTTGGTAGCTAGTTCTCGCCGCTAAGTTTGAGCTCGTCACCTAGTCATTGTTACTCATTAGTGATTTGGGACGATTGACGAAAAGAGGTGTTCTTCAAGTTCTTTGAGAAGTTATTCACTTTTTGTTACAAGAAGAATTCGGCTTAAGTAGAGATTATTGTATTTTATGATCCGATCCGTTGGGTCCGACCGTTATCTCGGCCGATCTCACCACTTGAAGAGTCCAATCGGTTTTGCTCAAAATAAAATGCATTTAGGTCAACGTGGTTGTACCGCAACTCTTTACCGACTAGTATACGATTCTAAACCGTTAGAGATTTTGGACTAGTTGTGGTCGGATATGTTTCACCAAGATGATGGTCATGAGCAATGCGAATAGGTTGGAGATTATGATTGGGATGATCTTGATTTTTGATGGATCCCTGACCGACTTGCATCAAACGTGGTGCCGAAGGTGCTTGCACCGATTGAAATCAAATGTAGCTACCGAGGCGCTTCTAGCTATAATTTTATCGTCTTCGATCGGTACTCTACTTTATCTTTGAGTAGGATATTGTTCCCTTGCCGACTAGCACTATGTTGCTTCATCGCTAGGACCTGTTCAAGGCTATTTTATACCCTTGTAATTCTCTTGATAGGCAACACATTCGCAAGGCATATGTTGCATAGGCATAGACACGTTGTTATGCAAAAGAGTGTTTTGTAACTTCTTCATATAGTAACTAGTCATATGCCCGCATGCAAGCAAACAAAACAAATACAATGCAAATAGCACATCTCTCACGCACCAACGCCACAAAAGTAGTAGAGATAAAATTACCTCACAAACAATAGTAAAAGGTATACCGATTCACATGTGCAATAAGAAGCAAAGGACTCATACTTTCTTAATAATAAAAATCATATGATTAAATAATGACGCGATTGTGAGGAAGCTCAACCATAAATGTACAAAACTAACTACGCCATTCCAATCATCTATGAGTGGCCTTTATATTCTCCCTTGTGACAATAGTTTCACATTTTTATAAAGTAACTGAAATTCTAATATGAACTTGTGAGGAGAACAATACCAAATACACAATCTTATTACAAGAGATGATGAATTTTTAGGAACAAGAAAAGACAAGAGAACAGTACAATTACAAAGACAAGTAATTAAACGAAAGAGATGATTACTGCAGTAGAATCACCGACCAGAAGCCCTTCGTGTCCCGACCTCCAAGCCTCAAACCCCAACCAAGTTGCGATAGTATCCATTTACCATGATGTTCAATTGTTTCTTCGCATGTCCATTTGTGTACGTTTCGTTTGGAACTACATTACGTTAATACCTCTAGGTGTCGAATTTGAATTGACAAAACTGCACTGAGCAAACTATTTAGTTGTCCGATGTCGCTGCGTATTTTGTAAATACCTTCATATACGCACAAAAAAGGAGTATGTTAAAAAAATGTAGATACCACCTCTGAAAAATTGTTCATACCACCCAAATGATCTTAAATACTTGTATACTACATGTACATACCCTCCATTACACGAGATACTCCCTACATAGTGAGATACGACATAGGGTGTAATTACACCCGGTGTAGAAAGAGGCTTATATATATATATATATATATATATATATATATATATATATATATATATATATATATATATATATATATATATATTATGCACCAGCTTTATTGGGGGAAAACAATAGGCAAGGATACTACTATGAATATACATATTTGCTAACTAATGAAAAAAATGTACTGAAGAAAGAAAAGAAAAGGAAAAGAAATCAAGGTAAACTATCTAGCCATTCTTAAATTGATGACTCCGGGGCATGTAGCCAAGCCCGGGCCGTGAGGCGCAACACAAAGCTAAGCAACATCCCAGCAGCTTACCAAGGCAGAAATAGCAGTAACCCTACACGGCAGACATAATCCGTATTTGTTTTTATCCGAATCCATCAGAAACTACTCTATCCGTTTTCACCTCTACATAGTATTATGAATATATTTGCCCCAGTGCAGAAACGCAATACTATTGTAACACGGTGGAAAGGGCTTTTTCTACGATGAAGTGCAGTGGAATAGGGAGCGAATTCTCGAATTGTTGTAGGATTTCCTACGTTGAAAACACTATTTTCCATTCTATTAAGAATGTATGTCTATATATATATATATATATATATATATATATATATATATATATATATATATATATATATATATATATATATATATATATATATATAAAAAAATACTTGCTGAAGTTAATAAATAATAATTTATTCAAGGTACATAATAACATTTATTCAAAATATTATTAACATAGAAGTGATACAAGCATCTCCATAATTGCTTCGAGAGCATATCACTAACAGAGAGTTATATATTCTAAAGTGAATTTATATATTTCATATGTCCCATCTTCAATGATACAAAGAAATCTACTTTGCCTCATATAGATGGACCGATAATCGTGGTTTTGGTTCCAAAACTAATGGCTTGGCCAGTTTGAGGCTCGTAGCTGACTCCTGAAGCTCAATCTTTTCAGCACCATGCGGTATGCTCCAAGCGAACCCTTGCAGCAGCCTTGCGAACAGCATCATCGTAATAGAAGTACCGAGCGATGCCGCAGGGCAGCCGCGTCTCCCAGCACTGAACGATACGAACCGCAACTCCGGCTCAGCTAGCACCACGTCCACATCGCTCAGATGCCGCTCTGGTCGAAACTCGAGCGGGCTGTCCCAGACTCTGGGGTTTCGACCGAGTCCGATTCGGCTTAACATGACATGGCTGTTCTTTGGGACCAAGTATCCGGCGACGGTGGTGTCAGCAACGGCGACGTGAGGTGGGTTGAACGGGTGGTATGGGTGGATGCGGAATGCCTCCCGGAGGCATGCCTTGAGGTATTTGAGGTGGCGAACGTCGGATTCCTGAACGAGTCTCTCTCTGCCAGCAACCTTGTCAAGTTCGTCGATTGCTTTCTTCATTGCATCTGGGTTGTTTATCATCTCGGCCAGTGCCCACTCAACTGCATTCGATGGGTTGTCCACGGTTGCTAGCGTTATCTCCTGCAATTATATGGTTGCAAGCCGGCCTGAGTTAGAATTGCCCCAAGATAGTATTCATGTAGTGATCAATGCCCCAAGCCCCTGAAGTACCCTGTACTGTACCATATTATTTTTTCTAAAAAAAATTGCGATTCAAACAAGTAAGAATGTAAAATTATCTGTCATGATTAAAGCATTTTCCACATTATTAACAAAAAATATAGTACGCCTATGTGAACATAAAAACTTATTTGCTAGGTTATATATCTTCTACTGTTGTAAAGCTAAAAGTCTTTCACTAAGGCTTAGAGTTGAGGAGCTAAAATTTTCCCCAGTAAATCCTCCGTTTGTTCGAACACCCAGTAAAAACTTTTACTAGGGTTTAGAGTTTATCTCAAAAGTTAGCTGGAGCTGGAACGAGACCTTCCTATCTTAGGTAACACCGTAACAGTATGCGTAAGTCCAGAAGAAATGAGCAATAATAAACAATTTGATTCTACGGAGTGCGTCAAGCGCTCTACCAACTCTGTCCGAGCAAGCAAGTTTATTTCTTAAGGATAAATAATAAAATTTTGGAAGCAAGCGAGCTATAAAAAACTTACAAGAGTTTCTGCCTTGATCTCCTCGACTGTCAACAACGGTTGCCCTACTGCATCCTTCAGGGAGACCAGCACGTCAAGAAAATCACCAACCTCTCTCTTCTCATCACCTTTTCTAAGAGCCCTCCATTCTTCCGTCCTCTCCTCTATGATAGGATCATGCAACCTCCTGAATGTCCTCATCAGGCCATTGACGACCTCTTCATGGCCGTCCAGGTCGAGGCCAACCAACGCCGGGAAGTAGTCCGAGATGCAGAAGGCGCCGAGGTAGTCCAGCGCCGTGAAGAGCGCGTCGACATGCGCCTCCTCGTCCTGGCCAGGGCCGCCGGCAGACTCAGCCGGAGGTTCGTAGAAGTGTCTCCGGCCAAATACGAGTTTTCTGATGAGGTTACCGCAGAAGTGCCTGGCTACATGCCGCACGTCTACGGTGCAGCTCGGCTTCTTGTTGCATAGGTTGTAGACGTAGTTGACAAGGTGGTCGGCTTCCTCGACGCGCCGACCGTGCAGCTTTCGCTCCATGGCCGGCGAGAGGATCTCTGAGGCGAGCACCCGTCTCATCTTCTTCCACTGGTCGCCGACCGGGGACATGATGGTGTTCTTGTATCCGATGCTGAACGACCACGACGCGAATGACCGGGGCCGCGAGGCAAGAACAGCATCGTTATTGCGCAGGACTTCCCGGGCTATCTCCGGCGAGGCCACAGTGATCACGTGGACGGGTCCCAAGCGGAGGCAAAGGATATCCGTGTCCATCTCGTGGAGGAGGCGGTGAATCCACCTGAACACCGGCTTGTTCGTCAGCATCTGGTGCATGTTACCAATGACCGGCATGGCAGCCGGCCCTGGCGGCAGCTTGCATGGCTTCCATTTCTTGGACACGACGACACTGTTCTTCCGGTAGAGCAGTGCAATGAGCAGGAGGATAGCCATTGTTATGAGCATAGTGAGGGCGGTGCAGCTGCCATGTTGGCTGTTTGGTGTGATGGCACTTTGGTTTCCGGGTGCATGTTGCGGAAACCGGGTAAGACGTGGCGATAATTTGTAGGATTGCAGCATCTTAACTGATTGTTTGGCATATTTATAGCCGAGTTCTCCACCTGTTTGCAAGAGAGGACAGAAATGTTTGATAGATACGTATGTACAATTCCGTTTTCTTTCTTCTGCATAAAACAGAACTCCTTTTTCAGTTTATAAAATACTTTTTCGACAATATATCGTTTATACAATATTTATGTTTCTTATGCATACAACTGCTGAAATCGAGTTCTAGAAAATAAAGATTTCTGAAATAATAGTTGAGCTAGAGCTATTTGCAATTCTTAGCAACTACAGATATTTTCTGCATTTTATGCACACCCACGAGCCGAACCAACTATGGTTATATCAGGGACGAAGAGAGAAATGTTGAGCACCATTAAATCTAGCTCTACCAAATTGGGAGTGCCACATACTCGTACATTCAGATGGCCTATGTTGGTTTTGCTCCCACTTCTTATAGTTCTTGACCCTATGATGGATTGCTCACAGTCACTGTGCCAAGTGCCAACCTTTAATTTGGCATTGTAGCACTATTGTATCACCTAGATTTCTATTGTATTTTATGATCCGAAGCTGGTCGCGTTCAACCGCTATCTGGTCGGATCTGATCGCTTAAAGAGTCTGACTAGGTTCGCTCAAAAGGAAAAGCAATCAGGTCCACAAGTCTTGCCAGAACTTTTTACCTTACAAGTATACGGTTTTCATCGTCCGCGATTGGGACTATGATTCATCTCTGGGTAGGATATTGTTCTCTTTGCTAACTAGGACATTGTTCCTTCATTGTCTAGGACTGTTGCTCCTAATGTTATTTATACCCCTGTAAGCCTCTTGATTGGCAACGCATTTGCAAGGCTCACATAACACATAATCAAAGTTCAGTTCGATTGATCAGATTGTTCATATAAAATAACCAACCTCCATACGGCCCTGCTTAACGCTTCCGTATGGACTCGCACCCAGCCTTCCTCTGCTGCTTTGTAGAGGTTCAATCGAACTTGAGCAGTTACTAGACCAGGGTTGACATATCAACGCTTGTGGTTGGGCGATCACTGTGTTTTTTACTTGGCACAAGGTTCTTGTCCTCATATTTTTCACCAGGCTGATCCAGCCTTCATCCCCGAGGTTTGGTCGTGACACAACCACATCGTGATGTGCTACATACAGACCCTCGCCCTGTTCCCCAGGGTTTGGTCATGAGTACAACCACATCGTGATGCCTCACATTCTGACCCCTACCCCGTTTTTCCTAAGGTTTGGTCGTGAGTACAACCACATCGTGATGCCTCACATTCTGACTCCTACCTTAGTACAAGTTTCTCCAAGCATCACCAGCCTAGGGTACGGTGTCCCATACCACCCTACCCTAGCTCTGGGTTTTCCAAATCTACCGGCCAACGGCCAAGTCACTTAAAAGTACAAAATGCTGAATGAGATGATCTATAAATCTTAATACAGTATTTCTATAGTTACTATGGTTGTCAAGGTGAATATAGCCATCAATCAAGACATGACATTTTTCAATGGTAGGAATAACTAAATAGCATGACATTCTAAACATTTTATTTTAAGCAATTATCATTTCACAATTATCAATAATGAAAATAATTAAGTAAATAATGCAAATTTCATGGGATTCTATATGATCAAAAACATGTGACTTGCCTCTTTGTCTTTAGTCTCTGATTGTCTTCTCGCAACCCTCAGGTTGGGTACCAATTTCTTTAATTGCTCCTGTAGTCCTTCTACTGACCAACACGTGTGGTGCGAATATTAGCGTGGAATACGAACACACACACGAGTTCCTGCTTTGCAAAGTGCAAGCTGGGAACAAAACACAAATAAACAACAAAAAGACATAAAGAGGGCTGATGAGGTGATTAAGGTTTAAGTAACGAATGATGCGACTCAGCGAAATTAAGATTAGGATTAATAGGTTCGAGATGGCCGAGGCTGTATATGTGACGAACGGATTTTTGGCGAATGGCCGAAGGTGTGGACGACGTCGATTTTTAAGAGTAAGATATTCGTCGAGGTTGTTTAGGCTTCCCCAAAATTGAAGGTGGTAGTGCGGAGTTGGGAAGTGTAGATGGGCTCAGGGAGATAAAGTGGATACATGTGTTAATAGGGTTTCGGTGAACAGAAGGAGATTGGATTTATTTAAAATTGGATTTGACAGAGTGGAGGAATCTAAATTTATAAAATTTGGTTTTAAAGGAATGTAGGTCAAAAGTGGGCTTATAGTATTAAACTAATCAAAATGATGTATTTTTGGTATTTTTAGGATTTTTTTGGATTTGTAGGGTTTTGAATTTACGAAATTAAATTTTGGTGGAATGGTGGAATTCAAATTTATTTTAATTTGGAGGAATAGGAGTTAAATTTGAATTTAGGGTGTCAAATTGATCAAATGGTGGATTTTGGAATTTTTGGGATTATTCTATATTTTTCTGGGATTTTTATTGATTTTACTGAATTTTTAAATCGTGTGAACGATAATGATATTTACTATTCATTGCGGGTCTATACTATTCATTGCGGGTCGATTCTTGTTCATACCGATCCATAGCTACAGATACCGGATAGGCTCACGTTCACCGCGGTCGGATGCTACGATTACAGTGTGGTCTTGTTCATCTTCGCCCTCCGCCGCAGACTGTAGCACCGAACAGGGAAATTTCCAAATGGAGATTCCCGATGCTACGGTCATCTCCGGCGGAAACCAAGGGCATGGACGGACTCAGGGGGTTGAGGAGGACCCATTTTTGGGGTTGGCGGCGGCCGGGGAGACGGCGATCGCCGGTGGCGAGCTCAAGAACTCGGCACGGTTTTTGACGACATGGGGCTATAGGGGCGACTATTTTTAAAATCAACGGGTGCTTAACCATCTAGGGGCACTCAGGAAGGTCTTAGTGGTGGCGGTTTGTCTGGGAAAGCTCACAATGGCTGGCCACGGCGAGGTACCAAGGCGGGCGGTTGTCGTCGGTGGAGAAGACGAGGGCTTGGGAAGCTATAGCGTTGCTTCGGTTGTGTTTCTGGGTTCATGAGGGAGTTACAGGAGCGAGTAATTGGAAAGCTATTGAGTAAATTAAAGAAATCGGTTTAGGTCTCACCTTGGGTAATTCCGGTGATTGCCGACAGTAGGGGCGATGATAGGCTAATTGGGCATGCATGGAGCTTCACTGGGGTGCGTGAGGGAGGTTGGAGGGGCCTTGAGCTTCTGTGGGAGTCCGGAGGCAGTTTGGTGCCGAGAGAGGATCAGGACAGCGGTGCCACATGTTCACTGCGGGTCGGGGAGAGCTGGCTGGGGAGGACAGCGAAAATATCTATAGTGGGCAGCGTCGACGCTAAGCAAGGTGACTTGACCAGGGCTAGAAGGCGCGGGAGACACCAAGCTCGACGACAAAGAAAATATCGGGCGGCGAGAAAAAATCACCGTGAACAGTAATTCATAAATCCTCGCCATTGAAGCAAAACAAAGGGGTGATTAGGGCTTGGGTGGCTGGGATTAAAGGAGAATTTGGCTAGGATTTGAGGGGAATCAAATTCAAATGAAAATTCTAATTTTTTGAAATTCTGGTTTGTTTCAATCCTGACTGGTTGCTTGGCATATTTATAGCCCAGTTCTCCGCCTGTTTGTTTGCAAGGGAAGACAGCAATGTTTGATAGATTTGATCCGTCTTCACGTGGGATACGTGTGTACAATTCCGTTTTCTTTCTTCTGCATCAAGCATAGCTTTTCAATTTATAAAATACTTTGTCGAGAATATATCGTTTATGCACTATTTATGTTTCTGATGCATATAGCTGTTGAACTCGAGTTCTAGAAAATAAAACTTTGACGAGAATATATCGTTTATGGGGATTGTGAGCAAAACTAGAGAGGACGTGTTTGCAATCTTTCTTTGTAAAATATTTCACACAATATAAAGGAATTTTCTGTATGAATAATCTATTTTTTATTAGAAATTACAGAAATATATCCGCGGGATTATATTTCCCTACCCTCGGGCGACTGAAACCAGTCGCCTCCCCATTAAGCAACTTAAAGTGCAGTCACGTCCCCATTAGGCGACTGCACTCAGTCCCCGTGAATTTTTTAAGTTTTGTCAATTTTGTAGTTTTAAACTGGTAAAAAATCTGGTGGAGTTGTAATAAAAGTTTATGTTTATTGTATATTGTAGGTGTGTAAATAATTTTTAGAAATTTATTTTAGAAACGATTGACCATAGAACGATCGGTACATACAATGGTAAGTGATATTTTGATTTTAATGAGAATTCGTGTACGTAGAGAACCGGTATGTCAATATTGTTAAATAACCAGCTATGTGAATCAATGAATGCGAAAAGATGAGATAATAAGCTTTTTTGAAATGGTACATGAAATTTAGTGTAGTAACATAGCAGTTTTACAAATGGCATATAAAATTTAGCTGTAGTCTCCAACAACTACTGATCAGGACATGCATTGCATCGTCTAGCTGTGTGCCCCTCCTAACCGCATCGCCCGCAACGTGCACCAGATGGTCCAGCTTGTGATTCGTCCATATCAGTTCTAACACGCCAGCTCTATCGCTGATCCTTCCCACCCTTCAGCATGTTAACATCTAGAACCTAGGTTCTCGCTGCAATGTCCAAGGTGGCGAAGTTTCCAACCACCCTGAACCCCCGAAGCTCCCCATACCAAGCGTGAAGTACCCTCTCCTTAAAGAAGTACTCGGACATGAAGTTCGAAGGATCCATGCCCACGGTCCCGCATGCAGCGAGGACATGAAAGAATGGCTTGTGTAACTCCGACTTGTTGCACGTGCAACTAGGTTCGTTTGCATGATCTCCTAGGCATATCTCGTGGGTAACAATGGAACGAGCCGTCCCAAATCCAGTTCTATCACAGAGTATCACATCGAAACGATGCTCCCTGTTGCCCATGACCTGAACTATGTGCAATTGACCCTTCTGTGCCTTCGTCTCTATGTACGCCGTAATTTTCAATGAATACAGGGCTCGGGGGTTGGCCGCATGAAGTGCGGCACTCGCATGCCTCTCCTTGAAGTACCCGATTGTGCTGTGAAGAGCATCTTCGACGATGGAGACAAAGGGCTGAGAACGGAGGCCCCTGAGAACCCAATTGTACACCTCGGCAAGGTTAGTTGTCATTATGTCGTACCTTGCGCCATCCGTCTCGTGTAACAGCAACCACTTCTGTAATGGTCCCCCATCGATCCACTGCGAGAAGCACTTGATATTTCGTGAGCTCCTCCTTCTTGAACCAGCTGGGTTAGGCTCATCGAGTGCTGGCAAGCATTGTGGTGTGTCGCCCCAGGAATGACCGGCCCCTTGCTCCTCTCTTCGACGTTCTTCCTGGTGTGCTCATCCAACAACGTCCACAAAGCATCAAATTTCCTCCGCTGGTTCTGCCTAGCAAGCCTCTTGAATAACTTCATCAAATGTTGTTTCAGGAATTGCTTGAAAAGTTAGCCCCTAAGTGACGAATGAACCACCTGTTCCTCATGTCCATCCAAGAAAAGGGCTCCTCGGGGTCTTCCTACAGTTTTCTTATAGCCTTTATAATACCAGCGTGGCGATCATGGATTACGCATACACCAGTACGAGTGCCGACAACTCCAACCCTAACATGTCTGAGAAACCACAGCCAGCTCTCATAATTCTCACTTTCCACAAATGCGATGACCAATACCAATATTTGGTTGTTGCCGTCAACGCTTATGGCCGTCGGGATCGCCCCTTGTATTTGCTGTCAAGAAAGTCCCATCAATCGAGATCACCGGCGATGTGCCTAAATGCCTCAATGCAAGCACCAAATGCTAACAAGGCTCTCTGCAACACCGTATATCCTGGTGGACTTGTGGATGGCTTGTCTTGCATGGCGATATACGTTCCCGGGTTCCTTTCTGCAACACATTAAGTATCGAGGAAGATTGTCGTCTGTGCCGCCTTGAAAGACCCGAAACATTTTTCCAACGCCTTCTGCTTGGCACGCCACACCTTCGCGTAGCTAATCTTGTACTTGAATTTATTCTCGATGGCTACCACGATATGCGTGGCCTCCATGTCTTTCTTCTCAACTATTTCTCTATACATCAAATTGGCTATAAAGGTGGACGTTAGGTTACGATGCCTCGCCAAAACACTGTTGAGAATGCAAGAGTGTGGCTCCACCTTTGATACAATCCAGTGAGTCTCATACTTGGGTCTACG
Source organism: Bonia amplexicaulis (assembly GCA_036346245.1). NCBI lineage: Eukaryota > Viridiplantae > Streptophyta > Magnoliopsida > Poales > Poaceae > Bonia > Bonia amplexicaulis. The sequence continues at coordinate 2,456,004 of CM070744.1, forward strand.
TGCGTGCACCCTCCAAGGACAACTAGCCTGCTCGCACTTCACAGTGTACTGATCCTGGCTTGATTTCACGACACGAAATGTCCGCGGCATTGAAAGAGCCCACAGCTTGATGGCATCCTGTAGTGCTTCCTTGTCAGCAAACATAGAATTCAACCGAACCCCTGTCTCATGAGACTCCCACGCTGATTCATGCTCATCATGTGCGGAAACACCCTCAGCGTTAAACCGGTTCCATTCCTACGGGATAGGAACTTCATCCTCATCCGAACTGTCCTCCTCATCGTCCTGTACAACTTCCTCTTCAGCCTGTGCCCTCTGGTCATCACGGTCCATCTGCTGCACGATGTACTCAATATGCTCCCCTTCGTCGGCTTGTCCAGTTTCCTCTGTATGGCTTGACCATTGTATCTCTCCTCCATGTACTGCATCGCCTTTATCACAAGAAACTTGATCATCTTCGCCAACATACGACCCGCCTGAGCTGCTAGTACCTCCCGGAGCAAGGGCGGACGCATGAGCTTGCTTTTGGTTCTAGTGAGCACGGTTGCACAAGCGTAACACACTCGTATCCAGCGGTGGCACCTTGCACAAAGCCCTTCCACGGCGGTGTGCACCAATGTCTTCAACTCCCATCGATGTCCATGGAAGACCAGCTTCAAAGCCCTTGCACGACGACACTACACACCTCGGGGTCCAACAAAAACTCCGGGTCAGCCAATGCAGCACATCTACGATTCGAGCATTCTCGCCATCCAGAAGTACGAAAGCGATTTGCGGAAAACCGCTCAAATCCACACTATTCGGACCTTCACGAATGGTTCCAGCACCGTAATACACTCTCAATGTAGTCGCTACTGCCATTGATGATGTCGGCCTGCATATATGTTTCAATTTTGTGACATGTCAAATAACATCGCATAATACTATACTACAAATTGTGCTAAAATTTCTATACTACAAAATGTTCCATACTACAAAATGTATATTACTAACATTTCTATACTAAAAATATACTAAATTTTCTACATCTACAATTTTTACTAACAGTAACATTTCATAAAAATAATACTGCAAATACAACATAATCAAAAAATACCTAGATCTGAGGATCTCAATGGATAGAATAGCTTCCACTCCTCCTAGCTCCCTCACCTCCTCCTCTCCTCCACCTCCTATCAGGTCCTCCTCTCCCTCTCCTCTCCCTCTCCCTCTTCCTCTCTCCTCCTCTCTCTCCTCCCCTCCTCTCCCTCTCCTCTTCTTCCCTCCTTCCTCTCCTCTTCTTTTCTCTTCTTCTCTTCTTTCTTCTCTGTGCGCGGAATGAGGGGAAAAACACAGGAAGTGGGTGGTGGCCGAACGTGCTGCCTTAAACCCCCCCTGTCGCCCTAGTGTTGGGCGACTGCAACATCAGTCGCCCAACTGTATAGCGACTGAAATGCAGTCGTACAACGTTCGGGAGACAGCAATAATCCGCCTAACCATTGGCATATTCCCTACGTTTCGCCTCCCGGTTGTGCAATTAGCTCCGCTGCCCCTATTGGGTGACTTGAGCCTATTTTTGTAAAAAAATTCGCAGTATATTTCGTAATTTCGAATAAAAAATAGATTATTCGTACAAAAAATTCCAATATAAAGTATGCTATAATATGTCTCTGTAACACAATCGTTGTAACACATACTATGTGTTTCTATAGTACTTCTCTATACACTTTTTCACACATTATGGAGTATATGTTACAGTCTGTCAGTGTAACACATATTACGTGCAATCAAATCGACAAGTCTTACCAGAACTTTTTACCTTACTAGTGTACGATTCTAAATAGGTCTGGATTTTTGGACTGGTCGAACTGGTTGTGATCGGATATGTTCGACCAAGATGACTAGTTGTGAGCAATGCAAACTAGTCAACGTTTATATTGGGATCATCTTCTTGTCCGTGATGGACTCTACATTAGACGTGGCACCCAAAGGTCTTCATCATCCACGATTGGGACTCTACTTCATCTCCTAGTAGGACATTGTCCCCTTTATTGAAAACGACTCTATTCCTTTCTTGTCTAGGACTCTTATTCCCAAGGTTATTTTTACCCCTGTAAGCCTCTTGATAGGCAATGCATTTGCAAGGCATATGTTGCATAGGCACAGACACGCTATTACTCCTAGAGCATTTTGTAACTTCTCCATATAGTGATTTCGTTGATTGTGCATCCATGGTTTTTCCCACAAGGGTTTTTATGCTAAATCTTTGTCTCATAGTCTTGATTATTCTTCACTATTTCATATCTTGCCTAGTCATTTTTTATAACATGTGGTATCATAGCTTGGTTTTTGTCCGATCAATCTAGGGCCTGCTTGAAATGGTGTCAATGAAGTATGATTTTTCGTTGCTGGATCGAGACACAAGATTTTCACTTTGGAAAATCAAGATGGGGGTTATTCGTGCACACCTCAATTTGGATGATGCATTATTGAGAACCGACAAGATGTTTGTTATATGGTTCATTGAGGAGAAGCAAACAAGCGATCATAAGACTCTCTCTAAAATTTATTTTATCTTTCTAATAATATCCTCCAAGAAGTTTTTAGGTGGAGATGGAGTGCTGAAGGTCTCCAAAGGCGTTCTTGTTGTGATGAAAGGTGATATGAAGGCAGCAAACCCCTTTCATCTTCGAGGTACAACCCTGGTTGGAAATGCTATTGTTGCCTTGGCTAGGTTGTCTAACTCCGATTGGATAAATCTATGGTATATGCATTTCGGGCATTTGAGTGAAGCTGGCATGAAGGAGTTGTGCAAAAAGAAGTATGCTCGATGATCATAGCATTGCCTTGTTAAAGTTTTGTAAACATTTTTTTTGGTAAACGGAAGAGGGTGAGTTTTGGCTCTACAAATCGCTCTTCAAAAGGTATATTGGATTGTGTTCACTCCAATTTATGGGGAGAAAATAGTGTTCCATCCTTTGGGGGCCCAAATTACATGCTGATTATCATTGATGACTACTCTCGAAGTGTTTGGACATACTTCGCCAAACACAAGTTAGATGTGTTCAAGATGTTCAAAGAGTGGAAGGTTATGATTGAGAAATTGACCAACAAGCATATCAAGAAACTCTGAATAGATAATTGTTTGGAATTCTGTTGGGGAGAATTTAAAGCCTTATGCTGATTGCAAGGCATTGTGAGGCATTACACTATTTCAGGCACACTTAAGTAGAATGGTGTGCCCGAGGGCATGAACATAATCATTATAGAAAATGTGTGTTGTATACTGTCTATGTTTGGTCTATCAATAAAATTTTGGGCTAAAACCGATTACTAAACAGTACCATCGACAAGAAGACTCTGATTGATGTGTGGTTTGGTTCTCCTATAAACTACTCAAACCTAAGAAATTTTGTTGTCCTTCTTATGCTCATGCTGATAAAGTTAAACTTGAGCCAAGAGCCGTTAAGTGCATCTTCCTCGGCTATTAGCTTGGAATTAAAGGCTATAAGTTTTGGAATCCTGATATTAGAAAGGTGGTTATGAGTAGAAGTACTACCTTTGACGAGTCTATTCCAATGAAAGAAAATATGACCAGTGATGCTTCCAATGAAAAGCCACAGTAGACTAGCGTGTAGGTGGTGCATATTATTAATTCAGGATTCTCACTAGAGTCCAACAAGGAGAATACACAAGATGTCCCTGTTCAAGCTCCAACCAATGAATCTTTGATAGGAACTGGAAGTAACCATTAATCTATTGTGGAAGATTGAAGAAATGTGGTAGAGGACATTGAAGGCACTACTGATCCTTCAACTTATTCAGAGGCCATCTGGTCTGATAAGTCATATAGGTGGATGACTGTCATGCATGAAGAGATGGAATCCCTCAAGAAGAACTCGACTTGGGAGCTGGTTGAGCTCTCAATCGAAAAGAAACTCGTACATTACACGTGGACTTACATGAAGAAGGAAGGCACATCACCGAGCAATCAATCTAGTACAACCAATGCTTGTTACAAAAGGATACAACCAAATTCTAGGCATTGATTGTATAGATGTCCTTCCCCTAGTTGTGAAGCATAGTTCTATTCGAACCTTTCTTAGTATTGTGGCTAAGCACGATTATGAGCTTGAGCATGTAGATGTTAAGACCGTATTTTACACGAGAAATTGGAAAAAGACATCTATATGGAGTAGCCAGAAGGTTTTGTGGTTTCAAGAATGGAGAAGTTAGCTTGTAAATGGAAGAAGTCTCTTTATGGGCTCAAGCAATCACCACACAATGGTACAAGAGATTTGTCTCCTTTATGATCTTTCAAGTCTTGAAGAGATCTGACCACAATAGTTGTGTTTATTTGGACATTGTAAATGGTTCAGCTATCTATTTCCCCTTTATATTGATGATATGTTGATTGTGGCAAGCGACAAGGCTAAAATCTCAAAGTCAAAGGCATAATTAAGCACTGAATTCAAGATGAATGATCTCAGTGCAGCAAAGAAGATTCTTTGTATGAAAATCATCACAGGCTATCATTTTGGAAAGTTATATCTAATTTAGAGAGGGTATATTGAAAATGTGCTTCATTGTTTCAACATGCACAAGGTCAAACCGACTAGTAATCCGTTAGCTACACACTTCAAACTCTCCTTAGCATCAAGAACATAAATAGTTGAAGAAGTTGAATACATATAAAGTGTTTTGTATGCAATTATAGTCATATCACTTATGTACACCATGGTCTGCTCTTGCACCAACCTATCTCATGCTTTGAGTGTTGTCAGTAGATATATAGCCAATGCAGGGAAAGACCACTAGAGAGCAATTCAATGCATTTTTAGATATTTGAGGGGCACATCTGATGCTTGTTTGTAGTTTGGAAGGACCAATGATGGACTGGTCGGATATGTGGATTCCAATTTTGCTAGAGATTTAGATAACAAGAGATCTCTTACTGGTTATATATTCATTATTGGAGACTATACTATAAGCTGAAAAGCTTGTATGCAAACTAATGTTGCTCTTTCGACCACGGAAGTTAAGTACATGGCTATTTCAGAAATTCGTAATGAAGCTGTTTGGTTAAGAGGTCTGTACATTGAGCTTTATAAGAGTATATCTTACACCAATTTATTTTTTGATAGTCAGTGCTATTTATCTTACAAAATACCAGATGTTCCATGAGAGAACAAAGCACATTGATGTCAGATATCACTTTATTCGAGGTGTTATTGCTCAAGGTAATGTTAAAGTTTGCAATATCAGTACACACAATAATTTGCCTGATATGTTGGTAAAGCTAGTTCCTGCCGCTAAGTTTGAGCTCTGCTCAGACCTAGTCATTGTTACTCATTAGTGATTTGGGACGATTGACGCAAAAGAGGTGTTCTTCAAGTTCTTTGAGAAGTTATTCACTTCTTTTTTTGTTACAAGAAGAATTCGGCTTAAGTAGAGATTATTGTATTTTATGATCCGAATCTGGTTGGGTCCGACCGTTATCTGGCCGGATCTCACCACTTGAAGAGTCCAATCAGGTTTTGCTCAAAATAAAATGCATTTAGGTCAACGTGGTTGTACCGCAACTCTTTACTCGACTAGTATACGATTCTAAACTGGTTAAGATTTTTGGACTAGTTGTGGTCGGATATGTTTCGACCAGTATGACTGGTCATGAGCAATGCGAATAGGTTGGAGATTATGATTGGGATGATCTTCGTATTTTTGATGGATCCTGCACCGACTTGCATCAAACGTGGTGCCGAAAGGTGCTTGCACCGATTGAAATCAAATGTAGCTACTCGAGGCGCTTCTAGCTATAATTCTTTATCGTCTTCGACTGGTACTCTACTTTATCTTTGAGTAGGATATTGTTCCCTTTGCCGACTAGCACTATGTTGCTTCATCGTCTAGGACTCCTGTTCCGAAGGCTATTTTATACCCCTTGTAATTCTCTTGATAGGCAACACATTCGCAAGGCATATGTTGCATAGGCATAGACACGTTGTTATGCAAAAGAGTGTTTTGTAACTTCTTCATATAGTAACTAGTCATATGCCCGTGCGTTGCAACGAAAAAACAAATACAATGCAAATAGCACATCTCTCACGACCACAGTCTACGAAAAAGTAGTAGAGATAAAATTACCTCACAAACAATAGCAGAAAAGGTATACCTCTGATTCACATGTGCAATAAGAAGCAAAGGACTGCACCATACTTTCTTAATAATAAAAAAATCATATGATTAAATAATGACGCATATTGTGAGGAAGCTCAACCATAAATGTACAAAACTAACTACAGCCATTCCAATCATCTATGAGTGGCCTTTATATTCTCCCTTGTGACAATAGTTTCACATTTTTTATAAAGTAACTGAAATTCTAATATGAACTTGTGAGGAGAACAATACCAAATACACAATCTTATTACAGCAGATGATGAATTTTTAGGAACAAGAAAAGACAAGAGAACAGGTACAATTACAAAGACAAGTAATTAAACGAAAGAGATGATTACAGAACAGAGAATCACCTGACCAGGAAGCCCTTCTGTGTCCTGACCTCCAAGCCTCAAACCCCAACCAAGTTGCGTATAGTATCCATTTACCATGATGTTCAATTGTTTCTTCGCATGTCCATTTGTGTACAGTTTCAGTTTTGGAACTACATTACCGTTAATACCTCTAGGTGTCGAATTTGAATTGACAAAACTGCGCTGGAGCAAACTATTTAGTTGTCCAGATGCTGCTACTATTAATCCTGTCAGCAGAGATGCATTGTTAATTCAGATGAAGTGCTTACTGAGCCATTAGTATTCAGAAAATGCAGACGACCATGACAAATCTAAATGAGGAACTGCAATGTGTAGGACCGAAATGGCGACAGAGGGGGGGTGAATGTCGCTCTCTTTTAAAAACGCCCCCAAAGTATTCGTGCAAAACCAAAGACCAAAACAGCACCAAGGAAACAAGCTAGCCGAACACTACAGGCTGAAACAGAGTATACTGATTTTGCTGCCGTAAACAGTATGTGATCATGCTGCTGAAATCTATTAATAGCTGAGAAACTGCAGACAAGAACTTGCAGCAGCAGCCGAAGACTACACAGAACCGAATTCAAGAATTGCTGCCGAAAAGAAAGATTCAGCCGAGAGAGAATTTTACCACCTGAAACGCTGAATCAAGACTGCAGAGTTCTGTCACGATCACAAATACATAAAGCGCAGTAAAGCAGGGCAAAGATCAAGTAGTTTGGTAATTTCCTTCAGAGACCAAGGAAGTAAACTGAAAAAGGTTGTTGGCAAAGGAATATCAAAAGCAGAGTTGGTGCACTGCGAAAATCACCTATGCACCAATCGAGAACCGGTGAACCAAAAGCAAAAGAAAAGCAAAAGACTTAAAGAGCAAATAGCCAGTAGAGGGAGTCACGACAGATGCTGGCAAAGACTCTGCTAGCTGAACAACCAAAACCAACAGAGAAACAGATCCACTGCAAGGACTACCAGCCGAAAACTGCTTTGCTGCCGAAATCTGAAAATGCAGAAGATAGAAGGTGAAAACAGCAACCGAAATAAACAGCAAAAATTGATCCAAACTGGGAACATGAAATCCTCATTAGCTTGCTGTTTTTTTCTTTGATTAAAAGAACAGAACTAGAAATAAAGTAGCAGAAGGACCACAAAAATTAAAGGGAAGAAGACTCAGATCAGCCAAGAAAAAGAAGTTTGATTTTGCCGAATAGCAAGTTGAGGCAAAAGTCCAGATTACTTGTGATTTCTTCAACTTGTGAACCTGAACCTCTGTATTTCAACGAGATAAGATTTTATACCAAACCGAATAGCCAACTGACCTCAACAAATGAACAAACAATGAAAGAGCAGTTCGCATAACAGCTAAGAAAAATAGGAAACCAAAAATACAAAGAAATAGAGAGGAGTCCCGATACGCATGAACATTAGAACCATAGGAATGATTACAAGACTTTCAATCCATCCTCTCCCTCTCAATCCTCAAGAACACCAAGAGCCTCACATGCTTCTTGGGAGGAACACAACACACACAAAGATATGAATAAGCTCACAAGTGTCCTAAGGGGTATGCAGCCCCTCACCTCTATTTATAGCCATTGGCTAACGGGTCTCCAACCCGTTACGCCGGCTAAACCCTAACGGAGCCGTCTCCCGCTTGTGCAGCCTTGCGAAATTCCCGTTTCGCCCCTCCTGCACCTTCCGGGAAGCTTCCGCGCTCCTTGCCTCGCACGCTCCGCAACACGTTGAGTCCACGTCGTCTTCGACACCTCATGACCGTTCTGACCTCAGCGCCACCTGCGCCTAGTCCGGTCCACCGTGTCTCGCCACGACTCCGCCTCGCTGTCCTGCGGACACACAGACAAGAAAACACGTCACATAGCACCGCTCGATACATGAACATGTAAATAGCATAAACAAGATCAAACAAGTCGCAATAATAGAATATACATCCTAACCCATACGACTTCGCTTGACCAAAGTCCGACCGAGCCCGTTGCACCATGCAACGCCTCGGGTCCGGACAAACCGATTCAAACTCAACTTTTGGAAGCAGATGTCAATTACTCATCACTCACAATGGGATGACCTCCACATGGTCTCTCAATCTCCCCTTGATGAGTATATTGACAAACACCAAAAAGCACAAAGTTGAGTTTGAAGAGTCTAACATGGTCCATAAGTAAAAGAGTGAAGCTAATGACCATGTCGACGATGAAGGAGCAAAAGAAAGAACAATTTTTCCTCAAAGCTCCAGTGGCTTTTCTACCACTATTCTCCCCTTTTGGCAATAAACCCATCAAGAATGAAAGAAGGAAAAAAAATCATGAAAATGATGAAAGACTGATTTGATCATTTTTTTTTTAAGTATGTAGAGCCATGAGAATTATCCAAAATGACCAACATATATTACACCAAGCCATATCATACAAATATGCTACAAAGATCATGACTAAGTATGTAAAGAGAAGCTAAGCAACATAAGGCATATTCTGAATTTTAGTTGAAGTGCTTAGCAAGTCAAGTCAATCATGATTTTAGTCTAGCTAATGATATCCACAAATGATGCAAGCCATGTCAATGAGCTAAATGGAATCAAGAAGCTAGTGTTGAGCCAACTAGATTGCTATTTGTTCAAGAATGATACAATTGTTGAAGTACTTTGAAATTTTTTTTTTAATTGAGCACTTTTGACATTTTTCTTTTGAGATCTCATGATTGTTTTCAATCATATTTTTGTCATGTGCTAGACCTCAAGCCTTATGCGATCATTCCAAGCGAGAAGCTTAAGGAAATGATCTTGGTCATCAAATCTCCCCGAGTTCATGTCTTGTGCAATGGCAAGCCGTCTCATGAGAAGGAATTGGTGAGATCAGTTTTTTCGCACAGAAGAGATCCTTTTTTGATAGATTGTACTAACTTATGTGTCATCAAGAAACTATATAGCTCAATCTATTGCTCAACTAAGATTCAAGACTCAACTCACCTATTTGACATGGCAAGAACCATAAAAGATAACACAAAGTCGACTAGTCTCAAATATGAACATGACAGAATTAGGTCAAATTTAGCATTTTAATTAACCTATCGGGCAAAGACTTGACTACACATATAAAGTCATGATCAAATTAGCAATGGAGCATAAGTCATGGCAAAATGTATTATAATGAAAACATGTCATGAAAGGATAATAATCATGGCTCCATTAAGTTATGTTACAAATACAAAGAAGAACATCCACTCCCCTTAACAATTGATGCAACTTTCGGTTCAAGTTGAGTTATGTCATCATTAAAATCTAGAAGTTCCCAAATGAACTCCCCAACCAAAGCAATAAAACGAGAAGTGGCAAATAAATCACGAAATAGGCGGTCCTTAAAGCATAGATAAGATAGAGAATACTAATGACTCGGACTAACTCCTATCTACCCCATATGACTCGTGGACAACAGTGTCGAGTAAAACACACACTAGAGAGCAAACACGTACCCTGTCTACCCGAGGGTGGCCCAACCCTCGCTAGAACCTAAAAGAAGTGAGTGAGCTCAACCTAGTGAGATAAGAAACGACTATCCCGAAAGCACAAGATAAGAGTAAGAAGTCTAAGCACTCGAAGAAGAGATACACTCTAACCTATGCTAGAAGGACTAAAACCCAATGCACCCGCAGATGCGATGCAATAGTAAGGGAGACAGAAGCATATATAATATGATAAAGCGGTAAAGCCCAAAGCTCCCCTCACAATAGTCCGTAAGGACAAACCACCCCAAGCTCTCCCATGAGTGAAAACCTCGTGCTATCAAAGGCTTGGTGAAGATATCGACCAACCGGTGGTCACTCTCCTGGCTGGAGCACGATGTCACCCTTCTCTACATGGTCTCGAAGAAAATGATATCTGATATCGATGTGCTTGGTCCGAGAGTGCTGCACTGGGTTCTTAGCAATGCTAATCGCAGCGTGTTATCGCAAAAGAGCGGAACACGGTCTATAGCTAACAAAGTCCCGCAAAGTCGAGACCATCAAAGGACACAGCTACTGACAATCGGCTGCACAACATACTCGACCTCTGCGACTGGTAACACCGGACCGCTTCCTCGAAGACCGGAAACGAGAGAAGTGCCAATGAACTGGCGGTGCAGTGCTCTTCCTATCTATCCTCTACTGCAAAATCTGCATCCGAAAAGGCTCTAAGGGATGAGCAGGAGGAGGAAGAGTACCAGATACCATAGTCAATGGTAGCTCGAAGGTACCGAAAGATGCGCTTCACCGCCTGGCGGTGAGATACGCGAGGAGAAGCTCAAAGGGCACAAAGACACACGGAGAAGTGTATGTCCGGTCTCGGCGCGTGAGGTACAAGAGGGAGCCAATCATACTCCTGAACTCCTTTTGATCAACTGGCTCGCCGTCCTCATCTGGGTCTAAAACGGCTGTAGAACCCATTGGGGTTGACACTGGCTTGCCATCACTCATGTCGAAGCGTCTCAGGAGGTCTCGAGTGTACTTGCCTTGATGCAGAAATGTACCCTCCCGAGTCTGTTTGATTTGGAAGCCAAGGAAGAAAGTCAACTCACCCATCATGCTCATCTCAAACTCGGTGCTCATGACATCCGAGAACTGTGAAACTAGAGCATGAGAAGAGCCGCCAAAGATAATGTCATCGACATAAATTTGGTGACGGAAGGTCATTATAAGCCGCCGAATGAACAAGGTCTTGTCAACTTTACCCATTTGAAATCATGCCTCAACGATAGGGACTTAAGCCTCTCATACCAAGCTCTAGGGGCCTGCTTAAGTCCATACAACGCTTTGGAAAGCTTGAAGACATGACTAGGGTATTTGGGGTTCTCGAAACCTGGAGGCTGTCTGACATAGACTTCTTCCTCAATGAAGCCATTGAGAAAGGCACTCTTGACGTCCATCTGGTAAAGCTTGAAACCTTTAGAAGCTGCAAAGGCAAGCGAAATTCTAATGGCCTCAAGGCGAGCTACGAGGGCAAGGTCTCCTCGAAATCCGGACCCTCAACACAGGAGTACCCACAATGCAACCAGTCTAGCCTTGTTTCGAATGACTACCCCATCCTCACTTTGCTTGTTCTTGAACACCCATTTGGTTCCAATGATATTGTGATCTCGAGGGGGCTCAACAAGCGTCCAAACCTTGTTTCTTTCGAAACTCTCCAGCTCCTCATGCATGGCATTGATCCAAGACTCGTCAGATAAAGCATGAGAAACATCTTTGGGCTCAAAGGAGGCAATAAAAGCAGAATGAAGACAGAATTGAGATAAGCCAGATTTTGAGCGGGTAACACGCTCGAAGAGGTCTCAATAATAACTTTCGGAAGGATGAGATTTTTGGATATGTCTAGGAGGTCCAGGATGAGATGAAGAAGCGGCCTCTACCTCATGAGTGACGAGTAGGAGCAGAGCCACTAGCTCCGTAATAGCGAGAGGCATGGGCTGATCACCTTGAGGTGCGGTGGAAGAAGGCATCTCAAGGGGTGGATGAGGGACTGGATCAGGTAGACAACCCTCGTCTCCATCGTCCTCATCTTCCACGAAGATGGTCTCGGACTGCTCTAAAGAACCTGAGATATCGGGCCTAGTCCCCGGACTGGCCTCATCGAAAGTCACCTCACAGGTTTCTACCATTTTGCTAGACTCGCAGTTCCAGACCCTATAGGCCCGCGAAGAAGTCGAGTAGCCTAGAAAGAGTCCATCACAAGAACGTGACTCGAACTTATCTAGGTTCCCGGACTTCAGAATAAAGCACTTGCAACCAAACACACGAAAATGAGAGCGCTGGGCTTTGCCCATATCTCGACTCATAAGAAGTGCGGTGCAAGTGTGCCCTCGAAAAACTCGATTAGAAACATGGCACGCGGTGGCTATAGCCTCAGCCCAAAATTTCCGCGGTGTAGAGTACTCATCAAGCATCGTCCTGGCCATCTCGACCAAGGTACGGTTCTTCCTCTCCACAACGCCATTCTGGCTGGGGCGTATGGAGAAGAGGCGGTGCTCTACACTGTCTCACCACGAAACTCTCAAAGTAGGAATTCTTGAACTCCGTGCCATTGTCACTGCGGATCGCTCGTAAGGCACACGGAAGCTCAACAAAAGCCTCTTGAAAAGACCTCGGAATGTGTAAACGTCTCATCCTTGAGGCTAAGAAAAACACCCAAGAGTACCTCGAGAAGTCATCGACTATGACAAGAACATACCACTTCCCTCTGCTTGACCTTTCGATTTGGTCCAACCGTATCCATATGGGCAATTGTCCGGTGCATCGGTCATAGTAACTTGTGACCTGAGGATGAGAAGCGGCAACCATCTTGCCGTGCTTAGGCATGGAGCGCAAACAAGATTTTGACCATCTTGAGTTTGGCGGACCACGAATGAGACCGTGGCGCTAACTCGGGTCAAATGGTCAAATCAATATGACCAAGTCTCCTATGCGGAAGGAAAGATCGCGGGATTGAAGCAAGCAAACAACGGAGAGGATCACGGAAGACTCGGAAAAATCAGCACGAAAGATCCTCCCAAAGCGAGAAATCCCGCAAACCGGACTACAGAAGAATCAAGAATTTTGCATTGTTTTTCTTAAACTTACCTCGAAATCGTCATCGGTGGTGAGAGACCGAAAGCAAATTGTCTGCACTTACTAACCAAGGCAACATCTTTTAAAACAAATGAATCATTAATGTCGCCTTTGCACCTTTGGCGATGACTCGCCCGAAGAAGGCGTCTCGAAGGTGATCGTCTCATCACACGAGCACGGCAAGGGAAGAAAACCAGCGGAATCTCCGGTCATGTGTCGTGAACACCCGAGTCTACAAGCCAAACCTTTCCCTTCCCCGCCCTTGCGAACACGAGTCAACAAGAGAGCAAAGTCTCGATCTTGGGATAAATCAACATAGATTTTGGCACCCAATCTTGAGTCACACGTCGGCGAAGAAGTAGTCACGCACGACCGACCTCTAACTACCCTCGCTCTCCGTCGCTCAAAGCGGAAGGTCTATGTGCGGACTGGAGCCGTTGCCGGGTCCGGCCGCTACGGGAGGCGAGTGAGCACCGGCGAAGACGATCACGCCGCGGTAGCTATCTCGATGGAAGCGAGATCTACCCTCGGGACGGCGGAAGTCACGACCGAGAGGAACATGAGGACGAAAAACGAAAACTCGGAAGAACCAAATCCTCGATCTTTGCCCAAAGCTACCAACAAGTAGCAAGCCTAGACCTCGTGTTGGTCTTAGGTGCACTCAAGGTGCAGGGCTGACCACGAATACGCCTAAGAGCTGCAACACGGTCTCTGGCGCGATCTTGGCGCTTGAAGCAATGGTCAAATAAATGCCCATCCTTCGGCGGAAGGTGCAATGATACCGCCCGAGAGGTGAAGTGGCATGAGATGGCCGCCTCGAGAGGTCGAGCTGCGGTGAAATCACCTTCTCAGTCGAAATCCCTTGGACAAAGCCCGCTGATTTAAATTGGACTCTCTTGTTCTTGGGCTTGACCTCAATCACACTGCGGACTCTGGGTGCGAGCACTACGGTGGATGCTTCCTCACATCCTCACGGAAATCATATCCTAGACCCTGTTTGAACTTGCAAATCTTTGATTGGTCTAGAATAAGATTGAGATCCTTCTTGCCTCCTACAAATTTCTCGAGAGTGTTCATAAGGTACTGACACTCCCGAAAGAGAGAGGTGCAAGAGGAGCAAGGAGGAGGAGAAAGAAGAAGGTAAGGGAGCGAAGAACAACCAACGGCGAGAGGGAAGGCGGCTTGTGCACGCACGGTAGACTTGGAAGGGACAGATCCCATCGCTAGCGAGGTTGGTTCGCGTCTCTAGGCGTCTCACCCTTATCCTGGGGCTTCTTCCCTTTCTCATCAATCACATTACAAGCTGAAGGTGGCTTCTCTAGAAGGTCCTTAGTTAGCTTCACACATTTCTCATCCAATGCAATCAAGTCAGATTTTAGTTTGTTACAATTAATGCATGGTGAGCTAACAGGGTCCTTAGAAGCAAACTGAGCCAACTTCCTATCATGATCAATCATATCTTGAAACTGTTTGGAGACAGATTCAAGTTCGGCAGTAAGCTTAGGACAATTCACACATGAAGCAATAGGCTCAAGAAGAAAAGCATGATTACGCAATTTTATGATCTCGCCTGCTTTAAGTTCATCTTTAAGTTATTGCAATTTTCACAAATCTCGGCAGATCGAGAAGCATAGTGTAGAGACCTCTAAAAGCATTGTCCTTATCCTCACATGAGGTGCAAGAAGTAGTCTCAACGGTAGATGATGGAAAAACAATCCTAGACATCTCTAGTTCAGCGAGCAGACTAACATTCTCCACCTTAAGAATATCTAGCTCAGAGGTCACACTATCATATGAAGTCCTTAGCTTCTCCATATCACCAATCAAGGCAGGGCATGTATCACATTCGTCACGGGAGGGAGCAGATGTAAGCAAGCTCCGTGATAATCTAGCTACTTCCTTCTCTAACTTTCGGTACACCTAGCCTTAGCTCTAGCATGAAATCCACCTAGTTTAAGAAAAGCATGATTGAGCTGGTCATAGGTGGGGCATACCTCGTCCGAGTCGGATCTGTCATTCGGCCGCTCGGTTAAGCCCTCGAGGGCCATGAAGCACATCTTGGGAGAAGTCTTCGCCGCTCTTGGGGTCTTGATCACCCGTCCGTCGTCGTCGCTCCATCCCTCCACCTCGAGGTCGAGGTCGTCGAGCGAGAGGACGCAGTGGAAAAGCTTCTTGGCCTTCCCAAAGTCGCGAACTTCTTCTTGCCTTGCGTGCGAGCCGGAGGCTTCTTGTTGCAGTTCTTGTTGGTGTAGTCGTTCTTGACCGAACCGGCCGTAGTCGTTCTTGCCCTTCTCCGGCTTGGGGCGGTTGCTCGAATGTGGTTGGGGCCACCACACTCAAAGCAAATCAATGGTCCTCTTCTCTTTCCATCCCTCCTCCTCTTGTAAGCATGGGAGAACTTCCGAGCTAGGAGGCCACTGTTCATCCTCTAGTGCTCTGGCCGATCATCGGTTACATCACGAGAGCGATAGGGAGAACCCGCAAAGAGAATCGTGAAGAACCGAGCGGCGGTGGGATCGGTGACTAGTGCCATCGACTGAGACTTCGACCGACGAGAGACTATGTCAATCTCGTGAGTCTTGAGGCGCGAGTAAAGCGCGTCAAGAGTCAAGGTCGAGAGGTCCGTGGTGTCCTTGATGGTAGTCACCTTCATCTCCCAAACCCAAGATCGAGTGCGAGAAAGAATTTGTCGGCGTTATCCGAGTCGGAGTATGTGAGACCGACGGCTCGGAGGTTGCTCAAAATTTTGTGAAAGCGAGAAAAGCACTCGTCAAGGACTCACCAGCAAGCATCTCGAATTTGCTGTAATCGCGCTTGAACTGGTCTTGTCGCACCGTCTTTATTTGGGTGGTGCCCTCATGGTAAGCATTGAGGGTCACCCAAATATCGAAGGCCGACGTCAGGTGAGAGATGCGATCAAATTCGCTTCTGCTCAATCCCTGAATGATGATGTTCCTCGCCTTTGCGTTTGCCTCAACATCAGCCATATTCCCGGCATTGATGTTCTCATCGGCGGGAACAACAACCGGACCTTGACCTTTCGCGGATGGCGTAGCCACGAGCACGGATGTAGGTCTCCATCCGGCTCTTCGAATGGAAAATCCATCCCATCAAAGATCGGGGGCTTGGTCGAGTACTTGTCCGTCGCCATGGCTCTTGAGACCGGTTAAAGATCTATCAAGAAGAGCTAACCGGCTCTGATACCAATTGTAGGACCGAAATGGCGACAGAGGGGGGGTGAATGTCGCTCTCTTTTAAAAACGCCCCCAAAGTATTCGTGCAAAACCAAAGACCAAAACAGCACCAAGGAAACAAGCTAGCCGAACACTACAGGTGAAGCAGTATCTTGATTTCTTTGCCGTAAGCGGATGTGATCATCTTCTTTGAAATCATTAATAGTGAGAAGCTGGAGACAAGAACTTGCAAGAAGTAGAAGACTACACAGAACCGAATTCAAGAATTGCTGCCGAAAAGAAAGATTCAGCCGAGAGAGAATTTTACCACCTGAAACGCTGAATCAAGACTGCAGAGTTTGCTGCTGATCACAAATACATAAAACTGCACAGCCGAAAGCAGGGCAAAGATCAAGTAGTTTGGTAATTTCCTTCAGAGACCAAGGAAGTAAACTGAAAAAGGTTGTTGGCAAAGGAATATCCAAACAGAGAGTTGGTGCACACTGAAAATCACCCCGCGACCAATCGAGAACCGGTGAACCAAAAGCAAAGAAAAGCAAAAGACTTAAAGAGCAAATAGCCGAGAGGGAGTCACGACGGATCTTGGCAAAGACTCGCTAGTGAACAACCAAAACCAACAGAGAAAGCAGATCCACTTGCAAGGACTACCAATTAAAGCGCTTTGCCAAATCTGAAAATGCGAAGATAGAAGGTGAAAACAAAGAACCGAAATAAACGAAGAAAATTGATCCAAACCGAACATGAAATCCTCATTAGCTTCTGTTTTTCTTTGATTAAAAGAATGAACTAGAAATAAAGTAGCAGAAGGACCACAAAAATTAAAGGGAAGAAGACTCAGATCGGCCAAGAAAAGAAGTTTGATTTTGCCGAATAGCAAGTTGAGGCAAAAGTCCGATTACTTGTGATTTCTTCAACTTGAACACGAACCTCTCAGTATTTCAACGAGATAAGATTTTATACCAAACCGAATAGCCAATCGACCTCAACAAATGAACAAACAATGAAAGAGCGGTTCAGATAACTAAGAAAAATAGGAAACCAAAATACAAAGAAATAGAGAGGAGTCCCGATACGCATGAACATTAGAACCATAGGAATGATTACAAGACTTTCAATCCATCCTCTCCTCTCAATCCTCAAGAACACCAAGAGCCTCACATGCTTCTTGGGAGGAACACACACACACAAAGATATGAATAAGCTCACAAGTGTCCTAAGGGGTATGCAGCCCTCACCTCTATTTATAGCCATTGGCTAACGGTCTCCAACCCGTTCGCCGGCTAAACCTAACGGAGCCGTCTCCGCTTGTGCAGCCTTGCGAAATTCCGTTTCGCCTCCTCGCACCTTCCGGAAGCTTCGCTCCTTGCCTCGCAGACGCTCCGCAACACGTTGAGTCCACGTCGTCTTCGACACCTCATGACCGTTCGACCTCGGCGCCACTGCGCCTAGTCCGTCCACCGTGTCTCGCCACGACTCCGCCTTCGTCTGCGGACACTGCACAAGAAAACACGTCACATAGCACCGCTCGATACATGAACATGTAAATAGCATAAACAAGATCAAACAAGTCGCAATAATAGAATATACATCCTAACCCATACGACTTCGCTTGACCAAAGTCCGACCGAGCCCGTTGCACCATGCAACGTCTGGGTCCGGACAAACCGATTCAAACTCGACTTTTGGAAACAGATGTCAATTACTCATCACTCACAATGGGATGTGTCCAAGTCAACATCTATTTTTTATTTGTGTACTACAATGCACACACGTGAGTAATAGATGCTTCCACGTGTTTTTCATCATTAAGTCGTGGTGCCTACAACATTTATGAGTGTGTCGTTTGGCTTCCACCACATTTTATATACTCCTTAATTATGTCCTGAAATAATTGTCAAAACTGAAAAGTAGATGTCAAATTTTGTAATCTTGGATCAGTAATATTTTGTATACACGCATCTAGAGTGAGCACATGGAAATGATATGGATGGCAAAAAGGATACTACGATAATATTGTCCTTTACAACTTGTTATATTCTACTGCATGCTACATAAATTAATGTCAATCTTTTTGCAAAAAACGGTAAAGTTTATATATTGGAGGGTGTGAAAACGGTAAAGTTTATGTATTACAGAGAGTAGCTATATGCGTGTGAGTAACATATATTGCATAAGTAAATAAGCTACTAAATACGTACCTGGGCCAACTGGTGATTCCGTTCCACATGGCCGCTCTGCCTGTGCTCAATATGCAACCGTGCCACCGCCAATGCCCGACCCTGCTGCTGCGGCCCCACCATCCACTAACAAAAAAATGTACTGAAGAAAGAAAAGAAAAGGACAAGAGAAAGAAAAGGACAAGAAATCAAGGTAAACTATCTGGACATTCTTTAATTGAGGCGCAGCACAAAGCTAAGCAATGCGAGTCGCCATCTTCGTCCAGACCTCCAGCCCACAGTTAAACAGCAGCTTACCACGGCAGAAATAGCAGTAACCCCACACGTCTCCTCGCTTCAGTCAGTCCAACTATGGTTATATCAGGGACGAAGAGATAAAATGTTGAGCACCATTAAATCTAGCTCTACCAATTTGGGAGTGCCACTGCTCGTACATTCAGATGGCCTATGTTGGTTTGTTCCCATTTCTTATAGTTCTTGACCCTATGATGGATTGCTTACCGTCACTGTGCCAAGTGCCAACCTTTAATATGTCAATCGATTGTAGTACTATTGTATCACCTAGATTTCTATTGTATTTTATGATCCGAAGCTGGTCGGATTCAACCGCTATCTGGTCGGATCTGATCGCTTAAAGAGTCTAATTAACTAGGTTCGCTCAAAAAACAATCAGGTCCACAAGTCTTGCTTTTACCTTACAAGTATACGGTTCGAACTGGTCCAAATTTTAGACTAGTCGAATTGGTTGTGATCAATATGTTCGACAGTATGGTGGTTGAAATGCAAACTGGTTAGAGATTATGATTGGGATCATCTTCATGTATGACTCTACATCGACGTGGTGCCCAAGGTCTTCATCGTCGATTGGGACTATGTTTCATCTCCGGTAGGATATTGTTCCTTTGCTAACTAGGACCTTGTTCCTTCATTGTCTATGACTCTTGCTCTTAATGTTATTTATACCCTGTAAGCCTCTTGATTGGCAGCGCATTTGCAAGGCATAAGTCGCATAACCGCAGACACAGATTACTCCTAGAGCATTTGTAACTTCTCCATATAATGTTTCATCGATGTGCATCTATGGTTTTTTTAAGGGTTTTCACATTAAATTTTTGTCTCGTAGTCTTGATTATTCTGCACTATTTAATATCTTGTCTAGTCATTTTTCATAATATGTTGTATCGAGCTTGGTTTGCCCATCAATCTAGGGCCAACTCGATATGGCATCAATGAAGTATGATCCTCCGCTCTGAATCATGACACAAGATTTTCACATGGGAAAATTAAGATGGGCTATTCGTTCACACCTCGATTTGGATGATGCATTATTGGGAACCAATAAGATGTCCATTGCATGGTCTATTGTGGAGAAGCAAAGAAGAGATCATAAGGTTCTCTCTCAAATTCATTTTCATATTTCTAATAATACCCTCCAGGAAGTTATGAAAGAGACCACACTACTACGATAGTACTATCACAGACGGTTCGGAACCGTCATCACAGACGGTTCTTGAACCGTCTGTGTTTATGTGTTAGTGATAATAGGTGGTTATCACAGACGGCTCCCAAGCCATTTGTGATAACACATTGACAGTTTTGAGAAAAAACGTGATGATATTGTATATCGCAGATGGTTCGATGTTGAACCGCTGTGATATCTTGACGGTTAATAACATTGACCGTCTGTGATATCGTTCATATCACAGAAGGCTCAGTGTTTGAAACCATCTGAAAATAGATATCACAGACGGTTTTCAACACCGAACCGTCTGTGATAGCTATTTCAACAACAATTTTATTTACCGTTTTTCGACTAGCCTCGGGATATGCTAGCCATGCCCTCACGAAACAAGCTACATCACGTATAGTATAGATGAATGAAACAAGCGGCGGAGATCACACACACATACATACATACATATATACATATATATACACATATATACATATATATATATATATATATATATGTATATATATGTATATATATATATATATACATATATATATAATGTAAATCGTTACACAGATCTCACAAATGAATTAAATTGAATGAATTGTTTGATTAAGCACAATTGAGTGATTTGTACAATTAAATCCATTGTTTCAACATCTAATTATCACCATTGCTGGGGTGGTACTCTCGAGTCTTGTTTATGACCTCTTATAGCAAGAACTACGCAGTGAAGGCTTCAGAGGCTACAATGTGCTCGTAAATCATGTAGACTAGTCGTAGAGGTGCTAGTGGTGGTCGTAACGACTCGGGCGGTCGTAAAGATCACGGAAGTCGTAGAGATCGCAACATGCACTACGGGGACGGTGAAATTTGAGGCAAGCTTTTGAGGCATGATGAAGATAGTTGCCTCAAAATATTCTCTGAGGCAACAACGCCTCAAATTATAAAATTGAGGCAAATCATATAAACCTCATGTCGAGACTAACGATCGGCCTCAACTACAATTAGAGGTGAAATTGGCATTGGCGGGGCGATGAAAAATTCCTCCTCTCTCTCCTTCTATTCTTTTCACACCCGGTGTCCCGCCCAAACATCCCATGGCCCACTCGCGCTAATTGCCTAGGTCCGCGTCGTCTCGAGTCGACTCGGTCGGTCTTGTCTTGGTCTTCGTCCACATCTCTCCTGCTCTCGTGACAGGCGCGACTCAACCTAACTCTGGATCCGGCCGGGCGCCGGCTGTGGCAACTCCTTCCTCGGGCTTAGCCTCTCGGTCCGACAATGGCGGCGTCATGTAGATCCCTATCGGCTCGGCTCTCCCTTGTCTCGTTAGCTCATCTCCGGATCGAGATCTCCTCCGTGACACCACCGGAGGTTAGTTTAATTTTTGTTGGGGATGTTTGCCTAGGGTCACTAATTGTGCATTCCTCATTTCTTACTATGCGCTCCCGCCTCCTCGTGACCCATCAATTGACTTGATTACATGGTGATTTCGCGGATCGCTCTACTCCGTCTCGGTACTTCTTGAATCTGCGGGGCTGCCTGACAGCCACGAGGTGCTTCCTTAGTTCCTTAGCTCCTTTATCGGTTTATCTGTCATCGTACTCTTGTGTAGGCTGTGGATCGTGGATGCTCGGTAACTTGGTGTATATGAGTATGACAATATTTGTGTATTGTATATGAGTATATGGCAATACTTGAAATGGATTATGGATGTTTGGTTATGCAATTGTGAATTGGCCAATATGTATATGTCTCGGTTTACTGCGATAGTTAAGAGAATTGGCCAATATGTATATGTTTCTCGGTTCTCGGTTTCTCATTGTGAATTGTAGTAGATAAGTCATAAGTGGGGCGAGGAGTAAGGGACAGGAAGAATTACATCGACTCTCGTTTGTTATTTCCAATTGCAACTCTCGGTTTATTATTTCCAAATTGGCGAGTTCTCTTGTAAAGTGTAATGTCGTCATTTGCCTCTTTTCAAGACACATTGAGCTGTTATGACCAAATTTACAATTGCCTTGAGAGTTGAGACGAGTTCTAAAGGGACATGTAAGAATCATTTATTTGATTTCTTACGTGCATATAGATTTATTTGCTTTCACAACTTCATAGTCTATCTTGAAGTATCTTGAAAGTAGTCATGATTTTGATAATTCATCCAATTATCTTGAAGTATCCAATTATCTATATGTTTGATTTTGTAGATCTTTGAGCTTTAAAAATGAAGAAATCTACAAATTGGATATATGCCACCTCAAGCCTCCATTCCCCTTCCTACCTTAGCCTTCCTCACCCCCTTCCTCTTTAACCTAGCCTCCCCTCTTTTGCAGCCATCGGTCTCCTCTCCCCATCTTGGATCGGTAGCTCCATATTTTTATTTTGTCTCATTCTTTCAATTGTAATTCTTTAGGTTGATTGTCTTTTTGTGGATCTGAGTGCGGTAACTTCTCGATTTTAGGTGTACTTGCAAGTAATTGGCATTGATTTTGCTCCATATATTTTAAGTTAATTTTACATTGCCTAAATCTTCTAGGATTAGTTGCGAAGGGTTGGTGGTAAATATTATGCAAGAGTTAGAAGAACATCTTGCCGCAATACTACCAAGCCACCAAGGATTGCAAACAATCATTCACAAGCAAGAACAAGCAATAAGGCCACAAGTAAACACTCTAATGTTCATTAAAACAACTACGGTTTTCTTTGAGGTATATATATATATATGTTAAGTCATTTAGGATGAACTGCTACCTAAATGCATGTGAATTGATTTACACAAGTAAAAAGGTTGAAAAATGTCAATAACATTTATAATATGCAGGGGAACAAAAGCAAGTAGCTAATTATAATACGGTGGCCTCTTGGAGGCGGAGGTGCCAACAAGGAAAAAGTGACCACTCAAGGGTTAAAAGGTAGCCAAAACCATACGGGTTTGGAAAAATTTTGTTAATTTAGTTGGATCATTATGAAAAACAACATCATCTATTATATTTTCCGGTACTGAGGTGTCCATATGGTCAAACAGGTTGGAAACAATGTATTTCTTAAAATAAGTACGGCCATATAATCGTATACTAAAGCAACTTTGAAAGCCAAGACCCATCGAAATGGTTGGATGTACAATTCTTGAATCGAGTGCTACAAAGTAGTCATAAACAGTCCCATATTTGGAGATGAAGCTGTTTCGACCGTGCAAAATCTGAATTACATCAAGGATGCTATTGGTCATTCCATTGCTTGGCCAATCCACTTGGTATGTCCTTTTCTTAGCTTGTTTATGTGTATACTTTGTTTACCTAGAAAATCTAACATGTCAAATGAATGCTCACAATTAAGGTTGAAGAAGTTCCACCGAGGCGAAATGGTGAAGTAACAAAACAGTACTTATGTTTATGTTGCCTATAAAATATTTAGTGCTTAGGTATGACATAAAATTATTTACACCATCATGTGATCCATTGAGCGAAATATAGATAGATAAAATTATAAATACAAATGAAACATGAACGAACTATGTTGTTTATAAATAAAATGAAACATCACGTGATTCATAAACAATTGTAGCTACTTTCTTGATCCAAATGTTTTGGATTATTTTTGTTCTGATATTTTGTATTAAGCACGACTGATCGAATTTTGTAAATTTAATTCTAGGTGGTGGTTTCTCTCTTGCCACCAGGCACAACCATGCAAAATTGGCGACAACTTGTAAAGATGACAAAATATGCCCGTAGCTACTATATGGTTGATCGGTCATGGCGATTCTGTCTACTCTTTTGAGAAGTTTACTCTCCAATTTTGTATAGATGATATATTTTATGAGCCCATAGCTACTATGATTGATGGCTCAAACATGTGTCCTTGACTAGCTATACTTTTGAGAATTTTACTATATCTTGTATGCATAGTTGAATACATTTGTCAGTGATGGAGAGGACCTTGTGGAGACTAAATGAGATGCTATATTTTTCTCCTCAATATGCATGTGTGGTGATGTTTTAATCTATTGAATGAAGAGATTTGGAGGCTATATTTATTCTTGTTTCAATTATCTTGTGTGCATAGTGATGAGATGTATGTGTTTGATATTAATTATTGAAAAAATATATGTATATGCGAAAATAATTGTAATTTGATGCTTGTAACGGTGAGGCAGCTTATAGTTGCCTTAATTCTTTGAGGAAGACATGCGACCTCATGGCTAGTCGCTAGGTTGAGGCAACCTCACCTCAATCAAATTCTGAGGCACCTTGTGTTAGCCATATTTAGCTTTAGAGGCTAACTCTGAGGTTGCCTCAATATGTATTTTGAGGCAAGGGTATCCGAGGCGGTGTGTTAGCCTCAATATATATCTGAGGCTGATTTTCTACATTTGAGGCTGATTAGCATGCCCCAAATTCCCTACCGTCTGCGATGATGCTTGTATATGAGTTTGTTCGAACAACACATTAGAATTCCACCTACATGGTATGATTTCTAGCTGTTTTGCATCGTAGTTGCGTATTCTTTTCTTTAAAATGCTCCATATAATCTATCTGTGATCAAATTATAAAAATTTTGGTGTTTTGTTCTGATTAGTGCCCACAAATATCCAAGCTATTACGCTAACTTAGTTATCATTGTACGTGAGTTGTGGCCTAGTAAATAACACAGTGGTTTACAAAGGAAAACCTATGAAATCAAAGTAGACCAAGTTTGACTAAGTACGACCAACACCGATTGCACGTTAGCGACATGGTCCAAACCACACAAACAAAACTCAAACTTTCCGAAACGTGTCAATTACTCATCACAAACATGGGAGCACTTCCACATAGTCTCTCAATCTCCCCTTGATGAGTATATTGATAAACAAAAAAAACATATGAAGTTGAGTTTGAAAGTCATACATGGTCCAAAGGAATTGTAAAAACTTATGACCATGTAGACAAAGAGAATGCTAAGCGAAGAGAAAGAGCAAGTTTTCTCAAAAGCTCTAGAAAATCCCCATGAACTAGCTTTTCTTCATTATTCTCCCCTTTTGGCAAGATCATCAAGATGCAAGGAGAAGAATAAATCATGACTTGGATGAAATGACTGTATTTTATTCAAATTAAGCATTAGAGCCATGAAGATTATCCAAAATAACTTTTAAAGTATTACACCAAGCCATAACAACATAGAATGCTATTTAGATCATAAAAATGTATGTATAGATAAGCTAAGCCAAATAAGTCATAATCTGAAATTTAATTAAATGTCTTAGCATGTCAAGTTATCCAAGATCATAGTCTAGCTAAAAGTATTCAAAGATGATGCAAACCTTGTCAATAATCTAAGTGGAACCGAGCTAGAATTGAGCAAATTTAGAGTCTTTGCAAGTTCAGAATGAATCATTTGTTCAAGCACTTGATCATTTTAATAATTAAGCAACATGCTTGTCTATGAGTTTGTTCGAACAACACATTAGAATTCCACTTACATGGTATGATTTCTAGCTGTTTTGCATCGTAGTTGCGTATTCTTTTCTTTAAAAATGCTCCATATAATCTATCGTAAATCAAATTAGAAAAAATTTGGTGTTTTGTTCTACAGTTAGTGCCCACAAATATCCTAGCTATTGCCCTAATCGTTGTCGATTGCTGCTGTGAGTTGTGGCCTAGTAAATAACCACTGATTTACAAAGGAAAACCTGTGAAATCAAAGCAGACAAATACTAAATTGAATTGAGTTATTTTTAGATATGATAAAAGTTTTCCCTTTCTCGAGTACAATGGGAAATTTACCTGCTGCATTGTTCAGAGAATGAAACCCATGACTCACTACAGTGCACTGAAATGGCAAGCTCCCTCTAGGTTAACTGTTGGAGAATTTCATTAATGAATAATAAGTAAGCAAAACCATTCCTGGAAGATATCAGCTTTAGTGACACCTTTCTTATTCAGTTCAAATTATGTAAGGAGACAACCAAATGTTGTTTCGTTTATAATTAGTTCTAAGATGTCATGTATTTTTTCCTGGTTAATACAATTTGGTTCTAATTATCTTATAGAATTGTTTAGTTAAACAACAAGCAATGGATAATAATTGATTACAAAATTATCACCAATGAGCAATACATATTTCTGTATGTCCATGGCATCTTGATATATATCCTGAAATCTACATCTTTATATATGTCCTGGAATCTTTATATATAAGTTTCCATTGTTTACTTTGCAAATAGAGAACATATAACCAGTCCTTGGCTGATATGTGCTTATGACTTTGTATCAATTCTTCCGACGTCCCTAGCTAGATTTTATCTTAGCTTTACTATCATATATTCAAAATCTGTATCCCTTTGAATTGATTTATCTTTCAAATGTATATTCATGCAAGATATTTTCTTTGTCAGGATTTATTCGCAGGATAATGAAAAGAATGTAAAGAAAATCTACAGAATGCAGTGAAGATGGGAAAACTGATATACTAGTATATGCACGTAGAAATCTTATAGATAGATACCAACAATTTTAGGGAAACTAGGATTTTGTTTTTGTATTTCTTGTGTTTTTGCTCTTGTTCATGTTAATGTACGTACGATTTAGTTGTAAACTCCACTTGATATTAAATAATATAATTACCTTTTCATGTAGTGCACTCCATTGTTCTACTTTTGTGTGGTTTGTGATAGCGATAATGTGATTTTGCATATGAATCAGTTTGATTACGACCACAATGTGAAAATATCATTTTACGTAACAAAAGAACAAAAGAAGATGTCGGAGAGATGTGAGCGCTGCATGAAAACGGTGACCAGAATAGGACATACTCTTCAATGCTACCTGGTATTTTGCACATTGAAGTTATTCTGACAAGGAGGTCCAAAAGTTAGATCGAATCTGAACTGAAAATTAGTAGAAAAACTAATAGTGTACATTCGGCAATTTTGGTGTTAGATATGATTTAAAGTTATTTAACATTACAAAATAGGACTTTCTTACAAGTAAATTAGTTTAGAAAAATATAGTGCCTAGGGTGGGACCCAAGGTGCGATGGTCTTTAACGATGATGGTGGCGGTGGTCGATGTCCTAAATTGAGGGAGTGTGAGTAAGGTGAGTTCTCTAGATGGGAGGAATTGGATTGCGATTTACGGAGGAGGGATGGCGGTGGTGGAGAAAAAGATAGTAGCGGCAGCGGCAGGCTGGATCGGGTCTGGCGTGCATGGCAAGGCGGGTTGGGCGTTTGGCCAAAACGAGAAAAGAGAAAAGAAAGAGATAAGGAGTTGACGGCTAGTGGGAGGAGAGAGAAGGAAATGGGCCACCCAATTGGCTTTCAAATTTTTATTATTATTTTGATTTATCTTTATCTTTATTTTGATTTTGTTTTTAATTTGAATTTGAGTTATGAATTTGAATTTCATTTGTCCAAAATTTTGAAAAGTGCTCAATTCAAATATCATTCAAAATTTACTGTGACCAAAAATGGGATGAAGAATATTGTCATGCGACATGCATATAAGGTTTATCGACTTACATCGCAAATCCGGTGCATGTGCAAAACCATGATTCACTTGTACCGCTAAATTGCCAAGTAGCAGTTTTGGTCATAAGGTGTATACGTAACTTCATTATCTAGAATGTTGCAACACCATGTTTTGATGGAATTTTGGATACGGAGAAGCAACGTGTTATGCAGATGAATATACACAGTATATAACACTTAGAAACCACGCACGTCCTTTTCTTTTTCTTTTTGCATTAATTCTTGTGATGAGAACATATGTAATTGTGCATTGTGTACTAATGGTTGAATGCATCCACATGACTGATGGAGATGTGGGCTCTGCATGAAACCGATGGTACCAGATAAGGACATACTCTTCAATGCGACCTGGTATTTCGCACATTGAAGTTATTTTGACAAGGAGGTCCAAAGTTTGATCGAATCTGAACTGAGAATTAATGGAGGAAACTAATATTCGGCAATTTTGGTGTTAACAATGATTTAAAGTTATTTAACGTCTGTCGGTTAAGGGAAAAAGTAGCTTATGGCTGAAACTACCATCGTAGTACTGAAATTTCTTTGCACGAAGGTGACTTATTTAGCATAATTAAATTTTAAAAATTTAAAATGAAAAAATATGCTAGCTCATCACGGACAACATAAGCGAATCGGAGAAAAAGGAACCGCAAAAGCTCAAAAATACCAGAGTTCAAAAGATAAAATTTATAAATAACAAAAATAAGTCGAAGTTAAAAGCTAAAGCCGAAAATGATATGCTGCAATTACATGGGTACGTGCAATTTCTATGTACAGATGTAATCATTGTCAGGCTTTTTGTCCACGTTTACCATGTGGGGTGGCTTGGTTGGTTCACATTCCTCTTGGATTATTTTGAGGCTCACTTAATTGAAAAATAATTATTTCCTAATCATCGTATTATGACTTATCTGAAAAGAAGAATAATTTTGTTAGTATCTTGGTCCATTCTCATCGGTTAAGCTTCTAACTGTGATTTTTGTTTATAATTGAAATTACATTATAATGATGATTAATTTTTAAAAAATAACAAAAAGGAAAAAATAAAAATTATATCTTTACAGATAATATAAAAAAAAAAGAAAAAGAAAAATGAAAATTTAAAAAAAATCAAAATAGTTACTATTGTCGCCTTCGCCTGGGCGCACCACTTCCTCGTGGTAGTCGACCACCAGGCCAGCCGTCGGCGTCCATTTCCTCGTCAAGGGCAGCGACGTCTTCGATCGGTGTGGAGCACACCGGCGCCGTTGCCATGCATCCCCACCGAGCAGCTGCCGATCGAGTCTTGGCCACGTACCCAGGAAAATGGTACTCGACGCAAAGTCGTCTGAGCGAACCTACAGTGATCGTTGCTCGCATTCTGTCGCTGTCTACTGAGAGCATCTTTTTCAACAATGATATGAATGTGTGAATGTCACGTGCGAATCCGTGATTTGCCACAACTTCTGCAAAACATATGGGAATATATATTTAGAAACAGTAATATATCTTTTTCATTTCTAGTGCGCCATGTGTGCGCTCATGTAAAATGGTCCAAGGTATGAGATTATGATGACCAACATGTTTAAGGTGTATAATAGTATCCTTAAAGGCGTCGGTGCTTCCCATCACCGCGATATTTCATCAAAACACAACACCAAGCAATAAATAGATGAAGGAAGAAATAGTCGAGAACATGCCACTACTAAGGAAAGGTCAACACGGGCGGTTCAAAATCATCATGAGAGCGGTTTTGCGAACCGTCAATTTATGGTCGATGATGTCGAGGTCATCACGGGCGGTTTTCAACCGTCGTGATAACTCAAAATCACGACGGTTTTAGTTAAAACCGTCACGTGATAGTGATAATCACGAGCGGTTTTGATAAAACCGTCGTGATATCGATAATCTCGAGCGGTTTTAAAAAGCCGTCGAGATATCTATATCCTGACGGTTTTGGTTGTCGTATTATACAATCACCGAGCGGTTTTAATTAAAAGCATGCGGGATTATCGAATATCCTGAGCGGTTTTAGTTAAAACCGTGATATTCTTCTACCCTAAATCTATTCCTATTTATTGGCTAGCCTCGGAAATTCTAGCCATGCCCTGCGAAACAAGCGAGATGAACAAGTATATAAGGCATCCATAAACATCCAATACACATCACATTTCATTCACAAACATAAAGTATCCACTTGCAAATGAATCAATTGAATGGAAATAAAATATCCATTACGCATTACAATGCAATAAAATTCATGGTGCAGTGGAGCTGTCCTTGACTTTATGACTTGAGCCACCAAAAATACGCCAACTCTCCTCGAATTCGTGAAATATCGAAATTTGTTCCAATGCGGTTGACGGGATGTACGCACTGTGGATAGGGATATCAATGCGTATATGTAACGTTATAAGTATGAAGTAAATATGGAAAGATTGATAAACCTTGATTGGTGATCCTCGAGAATCGGAGTAGGTCCATATGGTGGCGAACATAGAATCCACATGTGTTGCCCGGCGACTCACGTTGGCCTTGCAAAATAGAATGAGCAATAATTCAAGAGGCATAATGACTGCATAAGTTAATTAATGTGTAATAGCGAATATCTTAAAATCTCGGTATGTCTCAGCCTTTGGCCCCTTCGAGACACCCCATTTCAGCATACATCGCGAGCGCCCTACGTGATTCAAAAAGTTAACCTTAGTAATTCGGAATGAAAGAAAGAGTACAATATAGGTATGTGGAGAAAATAAACTTACCTATCGACGATTACGACAACGAAGTCCATTTTATTCTTACTTAAGGAATCAAGGTAACCTTGTTCCATTTAGTACAATGACTATTAAACCAATGAAAGTTTTGATTGTAGGCATAAGTATATAATCCTTATTGTGTTGAGCCCGTACGATGCAATGTACTCTCGATGACGGACATATCCTCGTCGATGGTATACTGGCGACCATGTGTGGGTCCAAGAAACCAACCGATCATATTTGGGATGTTCTAGCTTTGTCCGCGTGTCTACACATACACACAGCAACAAATTATATATGGCATTTATCGGTATGACATGAGCGGAGGCGTGATTGTGCACTTACGGCGTCCGGCATCAAGAGTGAGGCGTCGAGGCGTTCGTGAAAAGATCGAATAAGTCCTCGAAGGCCACGAACACCGTCTTGAAAATCGTGATGGAAATGCTCCAATTTGCGGTGATACCGATCTCCGTTAAGCCTGCGGCTTATTGGATTTCCATGTACCACTTGTGCAATTCGCGTAATTGGTAGGTGTTGGAGGCCCTTTTTCGAGCAACGGCTGCCAAGCAATTCTGGTCAATGGCGTGCGGGCCAATATCATCATTGGTCTTCGTGCTTTGCCCTTCTTGCCCTCTTGCCTCGGTGTGCGACTTCACGGTGTCGACTTTAAAGGTAGACGGGGCAAGTTGCTCTGCGAAAAGAGCACTGTGGAATAACTTGGGTGCGACTAGCGGTGGTGGAGACAAGTCTTGCGTTGGAGATGGCACGGTGCTGCAGATCGGTCACGCCACGGTGAAGAAGCCTCGAGGAGATGTCGCTTTTAGCCACTAGATGAATGTTCCAATGGCCTGAAGCCACGATCTCGTCGTTGGGCGGCTTGAGGCGGGGCGACCTCAAAGTAACATGCACACCATCCACATGAACTTTTGCGAGCTTTGGCGCTAAAGCGACCGTGCACCACGGCGATACCGTGGCAGTGCACGGCCCCAGCGTACAAGGAACAGGCATATCTCACTTGAGCTTGCGCCGTGGCTCCTACATAACGAATACAGTGGCTCATCGAATAGGCCTATCAATGGAGCAAACATTAGAGATAATAATTATTACGAGATGTCGTCACAAGAAATCGGCCTCGGTTTGCGTCGGATTGGACGCGCAACTACTCGGATGGTTGTGCGGGCTAGCTAGCATGGGCGGGCGGCCTGCTGATTTTCCGTCTTCGCACCTCATCTCACGATTTTATCGGCGGATCACCCGTATCTCCTCTCTTAGAGTAGCCTTGAGCTCTTCTCGGCCGTCGTCACGCTTCGGCTTTGTTTCTCGGCCGATACATTTGGTCATCTTGGCTGTTTCCATAGAACATAAAGCCCAAGGCCTCTCGTGCGACACGGGTGCTCCTTGTTTCAAGGGCGCGGAGAGTATATCTTTCTCCTTGTTCCATGGAATGACCCACAGGAAGATTCAACAATCAACGCTTTCACGAAACACGACATGTCATTTCACTTGCGTCGAGGTGGATATTACAAGCTCGTAGTTCGATCGATATCTTACGAGACACACTTGGTCTGGGGTTTTGAAGGAGACATCCCGATGTCATTGTAGATGATTGCTCTAATCCAATTTCGAGCGGTCATCCGGATATTGGCAAATGGCGGGCGATGTCCGCGGTACTGCTCGTCCTCCCTCCTCCCTCTGCGATTTTACCCATACCAGTATGCCAAGTCCGTGGGGGTGTGTGTTTTTGCTGGAGGGCCTTCCGCGCACTTGTACTTGAACTCTTGGTTGTCTTCATCGCCTTGAACTCTTCCCATTGTGGTTCGAGAATGGGTATTTTGAAAAGTGTTTCGTCCTTCTCCGTAGTCCCGACAAGCGTGCTGAAGTTCTTCCATGCTGCATGCCCTAAAGGCTTATCGTTGCCTGGCGTCTTGGTGTTCTTGGGATCTCGAACGATGCCAAAATTTCTGTCACCGACTCACGTTTCCGAGTCGCGAGACGCTCTTCCACGAATCGAATGTGATTTCAATTCGTTGTCGTGCAACTATTCCGATCGTTCTTCTCATAAACTTCTGCTGGGAGGAAGAGGACCCTGTCTGTCGACTTGTGTGATGGTAAATCGCCCTCGGGCTTCTTTGATAGCCCTCTTCCTTGGCGTCTTGATTTTGGGCGGGGCCTCAGGCAATGATGTTGAAGAATGCGCGGATGACATGTTGCTCAATTTGTGGGTCTATTAGATAAGCACATGAAAGTGCCATACCATAAGATAAGCACATACAACATGATGCTCAAAGACATTGATGGGTTCATAAAGGTTACAAAAGGCTATAGCGGGTGTAGCCTCAAATAGCCTCATTTAGCGGATTAGTAAAGTATATGTAAAAAACATTATACAAAAACATTCATAGCAGCAAATGGTATGCAAATAGTATACAAAAACATTAATAGCATACAAAAACATTCATAGCATACAATAGCAGCAAATAGTATACAAAATATTCATAGCATACAAAACATTCATAGCATACAAAAACATTCATAGCATACAAAAACATTCATAGTGACAAATAGTATGCAAATAGTATACAAAAACATTAATAGCATACAAAAACATTCATAGCATACAAAAACATTCATAGCGACAAATAGTATGCAAATAGTATACAAAAACATTAATAGCATACAAAACATTCATAGCATACAAAACATTCATAGCGACCATAGTATGCAAAACATTCATAACATACAAAACATTCATAGCATACAAAAACATAATATACAAAACATTCATAGCATACAAAACATTCATAGCATACAAAACATTCATAGCACAAATAGTATACAAAACATTCATAACATACAAAAACATTCATAGCATACAAAAACATTCATAATATACAAAAACATTCATAGCATACAAAAATATTCATAGCATACAAAAACATTCATATGCACATACAAGCATATTTTAGCAACAACTTCAACAACATGCCCGGCCAATCATATGCAAATGCGTACTCACGGGGGTGAGGGCTCGGGGAGGCGGCGGCAAGGCTCGGGGGCGGCCGAGGCTGGAGGAGTCGTCGGCGACACGAGGAGCGGCGGCGGCTCGGGAGGCGGCGGCGAGCTCGGGGAGGCGGCGAGGCACGGCTCGGGAGGCGGCGGGGCTCGAGGGGTACGAGTTTTCTGATGATGTTACCGCAGAAGTGCCTGGCTACATGCCGCACGTCTACGGTGCAGCTCGGCTTCTTGTTGCATAGGTTGTAGACGTAGTTGACAAGGTGGTCGGCTTCCTCGACGCGCCGACCGTGCAGCTTTCGCTCCATGGCCGGCGAGAGGATCTCTGAGGCGAGCACCCGTCTCATCTTCTTCCACTGGTCGCCGACCGGTGACATGATGGTGTTCTTGTATCCGATGCTGAACGACCACGACGCGAATGACCGGGGCCGCGAGGCAAGAACGGCATCGTTATTGCGCAGGACTTCCCGGGCTATCTCCGGCGAGGCCACAGTGATCACGTGGACGGGTCCCAAGCGGAGGCAAAGGATATCCGTGTCCATCTCGTGGAGGAGGCGGTGAATCCACCTGAACACCGGCTTGTTCGTCAGCATCTGGTGCATGTTAGCAATGACCGGCATGGCAGCCGGCCCTGGCGGCAGCTTGCATGGCTTCCATTTCTTGGACACGACGACACTGTTCTTCCGGTAGAGCTGTGCAATGAGCAGGAGGATAGCCATTGTTATGAGCATAGTGAGGGCGGGTGCAGCTGCCATGTTGGCTGTGTGGTTTCCTGGTGTATGTTGCGGAAACCGGGTAAGACATGGCGATAATTTGTAGGATTGCAGCATCTTAACTGATTGTTTGGCATATTTATAGCCGAGTTCTCCACCTGTTTGCAAGAGAGGACAGAAATGTTTGATAGATACGTATGTACAATTCCGTTTTCTTTCTTCTGCATAAAACAGAACTCCTTTTTCAGTTTATAAAATACTTTTTCGACAATATATCGTTTATACAATATTTATGTTTCTTATGCATACAACTGCTGAAATCGAGTTCTAGAAAATAAAGATTTCTGAAATAATAGTTGAGCTAGAGCTATTTGCAATTCTTAGCAACTACAGATATTTTTCTGCATTTTATGCACACCCACGAGCCGAACCAACTATGGTTATATCAGGGACGAAGAGATAAAATGTTGAGCACCATTAAATCTAGCTCTACCAATTTGGGAGTGCCACTGCTCGTACATTCAGATGGCCTATGTTGGATTTGTTCCCATTTCTTATAGTTCTTGACCCTATGATGGATTGCTTACCGTCACTGTGCCAAGTGCCAACCTTTAATATGTCAATCGATTGTAGTACTATTGTATCACCTAGATTTCTATTGTATTTTATGATCCGAAGCTGGTCGGATTCAACCGCTATCTGGTCGGATCTGATCGCTTAAAGAGTCTAATTAACTAGGTTCGCTCAAAAGGAAAAGCAATCAGGTCCACAAGTCTTGCCAGAACTTTTTACCTTACAAGTATACGGTTCTGAACTGGTCCAAATTTTTAGACTAGTCGAATTGGTTGTGATCAATATGTTCTGACCAGTATGGCTGGTTATGAGAAATGCAAACTGGTTAGAGATTATGATTGGGATCATCTTCATGTATGATGGACTCTACATCAGACGTGGTGCCCAAAGGTCTTCATCGTCCGCGATTGGGACTATGTTTCATCTCTGGGTAGGATATTGTTCCCTTTGCTAACTAGGACACTGTTCCTTCATTGTCTATGACTCTTGCTCTTAATGTTATTTATACCCCTGTAAGCCTCTTGATTGGCAACGCATTTGCAAGGCATAAGTCGCATAAGCACAGACACACCGTTACTCCTAGAGCATTTTGTAACTTCTCCATATAATGTTTTCGCCGATTGTGCATCTATGGTTTTTTCTGCAAGGGTTTTTCACATTAAATTTTTGTCTCGTAGTCTTGATTATTCTGCACTATTTAATATCTTGTCTAGTCATTTTTCATAATATGTTGTATCAGAGCTTGGTTTTGCCCATCAATCTAGGGCCAACTCGATATGGCATCAATGAAGTATGATCCTCCGCTCCTGAATCATGACACAAGATTTTCACATGGGAAAATTAAGATGCAGGCTATTCGTTCACACCTCGATTTGGATGATGCATTATTGGGAACCAATAAGATGTCCATTGCATGGTCTATTGTGGAGAAGCAAAGAAGAGATCATAAGGTTCTCTCTCAAATTCATTTTCATATTTCTAATAATACCCTCCAGGAAGTTATGAAAGAGACCACACTACTACAGATAGTACTATCACAGACGGTTCGGAACCGTCATCACAGACGGTTCTTGAACCGTCTGTGTTTATGTGTTAGTGATAATAGGTGGTTATCACAGACGGCTCCCAAGCCATTTGTGATAACTTACATTACAGACGGATTTTGAGAAAAAACCGTCTGTGATATTGTGTATATCGCAGATGGTTCAGTGTTCGAACCGTCTGTGATATTCTGTATATCGCAGACGGTTAATAACATTGACCGTCTGTGATATCGTTCATATCACAGAAGGCTCAGTGTTTGAAACCATCTGGGAAATAGATATCACAGACGGTTTTCAACACCGAACCGTCTGTGATAGCTATTTCAACAACAATTTTATTTACCGTTTTTCGACTAGCCTCAGGATATGCTAGCCATGCCCTCTGAAAACAAGCTACATCACGTATATAGTATAGATGAATGAAACAAACGGCCAGCAGATCACACACACATATATACATACATACATATATACATATATATATACACATATATACATATATATATAAGTATATATATATATATATATATATATATATATATATATATATATATATATAATGTAAATCGTTACACAGATCTCACAAATGAATTAAATTGAATGAATTGTTTGATTAAGCACAATTGAGTGATTTGTACAATTAAATCCATTGTTTCAACATCTAATTATCACCATTGCTGGGGTGGTACTCTCCAGTCTTGTTTATGACCTCTTATAGCAAGAACTACGCAGTGAAGGCTTCAGAGGGGCTACAATGTGCTCGTAAATCATGTAGACTAGTCGTAGAGGTGCTAGTGGTGGTCGTAACGACTACTGAGCGGTCGTAAAGATCCTGGAGAAGTCGTAGAGATCGCAACATGCACTACAGGACGGTGGGGAATTTGAGGCAAGCTTTTGAGGCATGACTGAAGATAGTTGCCTCAAAATATTCTCTGAGGCAGCAACTTCTGCCTCAAATTATAAAATTGAGGCAAATCATATAAACCTCATTAATCTGAGACTAACAGTCAGCCTCAACTACGAATTAGAGGTGAAATTGGCATTGGCGGGAGCAGTGAAAAATTCCCTCCTCTCTCTCCTTTCTATTCTTTTTCACCACACCGGTGTCCCACGCCCAAACATCCCATGGCCCACTCGCGCTAATTGCCTAGGTCACGTCGTCTCGAGTCGACTCAGTCGGGTGCTGTCTTCGGTCTTCGTCCACATCTCTCCTGCTCTCAGCGACAGAGCGAGCGACTCAACCCTAACTCTCAGATCCGGCGCCCGGGCGCCGGCGGCTGGCGCGCTCCTTCCTCGGGCTTAGCCTCTCAGTCCGGCAATCGGCAGCGTCTGTAGCGCAGTCCCTATCCGGCTCTCGGCTCTCCCTTGTCTCGTTAGCTCATCTCCGGATCTGAGATCTCCCTCCGTGACACCACCCGGAGGTTAGTTTAATTTTTTTGTTGGGGATGTTTGCCTAGAGGTCACTAATTGTGCATTCCTCATTTCTTACTATGCCGCTCCCCGCCTCCTCGTGACCCATCAATTGACTTGATTACATGGTGATTTCTCGCGGATCTGCTCTACTCCGTCTCCGTGCTTACTGAATCTGCACGCAGGGACTGTCTGCACGACAGCACGAGGTGCTTCCTTAGTTCCTTAGCTCCTTTATCGGTTTATCCTGTCATCTGTGCTACTGTGTAGACTGTGGATCAGTGGATGCCTGGTAACTTGGTGTATATGAGTATGACAATATTTGTGTATGACTGTATATGAGTATATGGCAATACTTGGAAATGGATTATGGATGTTTGGTTATGCAATTGTGAATTGGCCAATATGTATATGTTTCTCAGTTTCTGCAGTAGTTAAGAGAATTGGCCAATATGTATATGTTTCTCAGTTTCTCAGTTTCTCATTGTGAATTGTAGTAGATAAGTCATAAGTGGGGCGAGGGAGTAAGGGACCGAGAGAATTGGCCACATCGACTCTCAGTTTGTTATTTCCAAATTGGCCACTGCAACTCTCAGTTTATTATTTCCAAATTGGCCAGTTCTCTTGTAAAGTGTAATGTACGTCATTTGCCTCTTTTCCAAGACCTGTTAGGCTGTTATGACCAAATTTACAATTGCCTTGAGAGTTGAGAGACAGTTCTAAAGGGACATGTAAGAATCATTTATTTGATTTCTTCTGTGCATATAGATTTATCGCTGCTTTCACAACTTCACATAGTCTATCTTGAAGTATCTTGAAAGACAGTAGTCATGATTTTTGATAATTCATCCAATTATCTTGAAGTATCCAATTATCTATATGTTTGATTTTGTAGATCTTTGAGCTTTAAAAAATGAAGAAATCTACAAATTGGATATATGCCACCTCCAAGCCTCCATTCCCCTTCCTCTGCCCTAGCCTTCCCTCCACCCCCCTTCCTCTGCCCCCAACCTAGCCTCCTCTCCCCTGCTGCAGCCATCTGGTCTCCTCTCCCCATCTTGGATCGGTAAGCTCCATATTTTTATTTTGTCTCATTCTTTCAATTGTAATTCTTTAGGTTGATTGTCTTTTTTGTGGATCCTGAGTGCGAGTAACTTCTCTGATTTTAGGTGTACTTGCAAGTAATTGGCATTGATTTTGCTCCATATATTTTTAAGTCAGAATTTTACATTGCCTAAATCTTCTAGGATTCGTTGCGAAGGGTTGGTGGTAAATATTATGCACAAGAGTTAGAAGAACATGCTGGCAACCGCAATACTACCAAGCCACCAAGGATTGCAAACAATCATTCACAAGCAAGAACAAGCAATAAGGCCACAAGTAAACACTCTAATGTTCCAGCTAAAACAACTACAGTTTTTGCTGAGGTATATGTATATATATGTTAAGTCATTTAGGATGAACTGCTTACCTAAATGCATGTGAATTGATTTACACAAGTAAAAAAGGTTGAAAAAATGTCAATAACATTTATAATATGCAACAGGGGGAACAAAAGCAAGTAGCTAATTATAATACCAGTAGGCCTACTGAGACTGGAGGTGCCAACAAGGGAAAAAGTGACCACTCAAGGGTTAAAAAGGTAGCAACCAAAACCATACAGGTTTGGAAAAATTTTGTTAATTTAGTTGGATCTGTTATGAAAAACAACATCATCTATTATATTTTCCAGTCTACTATGAGGTGTCCATATGGTCAAACAGGTTGGAAACAATGTATTTCTTAAAATAACTGTGCGGCCATATAATCGTATTGCTAAAGCAACTGTTGAAAGCCAAGACCCATCAGAAATGGTTGGATGTACAATTCTTGGAATCGAGTGCTACAAAGTAGTCATAGACAGTCCCATATTTGGAGATGCAGAACTGTTTCGACCGTGCAAAAATCTGAATTACATCAAGGATGCTATTGGTCATTCCATTGCTTGGCCAATCCACTTGGTATGTCCTTTTCTTAGCTTGTTTATGTGTATACTTTGTTTACCTAGAAAATCTAACATGTCAAATGAATGCTCACAA
The DNA here is from genome assembly GCA_036346245.1 of Bonia amplexicaulis. NCBI lineage: Eukaryota > Viridiplantae > Streptophyta > Magnoliopsida > Poales > Poaceae > Bonia > Bonia amplexicaulis. The sequence goes on from CM070744.1 coordinate 2,494,996, forward strand.
TTAAGGTTGAAGAAGTTCCACCCAGGCAGAATGGTGAAGTAACAAAACAGTACTTATGTCATTATGTTGCCTATAAAATATTTAGTGCTTAGGTATGACATAAAAATTATTTACACCATCATGTGATCCATTGAGCGAAATATAGATAGATAAAATTATAAATACAAATGAAACATGAACTGAACTATGTTGTTTATAAATAAAAATGAAACATCCTGTGATTCATACAAACAGCTGTAGCTACTTTCTTGATCCAAATGTTTTGGATTATTTTTTGTTCCTGATATTTTTGTATTAAGCACTGACCTGATCGAATTTTGTAAATTTAATTCTAGGTGGTCGGGTTTCTCTTGCGCCACCAGGCACAACCATGCAAAATTGGCGACAACTTCTGTAAAGATGACAAAATATGTGCCCGTAGCTACTATATGGTTGATCAGTCATGAGCAGTTACTGTCTACTCTTTTGAGAAGTTTACTATCTCCAATTTTGTATAGATGATATATTTTATGAGCCCATAGCTACTATACAGTTGATGGCTCAAACATGTGTCCACTGACTAGCTATACTTTTGAGAATTTTACTATATACTGTATGCATAGTTGAATGCTACATTTGTCAACTGATGGAGAGGACCTTGTGGAGACTAAATGAGATGCTATATATTTTCTCCTCAATATGCATGTGTGGCTGTGATGTTTTAATCTATTGAATGAAGAGATTTGGAGGCTATATTTGTTACTGTTTCAATTATCTTGTGTGCATAGTGATGAGATGTATGTGTTTGATATTAATTATTGAGAAAAATATATGTATATGCCGAAAATAATTGTAATTTGATGCTTGTAACGGTGAGGCAGCTTATAGTTGCCTTAATTCTTTTGAGGTAGACATTGCAGCCTCATGGCTAGTCGCCCTAGCTGAGGCAACCAATCTGCCTCAATCAAATTCTGAGGCACACTGTGTTAGCCGCAAATTTAGCTTTTAGAGGCTAACTCTAGAGGTTGCCTCAATATGCTTATTTTGAGGCAAGGGTATCCGAGGCAGGCTGTGTTAGCCTCAATATATATTCTGAGGCTGATTTTTCTACATTTCGAGGCTGATTAGCATGCCCCAAATTCCCTACCGTCCTGCAGTGATGCTTGTATATGAGTTTGTTCCGAACAACACATTAGAATTCCACCTACATGGTATGATTTCTAGCTGTTTTTGCATCGTAGTTGCGTATTCTTTTCTTTAAAAATGCTCCATATAATCTATCTGTAAGATCAAATTATAAAAAATTTTGGTGTTTTTGTTCTACAGTTAGTGCCCACAAATATCCAAGCTATTACGCTAACCGTTATCGACTGCGCTGTGAGTTGTGGCCTAGTAAATAACCAGCTGGTTTACAAAGGAAAACCTATGAAATCAAAGTAGACCAAGTTTGACTAAGTACGACCAACACCGATTGCACCGTGCAACGACATGGTCCAAACCACACAAACAAAACTCAAACTTTCCAGAACACGTGTCAATTACTCATCACAAACATGGGAGCACTTCCACATAGTCTCTCAATCTCCCCTTGATGAGTATATTGATAAACACTGAAAAAGCATATGAAGTTGAGTTTGAAAGTCATACATGGTCCAAAGGAATTGTAAAAAAACTTATGACCATGTAGACAAAAGAGAATGCTAAAGCGAAACAGAAAGAGCAAGTTTTTCTCAAAAGCTCTAGAAAATCCCCATGAACTAGCTTTTTCTTCATTATTCTCCCCCTTTTGGCAATAAGATCATCAAGATGCAAGGAGAAGAATAAATCATGACTTGGATGAAATGACTGTATTTTATTCAAATTAAGCATTAGAGCCATGAAGATTATCCAAAATAACTTTTAAAGTATTACACCAAGCCATAACAACATAGAATGCTATTTAGATCATAAAAATGTATGTATAGATAAGCTAAGCCAAATAAGTCATAATCTGAAATTTAATTAAATGTCTTAGCATGTCAAGTTATCCAAGATCATAGTCTAGCTAAAAGTATTCAAAGATGATGCAAACCTTGTCAATAATCTAAGTGGAACCGAGAAGCTAGAATTGAGCAAATTTAGAGTGCTGCAAGTTCAGGAATGAATCATTTGTTCAAGCACTTGATCATTTTAATAATTAAGCAACATGCTTGTCTATGAGTTTGTTCCGAACAACACATTAGAATTCCACTTACATGGTATGATTTCTAGCTGTTTTTGCATCGTAGTTGCGTATTCTTTTCTTTAAAAATGCTCCATATAATCTATCTGTAAAATCAAATTAGAAAAAAATTTGGTGTTTTTGTTCTACAGTTAGTGCCCACAAATATCCTAGCTATTGCCCTAATCGTTATCGACTGCGCTGTGAGTTGTGGCCTAGTAAATAACCAGCTGATTTACAAAGGAAAACCTGTGAAATCAAAGCAGACAAATACTAAATTGAATTGAGTTATTTTTTAGATATGATAAAAGTTTTTCCCTTTCTCGAGTACAATGGGAAATTTACCTGCTGCATTGTTCAGAGAATGAAACCCCATGACTCACTACAGTGCACTGAAATGGCAAGCTCCCTCTAGGTTAACTGTTGGAGAATTTCATTAATGAATAACAATAAGTACAAGCAAAACCATTCCTGGAAGATATCAGCTTTAGTGACACCTTTCTTATTCAGTTCAAATTATGTAAGGAGACAACCAAATGTTGTTTCGTTTATAATTAGTTCTAAGATGTCATGTATTTTTTCCTGGTTAATACAATTTGGTTCTAATTATCTTATAGAATTGTTTAGTTAAACAACAAGCAATGGATAATAATTGATTACAAAATTATCACCAATGAGCAATACATATTTCTGTATGTCCATGGCATCTTGATATATATCCTGAAATCTACATCTTTATATATGTCCTGGAATCTTTATATATAAGTTTCCATTGTTTACTTTGCAAATAGAGAACATATAACCAGTCCTTGGCTGATATGTGCTTATGACTTTGTATCAATTCTTCCGACGTCCCTAGCTAGATTTTTATCTTAGCTTTACTATCATATATTCAAAAGAATCTGTATCCCTTTGAATTGATTTATCTTTCAAATGTATATTCATGCAAGATATTTTCTTTGTCAGGATTTATTCGCAGGATAATGAAAAGAATGTAAAGAAAATCTACAGAATGCAGTGAAGATGGGAAAACTGATATACTAGTATATGCACGTAGAAATCTTATAGATAGATACCAACAATTTTAGGGGGAAACTAGGATTTTGTTTTTGTATTTCTTGTGTTTTTGCTCTTGTTCATGTTAATGTACGTACGATTTAGTTGTAAACTCCACTTGATATTAAATAATATAATTACCTTTTTCATGTAGTGCACTCCATTGTTCTACTTTTGTGTGGTTTGTGATAGCGATAATGTGATTTTGCATATGAATCAGTTTGATTACGACCACAATGTGAAAATATCATTTTACGTAACAAAAAGAACAAAAAGAAGATGTCGGAGAGATGTGAGCGCTGCATGAAAACGGTGGTACCAGATAAGGACATACTCTTCAATGCTACCTGGTATTTTGCACATTGAAGTTATTCTGACAAGGAGGTCCAAAAGTTAGATCGAATCTGAACTGAAAATTAGTAGAGAAAACTAATAGTGTACATTCGGCAATTTTGGTGTTAGATATGATTTAAAGTTATTTAACATTACAAAATAGGACTTTCTTCGCAAGTAAATTAGTTTAGAAAAAAATATAGTGCCTAGGGGTGGGACCCAAGGCGGTGCGATGGTCTTTAACGATGATGGTGAGCAGAGGTGGTCGATGTCCTAAATTGAGGGGAGTGTGAGAGTAAGGTGAGGAGATTCTCTAGATGGGAGGAATTGGATTGCGATTTACCGGAGGAGGGATGGCGGTGGTGGAGCTGAAAAAGATAGGCGCGCGGCACGACGGCTGGATCGGGTGCGCAAGGCGTGCATGGCCAAGCTGGGTTGGGCGTTTGGCCAAGACAGGGAAAGAGAGAGAAAGGAAAGAGATAAGGGAGTTGACCGGCTAGTGGGCCGGGAGGGAGAGAAGGGAAATGGGCCAGCCCAATTGGCTTTCCAGAATTTTTATTATTATTTTGATTTATCTTTATCTTTATTTTGATTTTGTTTTTAATTTGAATTTGAGTTCTGAATTTGAATTTCATTTGTCCAAAATTTTGAAAAGTGCTCAATTCAAATATCATTCCAAGAAATTTTGCAACGGCCAAAAATGGGATGAAGAATATTGTCATGCGACATGCATATAAGGATTTATCGACTTACATACGCAAATCCAGTGCACATGTGTACAAAACCGCAGATTCACTTGTACCGCTAAATTGCCAAGTAGCTTAGTTTTTGGTCATAAGGTGTGTACGTAACTTCTGTTATCTAGAATGTTGCAACACCATGTTTTGATGGAATTTTGGGGGATACGGAGAAGCAACGTGTTATGCAGATGAATATACACAGTATATAACACTTAGAAACCACGCACGTCCTTTTCTTTTTCTTTTTGCATTAATTCTTGTGATGAGAACATATGTAATTGTGCATTGTGTACTAATGGTTGAATGCATCCACATGACTGATGGAGAGATGTGGGCTCTGCATGAAACCGATGGTACCAGATAAGGACATACTCTTCAATGCGACCTGGTATTTCGCACATTGAAGTTATTTTGACAAGGAGGTCCAAAAGTTTGATCGAATCTGAACTGAAAATTAGTGGAGGAAACTAATAGTACATTCGGCAATTTTGGTGTTAACAATGATTTAAAGTTATTTAACGTCCTGTCCGGTTAGGCTGAAAAGCTGTAGCTTATGGCTGAAACTGCACTGTAGTACCTGAAATTTCACTGTACCTGAAGGTGACTTATTTAGCATAATTAAATTTTAAAAATTTAAAATGAAAAAATATGCTAGCTCATCACGGACAACGCAAACGAATACGGAGAAAAAGGAACCGGCAAAAAAGCTCAAAAAATACCAAGAGTTCAAAAAAGATAAAATTTATAAATAACAAAAAATAAGTCAGAAGTTAAAAGCTAAAGCCGAAAAATGATATGCTGCAATTACACGTGGGTACCGTGCAATTTCTGTTACAGATGTAATCATTGTCAGGCTTTTTTTGTCCACGTTTACCATGTGGGGTGGCACTTGGTTGGTTCACATTCCTCTTGGATTATTTTGAGGCTCACTTAATTGAAAAATAATTATTTCCTAATCATCGTATTATGACTTATCTGAAAAGAGAAGAATAATTTTGTTAGTATCTTGGTCCATTCTCATCGGTTAAGCTTCTAACTGTGATTTTTTGTTTATAATTGAAATTACATTATAATGATGATTAATTTTTTTAAAAAATAACAAAAAAAGGAAAAAATAAAAAAGTTATATCTTTACAGATAATATAAAGAAACAAAGAAAAAAGAAAAATGAAAATTTAAAAAAATCAAAATAGTTACTATTGTCGCCTTCGCCTGGGCGCACCACTTCCTCGTGGTAGTCGACCACCAGGCCAGCCGTCGGCGTCCATTTCCTCGTCAAGGGCAGCGACGTCTTCGATCGGTGTGGAGCACACCGGCGCCGTTGCCATGCATCCCCACCGAGCAGCTGCCGATCGAGTCTTGGCCACGTACCCAGGAAAATGGTACTCGACGCAAAGTCGTCTGAGCGAACCTACAGTGATCGTTGCTCGCATTCTGTCGCTGTCTACTGAGAGCATCTTTTTTTCAACAATGATATGAATGTGGTGAATGTCACGTGCGAATCCGTGATTTGCCACAACTTCTGCAAAACAAGTATGGGAATATATATTTAGAAACAGTAATATATCTTTTTCATTTCTAGTACGCCATGTGTGGCGCTCATGTAAAATGGTCCAAGGTATGAGATTATGATGACCAACATGTTTAAGGTGTATAATAGTATCCTTAAAGACGTGCGGTGCTTCCCCATCACCGCGATATTTCATCAAGAGCCACAACAGCCAAGCAATAAATAGATGAAGGGAAGAAATAGTCTGAGAACATGCCACTACTACAGGAAAGGTCAACACAGACGGTTCGAAAACATCATCACGAGCGGTTTTGCGAACCGTCGAATTTATGGGTCGATGATAATCGAGGTCATCACGCACGGTTTTCAACCGTCGTGATAGCTCAAAATCACGACGGTTTTAGTTAAAACCGTCTCGTGATATGGTGATAATCACAGACGGTTGTTAAGTAAAACCGTCTGTGATATCGATATCTCGACGGTTTTAACTAAAACCGTCGAGATATCTTATATCCTGACGGTTTTAGTTAAAACCGTCGTGGTACATAATAATCACGCACGGTTTTAATTAAAACTGCGGGATTATCGAGATATCACTGCACGGTTTTAGTTAAAACCGTCGTGATATTCCTTCTACCCTAAATCTATTCCTATTTATTGGCTAGCCTCGTGAAATTCTAGCCATGCCCTCTCGAAACAAGCGAGATGAACAAGTATATAAGGCATCCATAAACATCCAATACACATCACATTTCATTCACAAACATAAAGTATCCACTTCAAAATGAATCAATTGAATGGAAATAAAATATCCATTACATCGCATTACAATGCAATAAAATTCATGGTGCAGTGTGAACTGTCCTTCTGACTTTATGACTTGAGCCACCAAAAAGTACGCCAACTCTCCTCGAATTCGTGAAATATCGGGTTGTTCCAATGCAGTTGACGGGATGTACGCACTGTGGATAGGGATATCAATGTACGATATATGTAACGTTATAAGTATGAAGTAAATATGGAAAGATTGATAAACCTTGAATTGGTGATCCTCGAGGAATCGAGAGTAGGTCCATATGGTGGCGAACATAGAATCCACATGTGTTGCCCGCGCTCACGGTGGCACTTGCAAAATAGAATGAGCAATAATTCAAGAGGCATTAATACGAACTGCTGCATAGGATTAATTAATGTGTAATAGCGAATATCTTAAAATCTCGAGTATGTCTCAGGCCTTTGGCCCCTTGCTTCGAGACACCCCCCATTTCAACGTACATCGCGAACGCCCTACGTGATTCAAAAAAGTTAACCTTAGTAATTCGGAATGAAAGAAAGAGTACAATATAGGTATGTATGGAGAAAATAAACTTACCTATCGATTACTTGGGCGACAACTGTGAAGTCCATTTTATTCTTACTTAAGGAATCAAGGTAATATACCTTGTTCCATTTTGGTACAATGACTATTAAAACCCAATGAAAGTTTTGATTGTAGGGCATAAGTATATAATCCTTATTGTGTTGAGCCCGCACTCGATGCAATGTACCTCTCGATGACGGACATATCCTCGCCGATGGTATACTTGGCGACCATGTGTGGGTCCAAGAAACCAACCGATCATGACTGGGATGTTCTAGCTTTAGTCCGCACGTGTCTACACATACACACACGAAAGCAACAAATTATATATGGCATTTATCGGTATGACATGAACGGAGACTGTGATTGTGCACACTTACAGCGTCCAGCATCGAATGAGTGAGACGTCGAGAGCGTTGAGCGTGAAAAGATCGAATAAGTCCTCGAAGGCGACCACGAAGACACCGTCTTGAAAATCGTGATGGAAATGCTCCAACGCGAATTTGACAAAGGATACCGATCTCGTTCGCCTCCGGCTTATTGGACTGCTCCATGTACCACTTGTGCAATTGCCGGCAACTAATTGGTAGGTGTTGGAGGCCCTTTTCTCGAGCAACGGCTGCGCCAAGCACCATTACCGGTCAATGGCGTGCGGGCCAATATCATCATTGGTCTTCGTGCTTTGCCCTTGCCGCCCTCTTCGCCTCGGTGTGGGTCGACTTTACGGTGAGTCGACTTTAAAGGTAGCAATGGGCAAGTTGCTCTGGCGAGAAGAGCACTGTGGAGATAGCACCGGTGCAGCTAGCGGTGGTGGAGACAAGTCTTGCGGTGGAGATGGCACGGTGCTGAGATCCGGTCCTCGCCACCGGTGAAGAAGCCTCCAGGGAGATGTCGCTTTTAGGCCACTAGATGAATGTTCCAATGGCCTACCCTAGAGCCACGATCTCGTCGTTGGGCGGCTTGATGGCGGGGCGACCTCAAAATTAACATGCACACCATCCACATGAACTTTTGCGAAGCTCTGGCGCTAAAGCTTGACCGTGCACCACGGCCCCGATACAGATCGATATGCCCGGCCCAAGCAACACAAGGGAACAGGCATATCTCACTTGAGCCTGCATCGTGGGCTCCTACATAACGATACTGAATTAGCTCATCGAATAGGCCTATCAATGGAGCAAACATTCGAGAGATAATAATTATTACCGTGATGTCGTCCACGAAAATCGGCCTCGGTTTGCGTCGGATTGGACGCGCAACTACTCGGATGGTTGTGCGGGCTAGCTAGCATAGGAGCGGGGGCGGCCTGCTGATTTTCCGTCTGTTTCCGCACCTCATCTCTCGATTTTATCGGCGGATCACCCATTATCTCCTCTCTTAGAGTAGCCTTGAGCTCTTCTCGAAGCCGTCGTCACGCCGGCTTTGTTTCTCTTCGACGCCGATACATTTGAGTCATCTTCAAACCATGTTTCCATAGAACATAAAGCCCAAGGCCTCTCGACGACTGGTGCTCCTTGTTTCAAGGGCATGGAGAGTATATCTTTCTCCTTGTTCCATGGAATGACCCCGGAAGATTCAACAATCAACGCTTCTCGCAAGAGCACGACATGTCATTTCACTGCACGGTTGTGGAGTAATTACAAGCTCGTAGTTCGATCGATATCTTACCAAGCTACCGAGACACTTGCTGGTCTCGCAGGTTTCGAAGGAGACATCCCGATGTCATTGTAGATGACCTTGCTCTAATCCAATTTCGAGCGCGGTCATCCGGATATTGGCAAATGGCGGGCGATGTCCGCTGTGGTACTGCTCGCCCTCCCTCCTCCATCTGCGATTTTACCCGCATACCCAGTATGCCAAGTCTGTGGGGTGTGTGTTTTTGCTGGAGGGCCTTCGCGCCGCACTTGTACTTCTCGAACTCTTCGGTTGTCTTCATCGCCTTGAACTCTTCCCATTGTGGTTCCGTGAATGGGTATTTTTGAAAGGGTGTTTCGTCCTTCTCCACGTAGTCCCTGACAAGCGTGCCCTTGAAGTTCTTCCATGCTTTGCATGCCCCTAGCAAGGCTTATCGTTGCACGGCGTCTTGGTGTTCTTCTGGGATCTCGAACGATGCCAAAATTTCTGTCACCAGCTCACGTTTCCGAGTCGCAGGCACGCTCTTCCACGAATCGAATGTGATTTCAATTCGTTGTCGTGCAACTATTCCGATCGTTCTTCTCCATGCGCTTACTGCTTTGGGAGGAAAGAGAGGGACCCCAGATACATCGACTTGTGTGATGGTAAATCGCCCTCGTGCTTCTTTGATAGCCCTCTTCCTTGGCGTCTTGATTTTGGAGCGACGCCCCGGCAATGATGTTGAAGAATGCGCGGATGACATGTTGCTCAATTTGTGGGTCTATTAGATAAGCACATGAAAGTGCCATACCATAAGATAAGCACATACAACATGATGCTCAAAGACATTGAGCGGATGGGTTCCGCAAAGGTTACAAAGGCTATAGCGGGCTGTAGCCTCAAATAGCCTCATTTAGCGGATTAGTAAAAGTATATGTAAAAAACATTAATAGCATACAAAAACATTCATAGCAGCAAATAGTATGCAAATAGTATACAAAAACATTAATAGCATACAAAAACATTCATAGCAGCAAATAGTATACAAAAATATTCATAGCATACAAAAACATTCATAGCATACAAAAACATTCATAGCATACAAAAACATTCATAGCAGCAAATAGTATGCAAATAGTATACAAAAACATTAATAGCATACAAAAACATTCATAGCATACAAAAACATTCATAGCAGCAAATAGTATGCAAATAGTATACAAAAACATTAATAGCATACAAAACATTCATAGCATACAAAACATTCATAGCAACAAATAGTATGCAAAACATTCATAACATACAAAACATTCATAGCATACAAAACATTCATAATATACAAAACATTCATAGCATACAAAACATTCATAGCATACAAAAACATTCATAGCAAAGAAATAGTATACAAAACATTCATAACATACAAAAACATTCATAGCATACAAAACATTCATAATATACAAAAACATTCATAGCATACAAAAATATTCATAGCATACAAAAACATTCATATGCACATACAAGCATATTTTAGCTCAACAACTTCAACAACATGCCCGGCCAATCATATGCAAATGCACGTACTCACAGGAGGCGGTGAGGGCTCGGGGAGGCGGCAGCGAAGGCTCGGGGAGGCGGCGGCGAGGGCTCGGGAGTCGTCGGCGAGGGCACGAGGAGGCGGCGGCGACGCTCGGGAGGCGGCGGCGAGGGCTCGGGAGGCGGCGGCGAGGGCACGGCGGGGGCGGCGGCGAGGGCTCGGGGCGATCGGCGGCGGCGGCGACGGAGGTGCGCGACAGATCGGATTTGCTAAATAGAACGGGAACGCAGAAAACCCTAGCCGGCCAGTGGTATATGAAGGGTGGTTATCACAGACGGTTATTAGTTTATAACCGTCTGTAATAACATATATCACAGACGGTTATTAGTTTATAACTGTCTATAATAATATATTATCACAGACGGTTATTAATTGAGAACCGTCTGTGATATGTCGTCCTGACAGGTGTGGCCCACCGGTCGGTCTCGAAAAAAAAAGAAAGGCTCAACCTCGGCGCTGCGTGGCGGGGCTCGAACGCGCCGAGGAGCCGGGGGAGGAGTGGCGACGGTAGCCAACCCGCCGCTCGTTTTATCTCACCCTCTAGGGTGATTTTATTCTCTTGAGGGGTGCGCAGTTCTCAATTGATAATGACGGTTATCAATTGATAACCGCTCGTGATATATTATCGCGCACGGTTATTAATTGAGAACCGTCGTGATATGTCGCCCCGGTGGGGCCCACGGTCGGTCTCGAAAATAAAAGAAAGGCTCAACCTCGGCGCTGCGTGGCGGGGCTCGAACGCGCCGAGGGAGCCGGGAGGAGTGAGCGACGGTAGCCAACCCGCCGCTCGGTTTATCTCACCCTCTAGGGTGATTTTTTTCTCTGGGGGGATGCGCGGTTCTCAATTGATAACAGACGGTTATCAATTGATAACCATCTGTGATATATTATCACAGACGGTTATTAATTGAGAACCGTCTGTGATATGTCGTCCTGACAGGTGGGGCCCACCGGTCGGTCTCGAAAAATAAAGAAAGGCTCAACCTCGGCGCCGCGTGAGCGGGGCTCGCGCCGAGGGAGCCGGGGGAGGAGTGAGCGACGGTAGCCAACCCGCCACTCGGTTTATCTTACACTATAATGGTAAGTATACCCATTATCACGAGCGGTTCAATTGTTAACCGTCTGTGATATATTATCACAGACGGTTATTAATTGAGAACCGTCTGTGATAACCCGCTGTGGTTACCAACCAGCATTCATATACATCACCTACCAGCATTCATACACATTTTCTCAGGTAAACATCAATTCACATATACATCACATACATGCATTGTTATATACATAAATGCAAATTCACATATACATCACCTACCAGCATTCATATACATCACCTACCAGCATTCATACACATTTTCTTAGATAAACATCAATTCACATATACATCACATACATGCATTGTTATATACATAAATGCAAATTCACATATACATCACATACATGAATTGTCATTTTCAACATTCACCTAAATATCACACATTTTGAACAATTGGGTGTATGACTCAATCCACTTGCTTAGTTCCTTTAAAATTAGCCCTTCATGATGATCGGTCGTATGTAACTAGTTTCGTCACGTTGTTCATCATCGACCCTTATGCCATTTCCAAAAGGAGGTAACTCGTCAAATTGATTGTATTCTTCCTCATCCACTACATTCTCTACTCCGACAATTCTCCTTTTCCATGAAGAACTACATGTCGTTTCTTATTTGCCGGTCGGTTACATAGAAAACTTGAACAACTTGATTGGCGAGTACGAATGGTTCGCCTTTGTACCGACACGTTGGAGGTCCACGGTAGTGACACCGCATTTGTCAACCTTCACCGTGGCGTATGCACCCAACGGCGTGAAATAAGGGGATCTTGAAAAGCACGTAGTCGAGCTCCCAAATCTCTTCTATGAATCCATAGTACGAGCTTCTCAACCCATCGATCGGACGCATCTATGCGGACACCGCTGCTCAGTTAGTGCTCTTTACATCCCGATCCCGTATAGAATGTATACCCATTTGTATCATACCCTTGCCATGTCACAACTGTAAATGTTGTTCCTTTTGCCAACCATGTCAACATCTCACTTTGCGAGCTCCTAGCGATTTGGTCCTTCAACCATTGGTTGAACCGAGTGTTGTGTTGCCTCATGATCCAAACATCTGGCCGCTCCGGATTCTGTTGCCGAAGCACATCCTTGTGCTGGTCAACATAAGGCGCCACTTCAGTCATGTGTTGCAAGACTGTGAAATGGGCTTGAGTATACGCGTCCATATCCGGAGTGATTGATTTCTTCCGATAGTTCCGATACCCTTCACCTCCCTCATGACGAGATTGAGGCACACCTATCGGTTGAATCTGAGCCATATAATCGACACAAAACTCAATGACCTCTTCGCTTGCATAACCTTCGACGATGCTGCCCTCGGTCGAAACGATTCCGTCGTAGGACTTGAGAATTCCATGAACCTCTCAAATGGGTACATGCTACGTGGAATACAGCCCACACATTTTATCTCTCACACAAGGTGAACAATGAGATGGACCATGATATCGAAAACGAAGGAGGAAATACATTTCAAGATGACATAGAGTCATCACCACATCGTATTGCAGAGCATCTAGTCCTTCGGGATCGATGACCTTCTGAGCAATTGTGTTAAAAATAACATAGCCTCATAATTGTCTCTGGACTCTAATCGGTAAAATATTTCTAATTGCAATAGGGAGCATCTGTGTCATCAGCACATGACAATCATGAGACTTCATGCCATTTAACTTCAATTCTTGCATCGAAACAAGTTTCTTGACGCTGCGAGTAACCGCACGGAACTTTGACACCATGCAAGCACTAGTACGCCTGCTTTTCTCGGCCTTGGACAGATCGTAACACGCAGGGGAAGGTATGTTCGTCCATTGTCATTGCATGTCGGTGCTAACTCGGGCCGATGTCCATTTCACCAAGTCAAGCCATGCATTGACGCCGTCCTTTGTTTTATCACGAATGTTCAAGAAGAGACCAATCAAGTCACATACATTTTTTTCACGCATGACGTCGATGCGATGTCGAACATCTAGGTACTCCCAATAAGGTAAGTCCCAAAATATTGATCTCTTCTTCTAGGTGTTTTTCTCACGAGCCCTCAATTTGCGTCCCTTTCCGAGGACAACATCTAAATCTTAACCATATTATAAACCTCTTTTCCCTTTAAATGTCTTGGAGCTGAACCGTCTTCCTTCTCTCCGTCAAATTGTTTCTTCATCTTGCGGTATGGGTGAGCCTCGAAGGAACCGACGGTGACGCATGTAGACGGTTTTGCGTGAGTGTTTCACCACACACTCTGGTACCATCTAAACAGTGAGTACAAGCTTTGGCACCTTTCGTACTTTGGCCCGATAGGTTAGCAAGGGCAGGATAATCATTTATGGTGCGTAACAATAAAGAGCGCAAAGTGAAGTTCTCTCGCTTGTACGCATCCCATACCTGCACCCTTCGCTCCATAGTACTTTTAGATCTTCCACCAATGGTGCTAGGTACACATCAATATCATTCCTGTGTTGCTTTGGCCCTTGGATAAGTATCGACAAAAATATACTTTCGCTTCATACACAACCGTGGAGGAAGGTTATAGATGCAGAGTCACGGGCCATGTGCTATGTCGGCACGCTCATGCTACCGAAAGGATTCATTCCATCTGCATCATCCGAACCTTATATTCCTTGGTTCTGCATCAAGTCTCAAAACTCCTATCGATGTTTCTCCATTGGGCGGAATCAGCAAGGTGTCTTAGCATTCCATCTTTCTTGCGCTCCTCCGAGTGCCAACGCAGCAATTTTGCCTCCTTTGGATTTGCAAAAACCTTTTCAAACGGGAATTATAGGAAAATACCATGCCCCTTACCAGAGGTCCTTTCTTCACCTCTGCTCCTCGCCGTCATCCGATTGATTGTTACGTTTGTATCGGGATGCGTTGCACACGGACATACATGCATGTTTTCATACTCTTTACTGTGCAGATACGATCGTTCGGACATGCATGTATTCTTTCTACTTCAATTCCCAATGGACAAAGGACCTTCTTGGCTTTATACGTGGTTTTAGGCAACTCATTTCCTCCCAAGCATGTCCGCTAAAAGACCCAGCATATTGTGAAACTTTTGTCGGTCCAACTGTTGCTTGCCTTTAATTTCAACAGTTCAAGCACGCCGACAACCTCGTGTACTTTGACCGCAACACGTGAACAAAGGTTTCTCCGAGTCCTCCATCAAGCCACGAAATTTAACATACTCTCTCATCATAATTCTCTTCTACATCGCTAAGCATCCGATCCGATTGTCATCGTGCAACCTATCCGTATCTGAACCACAATCGACATCATCCGCGCCATGTCATTCACTTCACCGCGATGTCATCCGTGGCATATCATTCACTTCACCGGCGATGTCATCCGTGACATATGATCATTCACTTCGCCATGACTGGTCCAACACGTATAACCCTTTTGAAACCCTCCGAATCAAGTGCGCTTCAATTTGCCCTCGGTTCTTAAACATCTTTAAATTCTCGCAATCAGATGGACAAGATACATATATTCCACCCCTTATTGAACATATCCTCCTCGGCGGCTCTTGTAAAAGCGACACGCCATTAATATACTCTTCACTCACACTCTCATGGCATACATCCAACTTCTGGTCCTCGTTACGTACATACATAACAACTCAAGATTAAAATTAGCTTAACTAATTACTACTACATATATACCGCCACATGTATTATATTGAGGTTTAATTTGCTAGCTCAATTCATATTATAAACACAACACTATTATATAACCAACAATTTTACAAATTAACCATCTTCAATAACACTCACCAATTACTTAAATCTAAATTGTAATGCAATTAAAGAAAAATAAATTATCTTACTAACCATATCTAGAGCTAGCCACCGCAGAAAGTATGAATTGAATGAATCTTCAAAGCTCAATCTCGCCTCTTCCCACCAAAATAATCGGCCTCAAATCGCCTAGCTTGTCTCCGAGCGAAAGAGTGCGCAGCGGTGGCTAGATCTGGATCGAAATGAAGATGATGCGTCCGAGTGGAGCAATAAATGCGTAGTGGGATTATCACAGGCGGTTTTACTAAAACCGTCAGCGATATAAGATATCACGCACGGTTTTAGTACAAAACCGTCGCGATATCAGATGCCGGTGGCGACGACATACGACTTCTTGATGGCGACTATCCATCGCTTCTTCCCACTTCTTTTCTTCATCCGAGGCCCTGCGTGTGTCTTGAGGAATGCCACATCGAAGACCGCTTCTTGACCGTAGATGAAGAAAAGAAGTGGAAGAAACAGATGGATAGTCGCCACCAAGAAGTTTCGGTATGTTTACCGCCACCAAGAACTGCAGCGGTTGATGGGGAGTTATTAATAAGGGCCCGCCGTGGAGGAACGGTGCCGCCATTCGATGTGGAGAGAATAGACGGGTGAGATCGAAATCCGTATACGCCAATTATTGGTGACATGTAATTATTACACACCAATTATCGCGACATGGATTATTACGACGGTTCTAACAGAACCGTCGTGTTATCTAACAGAACATTCGTGTTATTCGGCTTTTCACAGACGGTTTGTGTTAATAACCGTCAGGAACTTCCGACGGTTCTTAACAGACCCGTCAGATAATGAGATTATCACGCAGCGCTTTTAGTAAGAAACCGTCGTGATAAAGCCATATTATCACTGCACGGTTCTAAATAAAAGCCGTCGTGATAGAAAATATCACGACGGTTCGAGTTAATAACCGTCGTGATACTAATTTTCTCCGACCCCACCAAAGACGCACGGTGTCCAAATGAAAACCGTCTATGTTAGTGTCGATCACTGCGGTTTCGTCAAACCGTCTCGTGATTTACCGCTCACTATTAGGCTTTCTGCAGTAGTGTGCAAAGGCACATGGACTAGAAGATGGAGAAGATCCGAATGCATGATATCTGTGTAATCAATGTCCTCCGGATGATATATGAGATTAGGCATCGGTAGAAATATGTCAACAGTCATGCTAAGGGTGAAATGAAATAGGCATGCACAATGGGTGATATGGCAACATGCACCTGCAACAAGCCGAAGCTGCTGCACAAGCTATGCTCGCATGTGTATAAGGCATATGCGCAAAAGAGGCGATGTTCGAGCTGTACATCTCGGAGTACTACGACATGCAACGCCTTTTCAGTACATTGTGTGCAGAGGTTCACTCGTGCGGCTTGGACATAAACTACAGGGATCTTTAGTTAGACATGATGTAATGGGCCCCAACAAGAACTTAAAGATAACTACGAAGGAACGTCAGTAGACGCGACACTTCCAAAATGACATGGATGTCAGCCAACATACCATCATTAGATTCACAGTAAAGTGCAGGATTTGCAAGACCTCTGAGCACTCAATGAAGGATTGCCCCAACAGACCGAGCTCATCTGGTCCCCATTCATTGTCATGATTTTATGTATCTTTTTTATCGAATTAATTCATATCTGTAGCAATTCAAGATGTACTATTTTATGTGATGCTAATTGGTAATTAATCAATTGATTACTTAAATGATTAATACTGTCATCTATTATCACATGTGATTATTTATGGCAACCGCAACGACGGGTCAACCATTTAGCTACATACTTTAGAAGATTAAAATAACCGTGTACAACAGTGGCGAACCGTGGTACAAGCATCTCCAGGCGTGTCTACTGATAGAACGTGTCTGGCACTACTCACATAGAGTGTTGCAGAGGGGGGCTCCCAGACATGGCTGGTCGTCATTGTTGTGGCAGCACATACGCAGGTAGGGTTCGCACAGCATCATCGTATATAACTAATTATGATTAAATTAGCATTAATTAACATGGTAAATTTAGAGCACATAATTTTTGAAAAATTGACAATTAGGTCAACTATGTTGAGAGGTTGCACATAAAATTTCGTAATTTTTGTAGCACATTTGCAATATGTAACAACTCCTACAAACATCATAATTATACTAATAAATTTTTAAAAACTTACACAATAAAATATGTTATGTCAAGAGGCTGTACATAAAATTTCATAATTTTTGAAGCTTATTTGCTATATTTGAAATTTTAAAAAATAGTAAATATAAAATACTAATTCTAGCAGGTAATTGAGCCGGCTAAAGCTGGCTTAATTACTTGTCGTCCCGATGACGGCGGCGGTGCGTGGCTGCACGGTGGCTGCTGCTCATAATACGTGTTAGTTGCACATGTTGCCGTCGGTGACCAAGCGGAAGCATCATTTCTGCTATTCTCATGCGCATACAGCTATTTTTGCAAATACTGATTTAAAATATGCTATATGTGCCAAAAATCCGGCGAGCTACCTACAAGCGCTGTGTGAAAATATGTATAATTCTTGTTTGCATGTTTTACCTCTGGAAAGAAAGAAACAGAAGAAGGTACTACGGGCCTGTTCTTTTTGGCTGCAGCTTACAGTTTTTGGCTGAAATTTTTTAATTTTGGCTGTTTACGGTATAGATTACGGAGAGATCAATACTCATTTGCGATTTTGGCTGGTACAGATATTAAGTTTTTAACGTGTACTACATTTAACTTGTAGACCCCATCTTGAGAAAATACTCTGTTTAAAAGTTAGGTACTGTAGCGGCTACCAAAAACCAGCCAGCTTGTGGCCTGAAGAACAGGCCCGTAGCTATGTTAGAATCTATATCCATGTACCTCTGAAAAGTATACTAATTGGAGGCTCCTTTGCAAACTCTCACACTAATCTTACGAGTAAAAAAATCTATAAATTACAAAATTAATTGTATAAAAAGATAAACTCTAGAATTTTCCCATTTATCAAGATAAAAAATAGACAATTCAAAAAAGAAATGAAAACCTGATGCGTCTATTAGGTGTACCCTCCTGTGCTTATAATGCTTCGGACATGAAAAAACAATGATAAAGTTATGGACTCCAAATAACCTTGTTCCAAGGGAAGGAAAATTTTCTCCTCATACCATTCCGACCAATGCCACAATCGCAATAGCATCTCTACCAAAATCCACACGTCTGAGGATAGAACACCATGCACCGGCAAAAGCTAGCGCCACAGCATGCGATGAGGACCTATGAGAGTGATAGATGGGGTTTCGGTGGGTGTACATATTCGCATGCAAATGCATCCCTTTATATAGAGACTCTGACTAGATCCATATCCAAAATATGTAGAGATCGTATTTCACTTGGAAAACCTCTACCTTGATCATTATTGTTCCAACCCGTTAAGTATGCGACCTTGTATGTTCATGCATACTTGGTTGTAATCTGGATACACCTTTCCGGTCAATGGTTAGCAGCGGTCCCTGGCAGGCCATATTGACCCCCAAATATACACAAAGATCAATCTGGATGAACCTTATGCAATATAATATGCAACCAGCTCTTAGTCACTCACGATCAGTTCATAACTCCATACAATCTCACTAATGACATTCAATCTAGGATCTTTTATAATGATACCATTCAATAAATAAGAGCTTCACACACAAGTCACATACTTGCTAAAGTTAATAAATGATAATTTATTTAAGGAACATAATAACATTTATTCAAAATATCATAAACATAGAAGTTATACGAGCATCTCCATAATCGCTTCTGGAGCATATCACTAACAGAGAGTTATTATTCTAAAGTGAATTTATATATTTCAGATGTCCCATCTTCAATGATACAAAGAAATCTACTTTGCCTCATATAGATGGACCGATAATCGTGGTTTTGGTTCCAAAACTAATGGCTTGGCCAGTTTGAGGCTCGTAGCTGACTCCTGAAGCTCAATCTTTTCAGCACCATGCGGTATGCTCCAAGCGAACCCTTGCAGCAGCCTTGCGAACAGCATCATCGTAATAGAAGTACCGAGCGATGCCGCAGGGCAGCCGCGTCTCCCAGCACTGAACGATACAAACCGCAGCTCGGGCTCAGCTAGCACCACGTCCACATCGCTCAGATGCCGCTCTGGTCGAAACTCGAGCGGGCTGTCCCAGACTCTGGGGTTTCGACCGAGTCCGATTCGGCTTAGCATGACATGGCTGTTCTTTGGGACCAAGTATCCAGCGACGGTGGTGTCAGCAACGGCGACGTGAGGTGGGTTGAACGGGTGGTATGGGTGGATGCGGAATGCCTCCCGGAGGCATGCCTTGAGGTATTTGAGGTGGCGAATGTCGGATTCCTGAACGAGTCTCTCTCTGCCGACAACCTTGTCAAGTTCGTCGATTGCTTTCTTCATTGCATCTGGGTTGTTTATCATCTCGGCCAGCGCCCACTCAACTGCATTCGATGGGTTGTCCACGGTTGCTAGCGTTATCTCCTGCAATTATATGGTTGCAAGCCGGCCTGAGTTAGTATCTCAAAAGTTAGCTGGAGCTGGAACGAGACCTTCCTATCTTAGGTAACACCGTAACAGTATGCGTAAGTCCAGAAGAAATGAACAATAATAAACAATTTGATTCTACGGAGTGCGTCAAGCTCTACCAACTCTGTCCGATCGAGCTAGCAAGTTTATTTCTTAAGGATAAATAATAAAATTTTGGAAGCAAGCGAGCTATAAAATACTTACAAGAGTTTCTGCCTTGATCTCCTCGACTGTCAACAACGGTTGCCCTACTGCATCCTCCAGGGAGACCAGCACGTCAAGAAAATCACCAACCTCTCTTCTCATCACCTTTCTAAGAGCCCTCCATTCTTCCGTCCTCTCCTCTATGATAGGATCATGCAACCTCCTGAATGTCCTCATCAGGCCATTGACGACCTCTTCATGGCCGTCCAGGTCGAGGCCAACCAACGCCGGGAAGTAGTCCGAGATGCAGAAGGCGCCGAGGTAGTCCAGCGCCGTGAAGAGCGCGTCGACATGCGCCTCCTCGTCCTGGCCAGGGCCGCCGGCAGACTCAGCCGGAGGTTCGTAGAAGTGTCTCCGGCCAAATACGAGTTTTCTGATGATGTTACCGCAGAAGTGCCTGGCTACATGCCGCACGTCTACTGTGCAGCTCGGTTTCTTGTTGCATAGGTTGTAGACGTAGTTGACAAGGTGGTCGGCTTCCTCGACGCGCCGACCGTACAGCTTTCGCTCCATGGCCGGCGAGAGGATCTCTGAGGCGAGCACCCGTCTCATCTTCTTCCACTGGTCGCCGACCGGTGACATGATGGTGTTCTTGTATCCGATGCTGAACGACCACGACGCGAATGACCGGGGCCGCGAGGCAAGAACGGCATCGTTATTGCGCAGGACTTCCCGGGCTATCTCCGGCGAGGCCACAGTGATCACGTGGACGGGTCCCAAGCGGAGGCAAAGGATATCCGTGTCCATCTCGTGGAGGAGGCGGTGAATCCACCTGAACACCGGCTTGTTCGTCAGCATCTGGTGCATGTTACCAATGACCGGCATGGCAGCCGGCCCTGGCGGCAGCTTGCATGGCTTCCATTTCTTGGACACGACGACACTGTTCTTCCGGTAGAGCTGTGCAATGAGCAGGAGGATAGCCATTGTTATGAGCATAGTGAGGGCGGGTGCAGCTGCCATGTTGGCTGTGTGGTTTCCTGGTGTATGTTGCGGAAACCGGGTAAGACGTGGCGATAATTTGTAGGATTGCAGCATCTTAACTGATTGTTTGGCATATTTATAGCCGAGTTCTCCACCTGTTTGCAAGAGAGGACAGAAATGTTTGATAGATACGTATGTACAATTCCGTTTTCTTTCTTCTGCATAAAACAGAACTCCTTTTTCAGTTTATAAAATACTTTTTCGACAATATATCGTTTATACAATATTTATGTTTCTTATGCATACAACTGCTGAAATCGAGTTCTAGAAAATAAAGATTTCTGAAATAATAGTTGAGCTATATTTGCAATTCTTAGCAACTACAGATATTTTTCTGCATTTTATGCACACCCACGAGCCGACCAACTATGGTTATATCAGGGACGAAGAGATAAAATGTTGAGCACCATTAAATCTAGCTCTACCAATTTGGGAGTGCCACTGCTCGTACATTCAGATGGCCTATGTTGGATTTGTTCCCATTTCATATAGTTCTTGACCCTATGATGGATTGCTTACCGTCACTGTGCCAAGTGCCAACCTTTAATATGTCAATCGATTGTAGTACTATTGTATCACCTAGATTTCTATTGTATTTTATGATCCGAAGCTGGTCGGGTTCAACCGCTATCTGGTCGGATCTGATCGCTTAAAGAGTCTAACTAGGTTCGCTCAAAAGGAAAAGCAATCAGGTCCACAAGTCTTGCCAGAACTTTTTACCTTACAAGTATACGGTTCTGAACTGGTCCAAATTTTTGGACTAGTCGAATTGGTTGTGATCAATATGTTCTGACCAGTATGGCTGGTTATGAGAAATGCAAACTGGTTAGAGATTATGATTGGGATCATCTTCATGTATGATGGACTCTACATCAGACATGGTGCCCAAAGGTCTTCATTGTCCGTGATTGGGACTATGTTTCATCTCTGGGTAGGATATTGTTCCCTTTGCTAACTAGGACAATGTTCCTTCATTGTCTATGACTCTTGCTCCTAATGTTATTTATACCCATATAAGCCTCTTGATTGGCAACGCATTTGCAAGGCATAAGTTGCATAAGCACAGACACACCATTACTCCTAGAGCATTTTGTAACTTCTCCGTATAATGTTTTCGCCGATTGTGCATCTATGGTTTTTCCTGCAAGGGTTTTTCACATTAAATTTTTGTCTCGTAGTCTTGATTATTCTGCACTATTTAATATCTTGCCTAGTCATTTTTCATAATATGTTGTATCAGAGCTTGGTTTTGCCCATCAATCTAGGGCCAACTCGATATGGCATCAATGAAGTATGATCTTCCGCTCCTGAATCATGACACAAGATTTTCACATTGGAAAATTAAGATGCAGGCTATTCGTGCACACCTCGATTTGGATGATGCATTATTGGGAACCAATAAGATGTCCATTGCATGGTCCATTGAGGAGAAGCAAAGAAGAGATCATAAGGTTCTCTCTCAAATTCATTTTCATATTTCTAATAATACCCTCCAGGAAGTTATGAAAGAGACCACACTACTACAGATAGTACTATCACAGACGGTTCAGAACCGTCATCACAGACTGTTCTTGAACCGTCTGTGTTTATGTGTTAGTGATAATAGGTGGTTATCACAGACGGCTCCCAAGCCATTTGTGATAACTTACATTATAGACGGATTTTGACAAAAACCGGTCTGTGATATTGTGTATATCGCAGATGGTTCGATGTTCAACCGCTGATATTCGAGATATCGCGATATTTCAACCGTCGTGATATTTTGTATATCGCGGTTAAGACCGCTTAGTGTTTGAAAGGCTCGGTGTTTGAAACTGCGAAAATAGATATCACGACGGTTTTCAACACCGAACCGTGCGTGATAGCTATTTCAACAACAGTTTTATTTACTGTTTTTCGACTAGCCTCAGGATATGCTAGCCATGCCGTCTGAAAACAAGCTACATCACGTATATAGTACAGATGAATGAAACTAACGGGTAGCAGATCTCACACACACACATATATACATACATATATATACATACATATACATACATACATATACATATACATATACATATACATATACATATACATATACATATACATATACATATATATATACATATATATATATATATATATATATATATATATATATATATATATATATATATATATATATATATATATATATATATATATATATATATATATATATATATATATATATATATATATATATATATATATATATATATATATATATATATATATATATATATATATATATATATATATATATATATATATAATGTAAATCATTACACAGATCTCACAAATGAATTAAATTGAATGAATTGTTTGATTAAGCACAATTGAGTGATTTGTACAATTAAATCCATTGTTTCAACATCTAATTATCACCATTGCTGGGGTGGAACTCTCCAGTCTTGTTTATGACCTCTGATAGCAAGAATTTGGAGAGGTGTCCACGAATTTCGACAAGTTTGTCGAGATCATATGCACTTTTATCGAAGTCCACTCGATGTCACTAGGAGCAATGTTAAGTCACTAATTAGCATGTGTGTGTATATCACAGACGGTTAATAACAAAAACCATCTGTGATGACGTTTTTGAACCGTCTGTAATACGGTTTTCTGTAGTAGTGTGCGTCGTTTGCTTCATACCCTTTGAAGGTCTATGTGGCATATATTATTGCTACAAGGTCCCTTTGAAGAGGACGACGACTGTGTAAACGCCATCTCTCTTCTAAGAAAAAACTAACTGCAGTGAGCTATGGGCCTAAACAAAGTTCTATGAAGCAAATGACATAAACCAGTGTATCAAGTTCATTGAACCGGATACACTAGAGTGTCACTTGCTTCATGCCCTTTGAATGTCTATGTGGCATATATTATTACTACAAGGTTCCTTTGGAAAAGTAACATGCCATTCCAAATATCTCTTGTAGCTAACAAGTACAACATATATCATGAAGTTCTAAATGTCATAAAACAATTTAGCCAACTATTCAAACAGAGCACAAGATTGACAAATGACAGTAATAGTAAAAATTTAGCCATCAAGTGAAGCATATATCATAAAGTACTATTGAGACGGAGGCAAACGGTGTCGGGAAGGAGCGGCGGCGGCATGAGGTTGAGGCGGCGGGCGGCGGGAGGGAGTGGCGATCGACGTTGGGAGGGAGTTGCTGGTGTTGGGCGGGAGTGGCCGGCGTCGAGAGGGAGCGACCGGCGTCAGGAGGGAGAGGCGGCCTACGTCAGGAGGGAGAGGCGGTCGGCGTCGGGAGGGAGAGGCGACCGACATCGTGAGGGAGTGGCGGCGTCACGCGCGAGGGAGCAGTCAGATCTAGCAAAACCTAGCAGTATCGGTGTTGCACGAGCAGAACATATATATAGGGAATCTATCATAGACGGGACGGTTCTATTTATAGAACCGTCTGTGATACTCGACATATCATAGAAGGTTCTATAAAACTGTCTGTGATATGTAGAACCGATCGTGATATGTAGAACCGGTCAGTGATGTATCATCACGCTGGCCAAGCAATATGAAAGCAAAACATTCATAAATATGACTATTTCTTTCTGAGTTAAACCAATGCCATATGATAGTTCTGTAATTATGATTACATTGCAACAATTTTCAAATAGGTGCTGGCTTTGTGGGATCATTTATTACACATAGCTATTTACTTTTAAATAGAGCCATTCACGATGATCGACACACATATAGCTTGCTTCATCGCCTTATTCTCCCTCGAGCCTGATGCCATCTCCGAATGCAGGCAACTCATCAAATTGATTGTACTCTTCCTCATCCGTAACATTCTCAACTCCGACAATCCTTCTTTTTCCTTCAAGAACTACATGGCGCTTCGTATTTGCCGGGTCAATTACATAAAATACTTGAGCAACTTGCCTTGCGAGTACGAATGGTTTGTCTTCGTATCCTACACATTTGAGGTCCACAATAGTGACGCCGTACTTGTCGACCGTTACACCCCGTGGGAGTTGGACCCAACGGCACCGAAATAAAGAAATCTTGAAAATCACGTAGTCAAGCTCCCAAATCTCCTCTACAAGCCTGAGTACGAGCTTGGGCCAGCGGTACTGACATGCGCATCATAGGCATTTATGCGAACACCTGAGTTCTGCACTATGCTCTTTCTATCCTGATCTGTTGTATAAAATGTGTAGCCATTAATGTCGTATCCTTGCCATGTCACAATTGTAAATTTTGGCCCTTTCGCCAACTATTGTAGTGTTTCACTTGATGACCTCCTAGTCAATTGCACCTTCAACCATTCATTGAACTGACGGTTGTGTTGTCTTGTGATCCAACTTTTGACTGGCCTACATTCTCTTGGCGTAGCATGTCCTTGTGCTCTTCAATATATGGGGTCACTTCAGTCATGTGCTCCCAATAAGGTAAGTCCCAAAATATTAACCTCTTTTTCCACATGTTCTTCCGATAGGTCCTCAATTTACGTCTCTTTCCAAGCACAACGTTGATATCCTTAACTATATCATACATCTCTTTCCCGCTAAAAGGCCTTGATACTTAGTCATCCTCTTTTTTTCTGTCAAATTGTTTCTTCATCTTGCGGTATCGGTGATACTTTGGAAGGAACATATGGTGACGCATGTACACAGTTTTGCGCAAGTGTTCAACCACACACTCTCGGTATAATCTAAGCAGTGCGGACACGCTTTGACTCCTTTTGTACTCAACCGTGACAGGTTACCAAGGGAAGAAAAATCATTAATGGTGCAGAACAACATGGTGCGTAGAGTGAAGTTCTCTTGTTTATTCGCATCTCATACATGTACCCCTTCATTCCACAGTATTGCAAGATCTTCCACCAATGGTGCTAGGAACACATCAATGTCGTTCCTAGGTTGCTTCAGCCCTTGGCTAAGTAGTGGTATCAAAATATACTTTTGCTTCATACACAGCCAAGGAGGAAGGTTGTACATGCACAGAGTAATGGGCTAGGTGCTCTGTCGGCTGCTCATGTTACCAAAAGGATTCATTCCATCTGTACTCAACCCAAACCTAATATTCCTCGGTTCCACACCGAAATCTACAAACATCCTATCATGTTCCTCTAATGGGCACAATCAGCAACGTGTCTTATCATTCCGTCTTTCTTGCGCTGCTCCCAGTGCCAATGCATCAATCTTGCATCCTTGCGGCTTGCAAATAAATGCTTCAAACGGGGAATTACAGGAAGATACCAGAACACCTTAGCAGGAGGTCCTTCCCATCATCGGAGGCATTTTTACGCTTGTATCGGGATGCTTTGCACACCGGACAAACATGTAAGCTAGCATACTATTTACGGTACAGGATACAGTCGTTCGGACATGCATGTATTCTTTCTACTTCCATTCCCAATGTACAAAGAATCTTTTTGGCTTGGTAGGTGGTTCTCGGTAACACATTTCCATTTGGAAGCATGTCCGCTAGAAGACCTAACAATGCCGTGAAAATCTTGTCGGACCAACCATTGCTTGCCTTCAATTTCAGCAGTTCTAGAACTGATGACAACCTCGTATATTGCGGCTTGCAGCCCAAGAACAAAGATTTCTCTGAGTCTTCCATCAAGCCCTCGAATTTACCAAACTCTCTCTACTATATTTCCCTTCTGCATCACGTAACATCTGATCCAGATTGTCATCTTGCGACCTATCCTCATGATCGAAAGCACAGTCCACAACCGGCATATCGTTGTCTCCCTCGACTATGTCATAACTACCTTCTTGTGTACTCTTCTCTTCACCGTGACTAGTCCAACATTTGTACCCTTTTCTAAAACCCCTTCGAATCAAGTGAGCTTCGATTTGCACAGAGTTGCTAAACATCTTTAGATTATCACAATCAATGCATGGACAGTACATATATTCCATCCCCTTCTTCAACATATCCAGCTCGGCCGCTCTTCTAAAAGCAGACACGCCATTAATGTACTCTTCACTCACACAGTTCTCAATGTACATCCAGCTTGGTCCATCTACGCTACACAAGTAACAAATGGGTGTCAAAAATGATTATTTGCGCTACTACATAGCAAGTCATACTAGCTATACTTACACGTAGACATGCATCTATATATATTACGTAGGTATAGCTAGCTAGCCACGTATTCATGACATAATAATGTTAAGTAAGGATATATTGAAGGTAGTGAACTACTTACCCATTCTGAAATTGAGCAAACTAACATTATCTTTCTAAATTTAGCTAGCTAGCTAGATCTAAAATAAACAAAAACCTATCTATCATCTCTTTCAATTACAGAAACATGCATGCATATAAGTTATTAAAAGTAATTGAGTACTAACCTCTAATCACTAAGAAGACGATGATATGTTTTCACCGCGAACTCCCTAAAGTCAGCCGCCTCGCTCCACCGATGCAGTGTAATGAAGACAGAGATCTGTGTCGAGATCGAGCACGTACGCCCGGTATTTAATAGCGCAGATTATCACAGATGGTTCCAACCACAAATGGTCTGTGATACCAATATATCACAGACGGTTTTTATATGAACCATCTGTGTTGTTCGCATCTTTCACAGACGGTTCATAACACAAACTATCTATGATGTCTCACTTATCACAGATGGTTTGTAACACGAACCGTCTATGTTGTCTTGATTATAATAGATGGTTCGTATTAAGAACCATTTGTGAAAGTTTATAGACGGTTATTAACATGAACCGTCTGTGATGTCTCAATTATCACAGACGGTTCGTGTTAAGAACCATCTGTAAAAGTATCACAAACAGTTACTAGAACAAACCTTTGTGATAGTTTAAGCACAGATGGTTCCATATGAACCGTATGTGATATAGCCGTCCAGTATAGTCTCTTTTGTAGTAGTGCCATCGTCGTTGTGTTATGGATAAAGTTGAAACAAATTTGCATGGCCAAGGATATAACCAGCAAGAAGCATATGAAGTAGAAGCTTTTCTCGCTCAAATTGGTAGAGGGTGTATCGGTGCAAGATCATCTGACTGTGTTTAAAAATGTGGTCATTGACCTTGAATTCATGGAAGTCAAATACGATAGTGAGGATTTGGGTCTTATTTTGTCTATTTGCTACATGGTTTTCGTTCTCTACATTCAAAGACACAATCCTCTATAATCAAGTTACTCTTACTCTTAAAGAGGTCTATCAAGCTCTATATGCAAAAGAAAGGATGAAAAGTGTGGTTTTGAATGAGGGCCTTGGTTTGCAACCTTGAACAAGGTATTTGATGGCACCATCAGAACCCTATTGGAGGTTCGATATATTCTAAATATGAAGAGGAATCTTATCTCGTTGTGTACTCTTGATGCCAAAGAGTACAAGTTTTCAGGAGGAGATGGAGTGTTGAAGGTTTCCAAAGATGCTCTTGTTGTCATGAAAAGTGATATGAAGGTGACAAACCTCTCTCATCTTCGACACATTACCCTAGCCAAACATTCTACTACTGCCTCGACTTGGTTGTCTGATTCCAATTGGACAAATCTATGGTATATGCATCTCGGGCATATGAGTGAAGTTGGCATGAAGGAGTTGTGCAAAAAAAAGTATGCTCGATGGTCACAATGTTGCTCTATTGAAGTTTTGTAAGCATTATGTTTTGGTAAATGGAAGAGGGTGAATTTTAGCTCTACAAATCACTCTTCAAAAGGTATATTGGATTGTGTTCACTCTGATTTGTGGGAAGATTCCCGTGTTCCAACCTTTGAAGGTGCAAATTACATATTGACTATCATCGATGACTACTCTCGAAGAGTTTGTGTATACTTCGTCAAGCACAAGGTAGACGTGTTCAAGACATTAAAAGAGTGGAAGATTGTGATTGAGAAATTGACTAGCAAGCATATCAAAAAACTCTGAACAGATAACGGTTTTAGAATTCTGTTTGGGAGAATTTGAAGCCTTATGCCAGTCGAAAAGCATTGTGAGCCATTACACTATTTTGGGCACACCTCAGTAGAACGGTGTGGTCGAGCGCATGAATAAAACCATCATAGAAAAGGTGTGTTGTGTACTATCTACATCTAGTCTATCGAAAAGTGTTTGGGCTAAAGCCGGTTCCACAACTTCTTATTTGATCAACCAATCACTAAATAATGCCATCGATAAGAAGACTTCAATCGATGTGTGGTTTGGTTCTCCTATAGACTACTCAAACCTTAGAATTTTTTGTTGTCCTTCTTATGCTCATGCTGATAAAGTTAAAATTGAGCCAAGAGCCATTAAATGCATCTTCCTCGGTTGTAAGTTGTGGAATCCTGAGACCTGAAAGGTGGTCATGACTAGAAGTGTTAAATTCGATAAGTCTATTTTGATGAAAGTACAATCAATGATGCTCCTAATGAAAAGCCACATAAGACCAACATGTAGGTGGTGCATGTTATTAATTCAGAATTCTCACCAAAGGCCAACAAGGAGAATACACAATATATTCTTGTTCAACTAGTGAATCTTCGACAAAAACTGGCTAGAACCATCAATGTATTGCAGTTGGTTAGGAAAGGATGAAAATACAACATCTGAAGAGGTTAATTAAATAAGCACAATATTGTGGTTTATTGTTTAAACACGACAGAGAACTTTGAAGGCACTATTGATCCTTCAACTTATTCACAGGCCATCTGCTCTAATGAGTCAGAGGGGTGGATGACTATCATGTATGAAGAGATGGAATCCCAAGAGAAGAATTCCACTTGGGAGCTAGTTTAGCTCCCAATTGAAAAGAAAATCATACGTTGCAAGTGTACTTACAAGAAGAAGGAAGGCACATCATCGACCAGTCAATCTAGTGCAAGGTAAGGCTTATTGCAGAAGGATAGAACAAAATTCTAGGCATTGATATTACAGATGTCTTTTCCCCAGTTGTGAAGTATAATTCTATTCGAATCATACTCAGTGTTGTAGCTATGCACGATTATGAGCTTGAGCAACTAGATATTTAGACAGTGTTCTTACACAGGTAATTGGAAGAAAACATACATATGGAGCAACTAGAAGGTTTTGTTGTTCTGAGAATGGAGAAGTTAGCTTGTAAATTGAAGAAGTCTCTTTATGAGCTAAAGCAATCACCACACAATGGTATAAGAGATTTGTGTCCTTTATGATCTTTCAAGGCTTGAAGAGATATTCGAACATTGTAAATAGTTCAACTATCTATCTGCCCCTTTATGTTGATGATATGTTGATTGTGACAAGCGACAAGGCTAAAATCTCAATATCAAAGGCACAATTAAGCAGTGAATTCGAGATAAATGATCTCAGTACAATAAAGAAAATTCTTTGTATGAAAATCATCAAAGGCTATGATTTTGGAAAGTTATACCTAAGTTAAAGAGGGTATATTGAAAAGGTGCTTCATTGCTTCAACATGTACAATGCTAAACCGACCAGTACTCTGTTAGCTACACACTTCAAACTCTCTTTACTATCAAGGATGCAAAAAATTGAAGAAGTTAAATACATATAAAGTGTTTCATATGCAAGTGTAGTCAAATCACTTATGTAGGCCATGGTCTACTCTCACACCAACCTATCCCATGCTTTGAATGTTGTCAGTAGATAAAGGCAAATGCAAGGGAGGACTACTGTAGATCAATTCAGTGCATTTTTAGATATTTGAGGGGCACATCTGATGCTTATTTGTAGTTTGGAAGGACCAGTGATGGACTAGTTAGATATGTGGATTCCGATTTTGCAGGATATTTAGGTAAGAAGAGGTCTCTTATTGGTTATGTGTTCATTATTGGAGATTGTACCGTAAGCTCGAAAGCTTGTATGCAAACTATTATTGCTCTTTCGACCATAGAAGTCAAGTACATTGCTATTTCAGAAATTTGTAATGAAGTTGTTTGGCTAAGAGGTCTATATGTTGAGCTTTGTGAAAGTATACCTTACACCAATTTATTTTGTGATAGTCAGTGCTATTTATCTTACAAAAGACCAGATGTTTCATGTGAGAACAAAGCACATTGATGTCAGATATCACTTCATTCAAGGAGTTATTGCTCAAGGTGATGTTAAAGTTTGTAAGATCATCACTCATGATAGTCCAACTGATATATTGATAAAGCTAGTTCCTACTACTATGTTTGAGCTCTGCTCACACTTGGTCATTGTTATTAATTAGTGCTTCCGGATGTTTGATGCACAAGAGGTGTTCTTCAAGTTCTTTGAGAAGTTCTTCACTTCTTTTTCGTTACAAGAGGAATTTGGCTCAAGGTAGAGGTTGTTGTATTTTGTCATCCAAATTTGGTTGAATCCAACCGCTTGAAGAGTGCAATCAGGATTCGCTCAAAATAAAATGCAATCAAGTCAACCGGTCATGCCACAACTCTTTACCTGATTAGTATATGATTCTGAATTGGTTAGGATTTTCAGACTAGTCGGATCGGTTGTGGTCGAATATATTCTGACTAATATGACTGGTTGTGAGCAATGCAAATTGGTTGGAGCTTATAATTAGGATGATCTTCGTGTCCTTGATAGACTCTGCACCAGCTTGCATCAAACGTGGTGCCCAAAGGTGCTTGCACTGACTAAAGTTAGATGTAGCTACTCGAGGCGCTTCTGACTACAACTCTTCATCGTCTTTGACTGGTACTCTACTTTATCTCGAGTAGGATATTGTTCCCTTTGCTGACTAGCACTTTGTTACTTTATCATCTAGGACTCTTATTGCCAAGCCTATTTTATACCCTTGTAAGCCTCTTGATAGGCAACACATTAGCAAAGAATATGTTGCATAGGTATAGACACGCCATTACGTCAAAAGCATTTTGTAACTTCTCCTTCATATAGTGATTTCACCGATTGTACATCTGTGATTTTTTTGTAAGGATTTTACATGTTCAATCTTTATCTTGCGGTCTTGATTATTCTTCATTGTTAATATCTTACCAAGTGGCTTTTCGTAACAATTTATAATTGAATTGACTTTGTTGGATGCATCTACGTCTACATCTCTTTGATCTGTGTACTACAAATCACACACGTGAGCAATACATGCTTCCACATGTTTTTCATCATTAATTCGTGGTGCCTACAACATTTATGATGAGTTATCATGTCGCGTCTACATGGTGTTGATGTTGTGCCGTGAGTGTTGATTGTTGTTGTGAGCTAATGAGTGTGTCCTTTGGATTCCACCACATTTTATATACTTATGTCCTCAAATAATTGTCAAAACTGAAAAGTAGATGTCAAATTTTGTAATCTTGGATCAATAATATTTTGTATACTCGCATCTAGAGTGAACATGTAAAAATGACATGGTAAGTAATAAAAGATATATACTATGATAATATTGTCCTTTACAACTTGTTATATTCTATTACTACATAAACTAAAATTCAACATTGTTTTGTGTTAAAGAGAAAATTTGACAGGAAAGAAAAGTCAACAACTGAGAAAAATGTCCCATAAAATCCGTTGCGGCGACCGACCGTTAAGCCTCCACCACAGCAATCTCTCATGGCCCTCGTTAGATTAGAAATGTCAAATTTGGCATTATTTAAGGTCGCATGCTACCGACCGGTAAGTCTCCATCGCAGCAATTAATCTCTCATGGTACAGATGCAATACCATATCCACACATGTATTAATTTGTCATATTGTACGGTGAGAGTATATAATTATTTTCTAAAATACACGAGTATGGTGCAATTTCATTTAAAGATGACATTATTCCCATGCTTTTTCTGTCCATGTTTACAACGTGGGGATAGAACTTTGATGTTGGGCCACATTCCTCTCGCAGATGTAGAACTCTTAAATGTGGTATTTTCCACTATTTAGGTTACACTACTACAGAAAGCCTAATAGTAGACGGTAAATTACAGACGATTTAACAAAATTGTCTGTGACCGACACTAACACAGACGATTTTAATTTAAACACCGTCTGTGTTGATGGCGTCGGAGAAAATGAGTATGACAAACGGTTCTTACTGTTGAACCGTCTGTGATACTTGAGTATCACAGACGGTTTTTAATAAAAAAACGTCTGTGCATGAAGAGCGCCAACTCATCTCCCAGCCACCGTACAAGTGTTTGCTTGTTATCTTCAATCCCAACAAGATCTTCTTCACCAAGCCATCGAGAACTGAAGAACCTGCAAGGGTGCGAGTCAATGAAGCTTAGTCGTGGTGCGTGTAGCCGTGCAGGTCTTGATCATTGCCCAACATATGCATTATTTGAAAGGACTGTGCCCGAATTATCACTTCATTGTTCATGGACCCCATTGAAGGTGCTGTATAGACGATTAAGACATTCCACCTACTAAAGATCGGAAGGTATTGCCTCAAACAAAACAAAATCGAAAGGGGAAGGACGGAATCTTACCAGCCATATTACCGGGGGAGTTCCTGCCCCCGCGCGAGGCCACGTCCCCCGCGTGCGCACCGTGTGGTGGAGGAATTTCGGTACGGTCGGACGACGCGTTTTCCTTCGCTTTTTTCGAAATTACGTAGAGGTCTTTCGTTCTCGCAAAAAGATCCCTGGACATTTTTAGGCCCCTGGAAATTTTTTTTGGCCTCTCCGTTTTGCAGGATGCCCCCCGCGTTTTTGGAAATTGCGCGTGGGTCCCCGTTTTTTTCGTACAGGTCCTCGGTTTTTCCGGAAAAGCCCTCCACCTTCCTTGAAAATGCGTTTTTGCACTTCGTTTTTCCCGAAAAACTCCTCACGAATTATCGCCTCTTTTATTTTAAGACGTGACGGTGGGTACGGCGGCGCCGCCGCCCTACGAGGCTAGTAGCTTTGACAGAGCATCCATCGAATGAAATCGCAACGTGTTTCTGTCAACACCAGCAGGCACCAGCTGATTCTTCACTTATTGAGATTCTTTTCAGAGTGGAGTTAGGATGAGCTCGGGGTATCAGAGAGAGTATTGAAAAGCTTCAATGAACGATGGGTAAAGCACCACAGCCTCTCGGGCTGCATGGTGTCTATTTATAGATCCGATGGATTCATGTACAAAGAGTTTGTTACATCTATTCCAAGTCATATCTAAACACGGAAATCCTAGCCCAGAGATAGAAGGAGATATATCCCAGAGATAGAAGGAGATATATTTATATTTGGTACAAATAGATACAAACTCTAACAAGTATGACGGATGTCTCTGGTAGAAATCAATGACGGTTACATATGTATACATGTTTGATATTATAACAGTCAACATTAAGCGATAATTAGAGAGAAATAAAAATAACTATATGATAGAGTATTATATTAGAAGAGATAGCTGCTAAGAGGGATCGATCAAGAATTATACTTGTTGTTAGAGATCGAAGCAGAAAAGTTATGGTGGCAAGAAAAGGTACGGTTTGGTTGGACAGTCAACATGTGAAGGGAATTTCGAATGCAAAGAGAGCACACACAAAACCAGATACAGCTATGCAATAGGGTAGCTTCAGAGCACCGTCATCCCTGAAGAGGACAGATGTTGCCTGGATGTGCAAGATCATTGATGAACACAAACAAATTAATGAAGACCATGTACAGGCAAGAGAATGCTCGTGCGCCAACAAATTCCCCAAGCACTCCGTGAGTGTTGGTATGAGATTTGCTGAGCTTAACCACGATGTTGCTACACCTGAGTAATCTCCTCGTACTTTTACCATCTTTTCTTCCGACCTTTGAATCTGCTCCTTTGTCTGCACCAATTTGCATTACTACAGAAAGTCTAATGATAGACGATAAATCACAGATGGTTTGATAAAATCGTCTGTGACCGACATTAACACAGATGGTTTTAATTTGAACACCGTCTGTGTTGATGGCGTCGGAGAAAAGGAGTATGACAGACGGTTCTTACCGTTGAACCGTCTGTGATACTTTCGTATCACAGACGGTTTTTAATAAAAACCGTCTGTGATAATCTGGAATTATGACAGACAGTTTTTTTTATTAAAAACCGTCTGTGATAAGATAATTATCACGGACGGTTTGTTTTAAAAACCGTCTATGATGATCTCAGAATTATCACAGACGGTGTTTAATTAAAAACCGTCTGTGATAATGGCCGCAGATATTTATTGCGCTGCTCAGAACTGCATCTCTCTTCATTTCAATCCAGATCTAGCCGGTGCTGTTCTCTTTCGCTCAGGAGGTAAGCTAGGCTATTTCAGACCAATTAATTTGGTGGGAGGAGGCAGAGATTGAGCTTTGAAGATTCATACTTTCCTACTCCAGATCAGTTACATGCACTAGTGCCATCTCCGCCACCGCTACCTGCACCGGTGTCATGTTCACGGCGCTATTCCAGGTGCAGCAACTACCACCACCGGTGCTACCTTCAAAGCACACCTATAGCCGAGGCAGCAAGGACAACAAGGGCAAAGCAAAGAAGACCGATGATGATATCCCATACCTGTCATTGGCCCACAAATTCGTGCCTGGCGAGCCGTTGGTCGAGGTAATGCGCCTCCAAGCACTACCAATTAGTTG
Source organism: Bonia amplexicaulis (assembly GCA_036346245.1). Lineage (NCBI taxonomy): Eukaryota > Viridiplantae > Streptophyta > Magnoliopsida > Poales > Poaceae > Bonia > Bonia amplexicaulis. The sequence goes on from CM070744.1 coordinate 2,530,483, forward strand.
CCTCAATTGAACAATCCAATATGCCAGCGGGAGAACGGCGCTCAGGTATCACTGTCAAATTCGTGCCGAATCATTTAGAGCACAATATTCAAGATTGTGTCTTCATGGTCACCTTTGAGGATTTATTTGATCTTTTCACGCTCAACGCTCTGGACGCCTCACTCATTCGATGCTGAACACTATAAGTGTGTACAATCACAGTCTTCGTTCATGTCATACCGATAAATGTCATATATAATTTGTTGTTTTCGTGTGTATATATATAGACACATGGTGACTCAAGTTATAAGGACCAAATCATTGGTTGGTTTCTTGGACCCACACTTGATCGCCATGCATACCATCAACGAGGATATATCCTTCGTCGAGAGGTACATTGCATCAGCACTGGTGGCTTACCACGATAAGGAATACATACTTATGCCCTATAATCAGGAGTATCATTGGATTTTAATAGTAATTGTAGCAAAATAGAACAAGGCAATATACCTTGATTCCCTAAGTAAGAATAAAAAGAATTACACAGTTGTCAGCCAAGTACTCGATAGGTAAGTACATTATCTCCATAAATACCTATATTGTACTCTTTCTTTTCTTTTGAATGACTAAGGTCAACTTTTTCGAATCACGTAGGGCATTCGCGATGTACGTTGCAAAAGCAGGTGTCTCCACGCAAGGGGCCAAAGGCCTGACACATGATCGAAACTTTAAGGTATTCACTATTACACATTAATTAATCCTATACAACAGTTGGTAGTAATGCCTCTTGAATTAACACATTCCATTTTTTGCAGTGGCACCAGCATCCGCCGAGCAACACGTGTGGATTCTACATCTGCTACCATATGAACCTACTCCTCGATTCCTCGAGGATTACCAATTCTAAGGTTTGTCAATATTCCCATAATTACTTCATACTTATCAGGTTATATATATACGCACATTGATAGTCCTATCGATAGGCTGCATCCATCCCGTCAACTGCATTGAAACAACCCCACCTTTCACAAATTCGAGGAGATTTGGCGTACTTTTTGGTGCCTAACGTCATAAACCCAGATGGAGAGTTCCACAACACGTAATGATTTTTTATTGCTCTTATCACTCCGGATATTTCACAAATGCAACGTACATCTTTTGTAATTGTACATTTGTTAATGGATATTTTATTTCATTTCAATTAATTGATTTGCGAAATGGATGTTTCATGTTTGTGAAATGAAGTGTGATGTGAATTGGATGTTTTATGTTTGTGAAATGAATTGAGATGTGAATTGTATGTATACATGTTTTCTATTGATCTGCTTGTTTCAGGGGCATGGCTAGCATTTCCTGAGGCTAGCCAATAAACAGGAATAGATTTAGGGGTGGGAAAGAATATTACAGACGGTTTGTAAGTAAAAACCGTCTGTAGTGTAAATATCACAGACGGTTTGTAAGTAAAAACCGTCTGTGATATATAAATATCACAGACGGTTTGTAAGTAAAAACCGTCTGTGGTGTAAATATCACAGACGGTTTGTAACTAAAAACCGTCTGCGATATATAAATATCACAGACGGTTTTAAAAACCATATGTGATATTTATATATCGCAGACGATTTTTACTTACAAACCGTCTGTGATATTTACACCACAGACGGTTTGAAAACCGTCTGTGATAACCTTCTGTATCACTGACCCATAAATTTCAAATGGTTCAGAAAACCGTCTGTGATGATGTTTCTAAACCGTCTGTAATACTGATTTCTGAAGTAGTGTTGTCATCCTTACCCGCACAAGAAAAATAGAGCCATAAATCAGATGGTCAGTATCGGAGTTGTTTAACTCGTTTTTAGTAAATGGAACAGAATGCAGTTTCTCCTGTAGATTATATATATGCTGTAAAAAGGCACGCACACAGCTGCCCAAACATATGTAGGATGACACAAGAAAAACAAGCACATGTGTTCATAAAATTTCAAGGTGATAAAAAAAGATGAGTTACGAACCACATGAATGCCCGAACAACAATATCACACTACTACAAAAATCAGTATTACAGACGATTCAAAAACGTCATCACAGACGGTTTTCTGAACCGTCTGAATTTATAGGTCAGTGATATAGAAGATTATCATAGACGGTTTTTAATAAAAAACCGTCTGTGATAATTTGGAATTATCACAGACGATTTTTTATTAAAAACCGTCTGTGATAGTAAAATATTATAGACGGTTCAAGATAAGAGCTGTCTGTGATATTAATTTTTTCCGACACCATCAATAAAGATGGTATCTAAATTAAAATCGTCTGTGTTAGTGTCGATCACAGACGAATTTGTCAAACCATCTGTGATTTATCGTCTACTATTAGACTTTCTGTAGTAATGACAACCTAACAGCAATCACACAAATGTCTGACAGTCACAACCGAAATATATAGGAGCCACGATTCAACAGCAGTGTAGCTAGCAGGAAAAACAAGTAAGAGAAACCTTGATTACACAAGTAGCTGAGGTTTCAAGGTTAGGTGATTACACAAGTACCTTGATTAGACAACAGCCGTTGCCTAATATTCAAGTGTATATTATATCTAATCTTTGATTTGATTTATTTTTATAGATTAGTACATATTGGTCATCACTTATATTAGCTAATTTGTTTAAGATTGTTAAATGTTTCTTAAAGAGATGTACGGAAGCAAACCCCATATCCTACTATTTGCCTTCAATCAAAATATTGATCAAAATGACTTTCTAGCAATATGGCACGATTGATTGGTTCTTTTTTTTAAAAAAAAGAGCAGTGTGGCATGAGTAGCTAGGGAACAACAGGTTAGCTTTTCCTAGTTGGAGACCACTTGAGGCTTCACTCGGCAAGGAAAGAGAGGCGAGTAGTACTAATTTTAAAGCATATCAAGAGATAAATAATATTTATCTATTATTCATCGTGTTTTAAAAATTATATAAATTTCTATCAAGAACACCATAGAACACCTCTTTTCGTGGACACCTTTGGCAGAACATGGACAGGAGACGTGTGTGTTTGGGCTGGTCTTTGATGGGCTGGTCTTATACCACCAAAACCAGTAGGTAGGCTGAGCCCACCGGATTAACAACTCGTCGTCGGCAGCATCTACAACTAGTCAACCGATTCTGTAGCTGCCCCGGCTTCATCCACATGCAATGAACATGCGTGGACGCGTAATCCATGACTCTTCTGCGTTTCATTAGTCTAAATCAGCATGCAGCATCTGACCTACGTGCTTATCCTTTTAGGTATATACCATCCAATTCTTACTTGCCAGCATAAATATACGCTGGGTACTTACACGCTAGCTTCTGTCTGATCATTTCTCGCGAGTTGAAAGAAGGGAGCCTGCAGGGACAGTGACCGATGGATGATGGTGTCTTCAGCGCAGGAGAGAGGCGGACGTCAAGGCCGCCGAGCCGGCAGGGGAGCCTCCGGCTGCGCGCGCTCGCCCCGCCGTGCATCGGTGTGGAAGCACCAGCAGTAGCGGCCGCCGCCGCCATCAGCTGGCGCGCCGAGGTAATCCCGCTGCTCACGCCGCTCCACGTCATTCCGGCGTCGGAGGCTGGTGGCCAGCAGCGGGCGGCCACATCAAGCTGGCAGCATGACGAGGAAGAGGGTGGTCATACGCAGGCCGTGTCGCCGCCACGACGAGCATGTTCAACTAGCTCAAGCGAGCGTACCGGCGGGTGGTGCACGGCGAAAGGTGTGACGAGATGGGCATGGAGGCACCCGGCGACACCGTTTGGGTACGATCAGCCCGTACCGTCGGTAGGATTCGTGTTCCAGGACTGCGCCTGATCGACCTTTCAGTTCTTAATTTATTCGTTGCTGCTGATCATGTACAAACTTTTTTTTTGTCGTCTTTTTCAAGTTTTTGATAGGTTTGATGTCAACCTTGTCGATGTACATATTCGAATGTAAAATGTTTAATTTCATGCATGGTGCAGGAGAACCAAGTTTTGATTCTTTTTTGGAAAAGACTAGGAAAGAATTCTAGTGCCTGAGTAGTATAAACACTACTTTAGATAGTGTTATCACAGACGGTTCAAAACCGTATCACATATGGTTTCTGAACCGTCTGTATTTATATGTTAGTGATAATAAATGGTTATCATAGACGGATCTCAAACCCTCTATGATAAGTTAAAATACAGACGATTTTTTGAAAAACCGTCTGTGTTATTCCGCTATCACAGATGGTTTTTGATATTAACCGTCTGTGATATCGTATATATCACAGACGATTGTTTTTAACAACTATTTGTGATACCAGAATATCATATATGGTTTTTGTTATTAATCATCTGTGATATCATAGACGGTTTTTAAAAACAACCGTCTATAATATCTATAACCATCTGTGATAGCTATTTCAAAAGCTAAGTCATTTTCTTTTTATCGACTAGCCTTATAAAATGCTAGCCATGCCCTCTGAAAATAAGCAAGAAAATCACACACACACACACACACAAAGGAGTTCATATATATATATATATATATATATATATAAAAATTGTTCATACCACCTAGACAATCATTACACAAATCTTACAAATGAATTAAACAACGCAATCAGATCACATATAGTACATGACAATCGCTACACAGATCTTACAAATGAATTAAACAAAATTGAATGAATTATTTGATTAAGCACAATTGAGTGATTACAATTGTATCCAATGTTTCAACATCTAATCACCATTGCCAGGGTGGAATTCTCTAGTGTTGTTTATTACCTCTGCTATCAAGAATTGAAAGAGCTTTACTCGAATTTCGATGAGTTTGTCAAAATCGATTGCACTTTCGTCGAATTCCACACGCTATCGCTAGGAGTAGTGTTAAGTCATTAGCATATATACATATATATATATATATATATATATATATATATATATATATATATATATATATATACATACATATATATACATACATACATACATACATACATATATATATATATATATATATATATATATTGATAATCACAAAATAATTATTGGCAGGATGACAAACCTCTGGATCATTTATCTTAGCGTCCATGATTTCCTTCATATGGCAGCAAACGTAGAATCCATATACGTTACCCTGTAGCTGCTGGTGACACTGCAAAAATAGAATTACATACATAGATATTATCAATTCTAGAGACATTATAACGAAGTGTGATATAGGATTGTTGTGTTGCAGCGGTTACTAAAAATCATGTTCTGTGTCGTAGTGTGGCGTTGGATTCCTCGTTTCTCTCTCCCTGGGCAACATAAGCACTGAACGACCTACGTGATTCCAAAACGTTTTCCTTGGCCATTGTAAATGAAGGGAAGATTACAATATAGTTATGTATGGAGGAAATAAATTTACCTGTCAATTACTTGTTACACACGAGTGAACTCATGGTTGCCACTAAGTAAGGAATCAAGGTATATTACCTTGCTCCACTGTGGTATAATCACAATCGGAATCCAATGACCTCCAGTCATGCATGTCACCATAGTAATTAATCCTAAGTTCATGTTGTGTATAAAGTACTACAAATAAAATTTGTGTGGCAACTAGTGAAGCACTTACCCTTGGTTGAAGGGTACCTTGATGTACTCCTTGTCACTATGAGCAATCAATCACCTCGTTATATAATCTTGGACGAATGATACATTATCATTGAGGCATGTATTGCTCAGAAAGCAAGTGTGGGTCAAGGAAACCCACTGGTTCTCATCGTCATCGAACTTGTTGGATCATGGATCTATACATAAGCAATGAGTTATGATATTTATCGGTATTACATGAATCTAGAATATGATTGTACAGTATACTTACAGTGTCCAACATCGTAGAAGTGAGACATCAAGTTTGTCGAGGTTGAATAGTAAGAATAAGTTTTCAAAGGTCACGACGAAGTAGCCTAAGTCGTGGAGAAAATACGCCTTCGTGTATTTCACAGTGAATCCACTGTGTCGGTTTGGCTTCATGTTGGACCTCTGCATGTACCAAGTCCAATCCTAGATAATTGTGACTTGGAGACCAACGACACTCCGAGAATGAACTTCCATTGCCTGGGAGACACCTTAATCTTCTTCGGTTGGATCTTAACGCCTTGCTTGCGATCCATTTTCGGTGTCATCTCCACAGGAGCCGATGCGACGGGCTTCTAAAATGGAGCTTGAGGTAGAGCCACGAGAGCTGATGTGATAGGTCCAGAACGATGTCCCTCTTGGGCCACTAGATGTGGAGATCGCAGCACGAATGAGTTGAGGGTGATGTCCCTCTTGGGCCACTGGATGAATGTGTGAAGGCATCCCCTAATGTCACAATCTCTTCATTTGGAGGCTTTTCAAGAGGGACAGTCCTAAATATATCATTAATCTTATCCACTTGGACCTTCATGAAATCTGTCTCTTGTTGGGCACCGTGCACCAGCGTCCCCAACAACCATGGATGCGCCATCCCCCACCTAGCATCAATAGGAATGGAGCCAACAAGCTTGACTCTGAGGATGCACAGCGTGGGCTCTGACATAACGATACACGATGAGCAAAAGTGTCCACCAGGTCTATCTATGTAGCATTCTAGATAGGTACATTACTTGGATGTCGTCGATAGGCGAGTGGGCATTGCTATGTTTAGTAATTAGCATGGACGCACAGCTACTCCAACATTGAGGGGGACTGGGTACTGCATTAATAGGGGTGAGTTACGATTAGTTGCGGACTTATCTCAGTTCTTCCCTCAATAAATCTATCTCTCCTCGAAGTGAGGCAGTCTTTCCTTGAAGTGAGGCGATAACTGTTCCTCAAGTTGTGCATGAAACTCCTATTTTATTTGTCCATCGCGATAAGCCTTGGGTCTCGTCCTACTCCTATACTCCTCGGAGTTATTTGGGAATCCATGCCTCCAAGTTACGTAAACCCCCAGGCCTCGTGTGTGATCTGAGTGTTCCTTGTTTCCCAGGGCCTATGATAGTATATCCCTCTCTCTATCTTCTTCAAAGGAACTCTGAACTTCTGCTGGGATCTCAAATGACTTTGTTATTTCCTCCCACAGCTGATTTTTCTGAACCTTTGTCAAATCTTTCCATCTTGCTACGGTGATGAGCATCCATTGCCTTCTGATTATCCCATAGGTAGTCTGGAATGCTGCCGCTACTTTCTTCGGTTGTAGAGGGACCCCATCCAGAGAGACCACTATGATGGTCATTCGGCTCTCTGGCCTTTTTGTACTCCTTTGCCACGCTTAGTTACCCCAGTCTTTAGAGCGTCATACCCAGATGATGATGATGATGACTGTGCGGACGTCATCTCTCTTACAGGAAAAAACTAATTACAGTGAGCTATGAGCGTAAACAAAGTTCTATGAATCTAATGACACACACCAGTGTCTCAAGTTCTATGTGCTTGGTTATAGCCGCAGTCTCTTCCTCATTTGATTCTAGCATAATTAAATATGATCAAAGTACATTTGTAGCAGTATGTCAATGACAAAAATTGCATATAAACATGTAATTCTACCATGTCATTAAAAGCATAAACATAAAGTAGGAATCATGATGACTGCTGAAATGAGCATAAAGAGCATTCTCAAGAATAGGGAATCAACTAAAATTAGTATAAAGCTCAAATTTTAGTTTGGTGCTCTCAGATGTAGGGTTATACAAGAATTAATCTTGGCCGTCCTGCTACTATGGTCTATACTCTTCACTAATTAACTAATTAGATATACCAAATGAGATTCAAACCTTGATCTATTAAATAACAAATTACTTATCTACCTACAATACAATCACAAATTCAACAAATTTGATAGCAAACCGAATTAGCTAACAAGTAAAGCATATATCACGAAGTACTAAATATCACAAAATAAATTAGCCAACTATTCCAAAAAGGACAGACTACAAGATTCATAAATGACAGTAATAGTAACAATTTAGAGCTCAAGCTTGAATATCCCGGCATCGTGAGGGAGAGGCGACCGACGTCAGGAGGGAGAGGCGGTTGGCGTTGGGAGGGAGGGGCGGCATCGGGAGGGAGGGGGAGGTGGCGTCGGGAGGGAGAGGCAACGTCGGGAAGGAGAGGCAGCGTCGCGAGTGAGCGTGAGATCTAGCAAAACCTAGCAGGGGTGGTGAAGACGGAGTGCGTGAGTAAGGAGTGAGCGTAAAACCTATAACAGGGTATATTTATAGAGAAACTATCATAGACGGTTCCATAATGGAACCGTCTGTGATAACACTACCATAGATGTTTCTCTTATAGAACTGTCTGTGATAGTATTATCACAGACGGTTTATTCCGCTAAACCACATGTGATAGTTCCCTGTTCTTCAACTAGCCTCAAAAAATACATGTTAACCATGCAATATGAAAAAAGCAAACATAATCATAAATGTAATTATTTCTTAGTTACTAAATCAATTACAATGGAATAGTTACATAATTACATGCCGAGTTTCTTAATTATGATTACATTGCAATAATTTTCAAATAAGTGCTTGCTGTGTGGGATCATTGATTACACTTGTCTATTTCCTTTTAAATAAAGCCATTCACGTTGATCGATACACATATAACTTGCTTCATCGCCTTGTTTTTCCTCGAGCTTGATGCTATCTCCGAATGGAGTCAACTCATCAAATTGATTGTATTCTTCCTCATCTACAACATTCTCAACTTTGACAATCCTTCTTTTTCCATGAAGAACTATGTGGCACTTCTTATTTACCAGGTCGGTTACATAAAAGATTTGAACAACTTGCCTCACGAATACGAATGGTTCATCTTTGTATCCTTCACATTCGAGGTCTACAGTAGTGATTCTGTACTTGTCGACCTTTACACCTCGTTGGAGTTGGACCCAACAACACCGAAATAGAGGGATCTTAAAAATTACATAGGGAGGCTCCCAAATCTCCTCTACAAGCCTGTAGTACGAGCTTGGGCCAGTGGTACTGATGTGCGCATGAAATGCATCTATGCAGACACTTGAGTTCTACAATGTGCTCTTTCTATCCTGATCTGTTGTATAACATGTGTACCCATTAATGTCGTATCCTTACCATGTCACAATTGTAAATTTTGGCCCTTTTACCAACTATTGTAGCGTTTCACTTGACGACCTCCCAGTCAATCGCACCTTCAACCATTCGTTAAACCAACGGTTGTATTGTCTCGTGATCCAAACATCTGACTGCCCTGGATTCTCTTGGCGTTGCATGTCCTTATGCTCTTCAATATACAGGGGTCACTTCAGTCATGTGTTGTAAAACCATAAAATAGGCTTGAGCATACGTATCTAGATCCGGAGTTATTGATTTCCTTCCGATGGTCCTGATACCCTCTAGCCTCCCCACGTGACGAGATAGAGATACACCTATCGGTTCAACTTGAGCCATGTAATCAATGAAGAACTCAATGACCTTTTCGATTGTATAACCTTCGATGATGCTACCCTCCGACCGAGATCAATTGTGTACATAGGACTTGAGAATTCCCATGTACCTATCGAACGGGTACATATTAAGTAGAAACACGAGGCTGCATATCTTTATCTATTTCACAAGGTGGACAATCTTTACGTGCATGACATTGATGCAATTGCGAACTTCTAAATGCTCGCAATAAGGCAAGTCCCAAAAATTGACATCTTCTTCCACATGTTCTTTCGACAGGTCCTCAATTTACGTTCCTTTCCAAGCACAACATTGATATCCTTCACCATATCATACACCTTTTTCCTGCTAAAAGTCCTTGGTACCAAGTCATCATCTTTTTTTCCGTCAAATTGTTTCTTCATCATGCGGTATGGGTGATACTTTGGAAGGAACCTACGGTGACGTATGTACACAGTTTTGCGCGAGCTGTTCAACCACACACTCTCGGTATAATCTAAGCAGTGCGGACAAGCTTTAGCTCCTTTTGTACTCAACCCTGATAGGTTACCAAGGGCAGAAAAATCATTAATGGTGCAGAACAACATGGCGCGTAGAGTGAAATTCTCTCGTTTGTCCACATCCCATACATGTACCCCTTCGTTTCATAGTATTACAAGATCTTCCACCAATGGTGCTAGGTACACATCAATATCATTCCTAGGTTGCTTCGGCCCTTGGATAAGTAGTGACATCAAAATATACGTCCGTTCATACACAACCAAGGAGGAAGGTTGTACATGCACAGAGTCACGGGCCAGGTGCAATGTCGGCTACTCATATTACCAAAAGGATTCATTCCATCTGTACTCAACCCAAACCTTATATTACTTGGTTCCACACCAAAATCTACAAATATCCTATCGATGTTCCTCCACTTGGTAGAATTAGCAATGTGTCTTATCATTCCGTCTTTCTTACACTGCTCCCAGTGCCAACACATCAATCTTGCATCCTTACGGTTTGCAAAGAAACACTTCAAACAGGGAATTACAGGAAGATACCACAACACCTTAGCAAGAGGTCCTTGCTTCAACTCGATGCCCTTCCCATCATCGAAGTCATTTTTACGTTTGTATCAGGATGCTTTGCACACCGGACAAACATGTAAGCTATCATACTCTTTACGGTACATGATACAACCATTCGGACATGCATGTATTCTTTCTACTTCTATTCGCAATGGACAAAGAATCTTTTTGGCTTGGTAGGTGGTTCTCGGCAACAAATTTCCCTCTGGAAGCATGTCCGCTAGGAGATCTAACAACGCAGTGAAACTCTTGTCGGACCAACCATTGCTTGCCTTCAATTTCAGCAGTTTTAGAACATGATGACAACCTCGTGTATTGTCGCTTGCAGCCCGGGAACAAAGGTTTCTCCGAGTCCTCTATCAAGCCTTCGAATTTACCAAACTCTCTCTCACTATAGTTCCCTTCTGCATCACGTAGCATCTAATCTAGATTGTCATCCTGCGACCTATCCTCATGATCAAAAGCACAGTCCACAACTGGCATATCGTTGTCTCCCTCGACAATGTCATAACTATCTTCTTGCGTACTCTTATCTTCACCGTGACTGGTCCAACATTTGTACCCCTTTCTGAAACCCCCTCGAATCAAGTGAGCTTCGATCTGCGCTGAGTTGCTAAACATCTTTAGATTATCACAATCAATGCATGGACAGTACATATATTCTATCCCCTTGTTCAACATATCTATCTCGGCCGCTCTTTTAAAAGTAGACACGCCATTAATGTACTCTTCACTCACACGATTCTTAATGTACATCCAGTTTCGATCCATCTACGCTACACATGCAACAAATGGATGTCAAAAACGATAATTAGCGCTACTATATAGCAAATTAGACTAGCTATACTTACACATGACATCTATATTACGTAGGTAGCTAGCTAGCCATGTATTCATGACACAATAATATTAAGTAAGAATATATTGAAGTGAACTACGAGTACTTACCTATTCTGAAATTGAGCAAAATAACATTATCTTTCTAAACCTAGCTAGCTAGATCTAAACAAAATTATCTATCATCTCTTTCAATTACAAAGCATATAAGTTATTAGAAGCAATTGAGTACTAACCTCTGATCACTAAGAAGGCGTATATAGATCTACAAATGATATGTTTTCACCAAACTCCCTAAAACCGCCGCCTCGCTCCACCGATGCAGCGCAATGAAGACAGATCGATCTATGTTGAGACCATGTATGCCCAGTATTTAATAGCGCAGATTATCCCAGACGGTTCCAACCACAAACGGTCTATGATACCAATATATCACAGACCATTCGTATTAATAACCATCTATGATAATTCACAGACGGTTATTTATACAGACCATCTATGATATCTGTAATATCACAAACGGTTTGTTATAAGAACCGTCTGTCATGTCCAGAATATCAGAGATGATTTTTTATATGAACCATCTGTGATGTCCTAAACTTTCACAGATGGTTATTAACACGAACCGTCTATGATCTCTCAATTATCACCGGCGGTTCCTGTTAATGACTGTTTGTAAAATTGTCACAAACGGTTGCTAGTATAAATTGTCTGTGATAGTTTAAGTACAAACGGTTTCGTATGAACCGTCTATGATGTAGCCATCCAGTATAGCCTCTTTTGTTGTGGTGTGCGTTGACACCATCCTTTGTTTTGTCACAAATATTTAGTAAGAGACCAATCAAGCTATCATATACATTCTTCTCTACGTGTATGACATCGATGCAATTGTGAACTTGTAAGTGCTCCCAATAAGGCAAGTGCCAAAATATTGACCTCTTCTTCCACATGTTCTTCTGACGGGTTCTCAGCTTACGTCCATTTCCAAACATAACATCGATATCCTTGACTATATCGTAGACCTCTTTCCCGCTAAAAGGCCTTGGTACCGAGTCATCCTCTTTTTTTCGTCAAATTGTTTCTTCATCTTGTGGTATGAGTGATACTTTGGAAGGAACCTACGGTGATGCATGTGGGAGTCCCTCTGGAATATCCTTCAAAACACGTCCTCAAATGCCTGCAAAAGAGAGGAAACACCACTAGGAAGAGAGTTAAGTCATTAGTTAAAAGCAAAACAATTGCATCTTTGTACACAAGCACAAAGTGGACCTTTGATGGGTCATTGCTCACATCTCTCAAATCTGATTTTGTAGCTAACATAACCATTCCTCCCTCACTTTTACTTTTTCCTCTCACTAGTTGTGTGCCCGTGCGTTGCAACGGAAAATCAAATACTATACACATTTTCTTTCATTTACATGAGAATTTATTGTAGAAAAATTTCAGGCCAACATTGATGATAAATCAGATAGCATATCTCTAATGATGCTAATTTAATCATTGGCAAACTCAGTAATAATGTGACACCACAGAAAACCATGGTGAGATGTGCAATAGAACTTATGCATTTATCATTTTTGAAGACAATCATTTGATATTTCTTTTTTTCATAACACACTTATACACCTAATTATATCCACGCTGACTGAGGATGGCACCAAAATTACAATTACATTTGTACTTAAGGCAAAAATCATCAACAAATACATTTGTATTGTTAGTCCCTCAGGGGCCACAGTGTACAGCTTATCCCAATTAGATGAACTAATAAGCCTCCAAATAATACAGGAGTAGATAGCAAGCACCACTAATAGCTTCATATTAGTAGCTCCTCCAGGACGTGCATGAATACTAAAGAAAAGAGCGTAATTTAGTAGAAAGTATCTATGCCACATGTAAATCTATGGGTATCTAATTAAGGAGTGCAGTGCCACGAGGAACTGACTTGAGCAAATTGAAACACAGGAGAAATTCATGGATTGTTTCTTGAAACACAGGAGAAACACTAGAAAAAAGCTTTTGAATTAGCCATCTGATTGTATAAATGTACTACATGAATATGTTAAGCCATTCACTCCTTTTTTACAAAAAGGTGCCATGAAATGGGTTAGAATGAAGTTTACCGACTTACCATTTACACTTGGAAATATGACAGGGTAGCATGGGCCCTGTAGCTGAAGATAACTGTTTCTCATATCTGGTGTGAGAAACTCAAAATAATCGTAGTCCCTGTTGACCTAATCATCAACTTCATAATAAGGTAGAAGTTATCTCTCTTCATAATAATCAAGATCAAATGTAAAGATTATGAGTTAGGTACTCAAGTAATCCCACAAGAAACGCTTTGAAAACACCATTCTTGAAATATTAGGCCCTCAAGAACAACTAATAATTCCCGTCAAGAAGTGATCATATAATAAGTGATCAACTAAACAACTAAACACAAGTCATATAATAAGTGATCCAACCAATGAATCACATGCTTGCGAAAATTGCCCAAAATGTGCTTCATTACATTTTATTAGAGGGGTTTGGTTGCAATTTGAAATAAGGTGCAAAACATAACCTCATGAAATTCTATTACAAATTAGTCAATTCAAGTGACAATTCTCAAATACTGATAAATGTATATCTCACAACAACACAAGTGTGAACATATGCTTCCACACATGGAGCTGAATATTAGTCAGGAGATGTGGATAGAAAAGATTCGGAAAGAACAAGAAAGGTATTTTCTTTCTTCATCATGTTCCAAATTATCACAAACACAATCAATTAATCTGTGCTTCTTGTTTGTTACCCTGACCAAAACAGAAGTGTAGAAATATTAAGATACAGATGTAGAAAACCTATAAACCTAACAGGCCAATTTGTGATGAATATGATCAAAGTAAGCATTGGAATTGCTGATAAAATAGTATACATGGGTGCATTTTGTAAGAACCCTCAACATATCTGCGTGTCCCACTGAAACAAATCCTGAGCCAATTTAGGAAAGAACATGTCCCACATCTGAATATTCGATTCATGAAAGCATTGAAATGAAATCACATGAACTGAATCTTGAAGCACTAAATGACAATACTCCAATATATCATTTTCCATTCTGTTTTGTTGACATGAGTATTTGATGGTCAAACTGCATATACATAGAACAACATAACAAGTAGTAACTGATGCTCAAATTTCAGTATTCCAGTGAGATTGAAAACATGAAGCCCAAAATGTGCTTCATTACATTTTATTAGAGGGGTTTGGTTGCAATTTGAAATAAGGTGCAGAACATAACCTCATGAAATTCTATTACAAATTAGTCAATTCAACTGACAATTCTCAAATACTGATAAATGTATATCTCACAACAACACAAGTGTGAACATATGCTTCCAAACATGCAGCTGAATATTAGTCAGGAGATGTGGATAGAAAAGATTCAGAAAGAACAAGAAAGGTATCTTCTTTCTTCATCATGTTCCAAATTATCACAAACACAATCAATTAATCTGTGCTTCTTGTTTGTTACCACGACCAAAAGCAAGTGTAGAAATATTAAGATACAGATGTAGAAAACCTATAAACCTAACGAGCCAATTTGTGATGAATATGATCAAAGTAAGCATTGGAATTCTTGATAAAATAGTATACATGGGTGCATTTGTAAGAACCCTCAACATATCTGCGTGTCCCATGAAACAAATCTGAGCCAATTTAGGAAAGAACATGTCCCACATCTGAATATTCGATTCATGAAAGCATTGAAATGAAATCACATGAACTGAATCTTGAAGCACTAAATGACAATACTCCAATATATCATTTTCCATTCTGTTTTGTTGACATGAGTAATTGATGGTCAAACTGCATATACATAGAACAACATAACAAGTAGTAACTGATGCTCAAATTTCAGTATTCTAGTGAGATTGAAAACATGAAAAATTGCTATTTTGCTATGCTCTTTTGAAAAGAAAATGGCGATGAACTACGACTAGCAAACAACGTATTTTGCTGCTATGATTTATCTTCTGCTGTAAGAAAAACCTGGAAATGAAGTGAACTCAATAAAAAAAATTACAGGAACGCATTAGAAAGTGCAGGCAATTTTTTTGAGGTCATTTAACCCCATATCTATACGGGAAGGATCTTGAAATAGTAAGGATACTAAAATTGAAGTAGATAGAGATTTACCCCATATCTGGTAACGACTAACGAATCGCCCCAAATCGGCAAAAGCACGCATTACTAAGAAGTTTCTAAGAACCCTAGCGGCGAGAACCCGAGGTGTGCTATAAGTCCATCACGCATCTAGGGAGTAACCCGTAAAATAACATCGAAACAAGCGAGAAATCGTGGGCGGGGGACGAAGAGGCGGAGACGGGACGACCTTGGGAGAGGAGGCGGCCCGCCTCGTCGGGGTCCATGCCGCATTCGCTCAGAGCCACGTAGATCTCCGCCTCCGGGCGGTTCATGATCTCCTTTAGGCTCTGCACCAGCCGCCTCGACGCCACTGGGACGGGCCCCTCGGCCGCCGCCCCCTTCCCTCCTCCCGCGCCGCCGCCACTCATCCTCGTCGCTGGGATCCCCGCCTCCTCCTCCGCGCCCGGCAAACCCCTCGGAACCGGGAGGCGAAGCGCGGTGTGGTGCGGTGGCGGTGGGCATCGGGGTGGTGGTGGCTAGCTTCGGTTTCGGCTGCTTCACTTTGCGGGCTGTGCATGGGCTGTGCGGGCCTGAGTTGGGGAGATGCGGGTTCGCGGTCGGTTGCCTGATCGACGGACGACGGCAGCGTGGAGAACCGGGAGAGACAGGGGAGAGGATTTGGTGGGGGAGAGAAGCTGGCGCACGGGATTCGGTCAGGGAGGAGCGGCGGAGGATCGGTGGGGAGGAGGCGAGGACGGAGGTCTCGGCGGAGGATCTGTGGGGAGGAGGAGAGCGGCAGAGGATCGGTGGGGAGGAGGCGAGGACGGAGGTCGTCTCGGCGGGGATCTGTGGGGAGGAGGCGAGGACGGAGTGAGGTCTGCGAAGAATCGGGAGAAAGGGACGTGGAGGTAGAGCGGTTTGCGGGAGAAAGGGACATGGAGGCGAAGCGGTTTGCGGGAGAAAGGGGCGTGGAGAACGCAGCGTCTCGGGCGGAAGATTCGCGAGGTGGGGGGAGTTAGAGAGAGGAGAGCGGTTGGAGGCCACGCATCGGCGCAGTTTTTTTTGAGTTGGATCCACGCGTCGCTTCTGCTTTTTTTACGAGAAAGGGTGGGAGAGGACGAACGAACTGCCACCAACTCTAATTTTTAAGTAGTAGAGATATTTGGCTTGTGTCTTTCACTCACCGATGTGTGGAAGTCTCTCTTTTCTTTTTTTATCCTCATTTTTAGCAAGCTTCCTTTGCTGAAATTCAGCTTGTATTTTACTAGGAGTCATTTGATTAAGCTCATTTGTTTTTCCCTTCCACTTAAATACATATTTATTGGAATGGCCATCATGTTGCACACTTCTATCATATTGCCATGGCCTTCCCAACAGAAAATGACACACTGTCATAGGCACCATATCACATTTAACAGTGTCCTCATAATCACCAATCTTGAAAGTAACATGCACCACAAATTGAATCTTCACATCCACATATTCACTAAACCATTGCACATGATATGGACGTGGATGCTTCAGCATCTTTAAACCAAACTTTTCACATAATTCAACATTAGCCAAGTTATGACAACTACCACCGTCAATAATAAGTTTGATTACCTTGTTGTTTACCTTGACTTGTATTTGAAACAAGTTGAACTGCTGCGGATGTGCATCTCCTTCTTGTGCAAGCATGCTCAAATTTTGGTGACAACTAATGCCTCTCCCATTTCATAATTCAACACATCAACCTCTTCATTGTCATCCGATACATCCACATATCTCTCCTTTTCATAACTAAGCTCAACCTCATCTTCGCTTGCGGATTCATACTCTCCATCTTCTGTCACAAGCATAACTTGGTTGTTAGGACGCTCTCTAGAAATATGTCCACGCCCCCAAACACTTGAAGCATTTAATTTCTCTACTCTTTGTTGTAGCTCCAATTGAGGATGTAGGGGATGGAGTGGCCTTTTTCTCACTTGAGGTAGGTGCTATTTTTGCAATTGAGGAAGAATGAGCATTAGTATTTGAATTAAAAATAGCTGAAATTGTACCTCGTCCCAAATTGAAATGTGCTTTGGTGGCATTAGAGGATGCCGATGATGGAGCTTTCAAGTTGAAAGATGTTGTCCTTGGTGCTGGTTTTAAATCTTCTAACAACTGCTTCTCCGCCTTGGTCGCTGATGCACCAAATCAACAACAGTATTGTAGGGTGTAACACCCCATTTTCAAAGCTTGGTGCTAATGTAAAATTTCAAGCTTATGTTAATAAAGTCAAAAGAATTTATTCTCCGTTGGATTTCTTCTTTGCTTTTCAAAAAGAAAGTCCAAGGTGTGTTTAAATAATTTGGAATGAAAACCTTATTTTTGTTTCCCAAAAAGGGGCATCTCAAATGATCTTTTAAAATCTAGAATTTAAAATTTACCTCAAAGATTAGAAGTAAAAAAATAATAATTAAAAATTATATATATACATAAATATATATATATATATATATATATTAAAACCCCGGTTTTCCTGGCGCTCATCTCTCCTTCCCATCGATCACAGCCGCCCATTCCTTCTCTGGCCGCAGCCCCTTCTTCCTCCTGGCCGCAGCGCGCCCCCTTCCTTCTCTGTCTCGCCGCCGCTCGTCGTCTTCCGCCACCAACCGTGCCGGCGAGTAATTGCGGCGACAGCCCTCGTCTTCAACGCCTCCATGCTCCCCGGTACTCCTTCCCCGGCCCCTATAAAAGGGGGTTGTTTACCTCGCCTCACGCCCCACCGAAGCCCACCGAGGAATCCCTCCGCCTCCTCTGCCGGGAGTGCTCATGACAAACCCCCTCCTCCAGGCATGCCGGTCGCCGCTTGAGCCTTTTAGCCTTCCCTCATGCTCACCACTACCTTCTCTCCCACTTCCCCGGTCTAATCGGTTTCTCCCCCTCTGCAGACCGCCTGCGGAGCTCATCTTCCCCGAGTCCGGCGCCGTGATCCCGCCAGTGGAGCGCTGCATCTCAGTCCAATTCATCGTGCGTGGATCATCTCCAGGGCACCCCAAGCACATCCCCCACAGCGCCGGACCCCGCCGCCCTCCATAGTGAGCCGCCGTCATCTCCATCCTCGCCGCCAAGCTCCCTCTCGTCGCCGGCCCGCCCTGCTCCATCTCGACCTCGGCCAACGCCCTAGGTGAGCTCAAGACCACCCGTGGGTGCTCCCATGGCGAGCAATTGAACTCTGGCGACCCGAACTGCCGGCGCCCTTTTCCCCTGCCTCGGCCGCCGCTGCGCTCGTCGCCGGTCGCCGCCCGACCAAAGCCCTGCCGATTCACTTCTCCCCAAGGTGCGCGCTGGGGTGGGTGACCCATTTTGGCCTGCGCCGTCGCGCCTCCGGGCCCTCTCCGCCGCCGGCTGGCTCTGCCTCCCCTGCGGCCGGGATGAGCCCGAGCAGGGAGTACACACTAACGACGCTAATAACTACTGCCCTAACCGGTGGTTTATAATGTCCTAAGCCGGTGATTAAAGAGAGTATTAAAGCACTGCTAATTAAGACCCACCTGTTCGCAATACATTTTTTTATTATTTTTCGGATTTTCCAGAAATTGAAACATGGAAATGCTATAACTTCTTAACGAAAAGTCCAAATTTAATGAAACCAATTTCTAAATTTTTCTAAATATATGACCTATCTAATAGAACTGGTTTGGTTCAATTTCGAGTTCATTTGAATTTTTGTTTTATTGTACTTGGTATTTATTTGCTTTTGCTCGTTTGTGCTATTTGTTTTTCCGGTTCGATCTTCCGAGTAGAGTTCGAAGAAGTGTACGAGCCCCCGATTGAAGCAGCGCAAGAACCCCAAGCTCTCGATCCAGGCGAGTCAATACTTTGATCATTTTGCGCCTATATTTTATATGAAACTATGTTCATTTAAATTATGAAAATCTGCATGCCTTACTTTATACGCAAACGTATGTCACTCCTAAGGTAGCTAATGACCCTGTATTTACCCCATAATAACATACCCCACCAGTAACATTTGAACTCACATGAACATTGTCGCCCTAGGTATAAACTATAACTAAGGTAGCTATAAGTCGTAATACTGTCATGCTAGTCTTGTGAAATCCAGGGCCTCAGCAGCCCTGATAATCATTCTTTAATCATGGAAAACTAGTTTTGGGACAGTCATGGGATGTACGTGGCTGATTACGTATGTTAAATTGTGTTATACTTCTCAAAACCCTAAAATCTGCTAAACCTGTTTGGGCGGATGGTAAGAATGGTTGGTGTGGATGTAACACAGGGGTTGTGGAACGACCGCCCAGACAAATTAAGGACTTAATCCTGTGTGGACCCTCCGTGTATAACAGTACAACCACAAGCTGGCATATTGTAGGCTTGGCTAAATAATTTACTGAACACTCTAGTCATTTCACGGAGAAAGTGTGTAGGTGGGTAATAAAAGCCCCACTTGGAACGGGACACCGGATGTAGGTGACGTTGCCTAGGGTAGCGTATGTGGAGAGTGGAGTCCGACTGCGCTAACCTATGGTAGACATCCCGCACAACCTATGGAAGTAACCCCATAGGAGTGATATACTAAAGTGCGAGGTATTGTAAAGGCCTCGTGATATTTTCTCGATCTGCATGTCTAAGGCATCATGTAGGACTATCGAGACAATTATCTCTTGTGGGTAAAGATGTACAGTCTCTGCAGAGTATATACAACTATTCGAATAGCCGTGCCCACGGTCAAGGGCAGACATGGAAATCTTCCTCGAGTTAGTTCTATTTCAAAATTTTGAGGTTGGGGATAAAAGTCTGTTAGGTGGTTGTAACCTGACTTTGGTAAATTTTCCCGAGGGATGTACTCCAGTGTTGGTACTAGGGTGGATGTAATCTTCTTAGTAAAAATAAAAGTTGGTGGATGGAACCTATCTTATTACAAATCATCGCACACTTTCTTAATGTCAAATCACGAGTTCTTGAAAAATGCTAGTTCATAGGAACTTTATATTATTCTAAAAGTCGCTTTAGGCAAATAAAAGAACATGAGCCACCCTTGTTAGCCTTGCATCTATATTTATATGCATTATGTGTGTTGGCTCGCGGAGCACGGTTGTTTGTGCTCATACTCGCTCTAAAACCCCCCAGAAACGGTGAATCAAGAGCACTACGCCTACCATGAGGATCAGGACGCCGAAGGCAATGAAGATGGTGGATATTAGAATAGGCTTGGATAGTCTTGCCTCTCGCCTCAGTCCGGTTGACCAGGCTAGTTTTGGTGGGTGCATCCGTTATTAGTCAAGTGCCTGATTAATAGCGGGGGGTACTCAAGTCGACCCAGTCGCTTGCCTGTGGCGAGTTGTGCCCCTACACTTATGTACGCTTTCGTTTCCGTTCTTTATGTATTGTAAGACATTTGGCCTGATGGCCCACTGTAACCTCGACCCGACTGGTCTATTTGAACTCTGGTATTGTAATGTATGGTTCGTTATGTATGAAATGATGCAGCATTGTGAGAGACCATGTGGAGGTATCCCCATGTTTGTGATGAGTAATTGACGGTTGTATTAGTGAGTTTGAGTTTGTTTTGGGTATTTTAGGGTTGAGTACATTTCAGTTATGCTAATATTTATTATGTTGTTTCGTGCGGTGCTATGTGACGGTTTGCTTGTCTGTGTGACTACAGGACTTCGAAGCTAGGTCATGGTGAGGCGAGGAGGACCGGGAGTAGGCACAGGAGGTGTTGAGGTCCAGACGGTCAGTGATGCCGAAGATGATCAAGGCTGGTGAGGTGGTTGCGAGTCGGAGGCGAGGAACCGAGCTGAGCTACCGGTGGCGGACACGACGGGCGGCAGCAGAGAACCAGACTAGGCTCAGGGAGGAGTCGGAGGTCTAGACGGTTTGGAGGTCGGTTGCGGTTGTG
This sequence comes from Bonia amplexicaulis, assembly GCA_036346245.1. Classification (NCBI taxonomy): domain Eukaryota; kingdom Viridiplantae; phylum Streptophyta; class Magnoliopsida; order Poales; family Poaceae; genus Bonia; species Bonia amplexicaulis. The sequence goes on from CM070744.1 coordinate 2,551,819, forward strand.
CGTGATGGAACAGACCCGGACTAGACTCAGGTGGAGTCGGAGGTCTCGGTCGATGTCGGATGGACGCGACGGGCAGCGGCGAGAGGATGGGGACTAGACTCAGGGAGGAGTTGAGGTCCAGACGGTCAGGATGCCGGGTGCGGTCGTGTGCAGTGGAGCGGACCGGACTAGGCTCAGGGAGGAGTCGAGGTCCAGTCGGTCAAAGCTGCCGGTTGCGAGAAGCTTCCGGGAAGGTGCTTGGGGCAAAATGGTAATTTGGCTCAAGCAATGGAGGTGGAGGCAGATTTCCGTCCAAAAATCTGGTTTGACCCATTACCTCATTTGTGTGTGTGAGGTTTGAGTGAGGGTTGTATGACACTTCTTGAAATCCCTTTCTAGTATGTGGGCTAGTTGTTAAAAGGGGATGGAGAGCAAGGAGTGGATGATTCATTCCAGGCGTGAGAGCTCAAGAGAGTGAGCTGAGCAGTGGGTGTGTGTTCTCCGTGTGAGTGTGTTCAGGAGAAGCATGTAGTATCATTTCTTCTCAATTGCGTATGGGGACGTCGTGAGAAGGTTGTAATCCCTGTGTAATCATTCATCTCTGTGAGATGCTTTTTATTTGAGATGGATTGATTTCATTTGCTCTCGGTGTTGCCTGTGTTCTTTTGTTGTTCTTTTTTCTTTTTTTTATCATGAGTGAATCTTGTTTGAGGAGCTGCAAAATGGGTTAGCTTTGAACGAGGAATCATCTCAAAGCCCTTGGCTAACATATTCCTGAGAGCTATCATTTTGGCAGCCATGTTCTTCCCAAAAATCAACTCGTGCTCATTTCCTCTGTTCTGACAAAATTAGGGTTTGGAGGCAGGGAACACTTGAGTTGGTTGATTCTCTTGGTGAAGATCATTTTGGTGCTGTGTTTTTTCCTTCTAGTGTCATTTCACTGCTATATTCCAAGTCTCATGAGCAAAGGATTAGAGAATGAAAAGAAATTTGAAAATAAGTCCTACTCTCTGCTCATGTTTCAGATTTCAGCTCAAATTTCATTTTCTTGATCTTTTGATGATCTCTCTTGTTTCCTAAGGTCCATCTACTGTTTAATTTGCAGTACCATTCTATTTATCGGAAAAAGCAGCAATTTCTCTTCAATTTCTCTATTTTTCAGTGGTGAACAGTGTTTACTGCAACTCTGTTTTCGTTTCTTTGTTTTCAAGGAAGGCTTCGCGATCTGTGCCGAGTCTTTCATTTTTATTTCCTCTGCAGTTTTCAGTCTGCAACACTGTTTTGGCTGCTCTGAATTTCTGCAGATTGTTGTCTGATTTCTGCAGGTTGCTTGCTGTTTTCATTGCTCTTTTTCAGTCAAAATCTGCAGCTTCTTTTGGCTGCAACAAACTACTTTTGTCCTGCAGATTTTGGCCAGTTCTGCATTTCAATCTGCCCCTTTTCTTTGCTGTTTTCAGTCTGCCTGGAATCTGCATTTTCAGCAATGCAGTCCCCTGTTGTATTCAGTTTTTCAGTCATTCTTCGGTCTCCGTTTTGGGTTGATCTTTTTGTGTTCAGTTTGTGGCTTTCCTTCTGGTCTTAAGGTTCAGTTTAGAAATAATTGCAGCAGCTGATCATATCAGTTTAGGCTAAGTTTTTGTTCTTTAGTCACCTTAAATTTTATTTCTCTCAAGTCTCATTTGGTATGTTTTCTAAAATCTTCCAGTAAGCAAATTTTATTCTTCTTCCTAGCTTCCATAGCTATCGGAGAAGAAGTATGTGGATACTTCGGGGCAATTTTTGAAGTCATCATTCACCCCCCTCTGTTGCCATTTCCGATCCTACACATTGTATCTATGAGCATTATCTACTGATCCAGGGAATAATGCAGTGTTATCACAGAGGATTCCAGGTTATAAACTTGGGGTCCGACATAGGGCTGATATTGCACAATGTGTTTAATGTTTTTGTTTAGACCAAACAGAAAACGCGCAAGTGTTTGCTCTTCATCTTCGTGCACATGTGCCCTAATCATAATTTGCTCCATATCTTTATAGTATTCCTCCACCGAGCGACCTCACTGTCTCAAATTCTACAGTTTATCAAAAAGATCACGCTTATAAGTGTTAGGAACAAAACGTGCTCTCAACTCTTCGTTTCATCCCATGATGCAATTGGAGGTTCTCCATTCTCTTCTCTTTGGTTCAACACTTACTTCCACCAAATCAATGCATACCCATCAAATTCAAGTGATGTCATGTGTAGCTTTTTCTCCTCTGAATAATTGTGCATCTGGAAGATTTTATCTACCTTGAGCTCCCATGTGAGGTAGGTATCTGGATCGGAAGCACCTTCAAATTTGGGAATAGTGAATTTGAGTTTCCCAAATTTCTCCTCCACACGCGGGTCATCATGACGACGGCCATGGCATCGGTAGTTATCATTGCGGTGTAGCCACAAGTCGTCATAGAAGTCCTCATTGTGGGCGGAACCACCACGGCCACGGCCACGACCTCTCCCTTGGCCATGGTCAGTGCTGAAAATACCTCCCCCACGCCCGGGAAAGGGAGATTGAACCGCATTGGTAGCGGCTCGATCTGCTTGAGCTTCTCTAGCGAGCCGTGCATCCCTCTACTCATCGGTCTCGTCAAGCTCAGCACCTCCTTCATGGACGCCAATTGGGCCCCGTTCTCTTCGAAGCTCCTCTAGTATCTCCCTTCTCAAGATGCTCATGTTGTCATTTAACTGAGTGTTGAAATCATTCGTGAGCTTCTCAAGGTCCGCCTGAGTCACATATGCTTGTTCTTCTTCTTTCCCTACCATGGTTAGTGCAAACAACAAGAAAAGCTATGTATATGGATGTGAAAATTTTTATTTGTGGAATTTGTGCAAACAACACGCAAAGATCAATGTGACTCGATGCAACAAAGGAGTGAGCTAAATAAAGATGATCTGAAATTGAGAATTAAATAGCTCGTTTTGCACCAAGTACTAGGAGAGACGCTAGCCAATTGCAATGATATGAATGTAAGGGCACAAGATTGCTCAAAGAAATTAAATACACAAGCTGAAATTATATATTAGAATTAGCTAACCCCAATTAAACCAACACTCACTTTTATTAACCGAGTCTTTTTCTTTATGTCAGCTGCCTGTTTTTTTTACTCGTTGGTTGGCACTATGGTTTAGCGTTTCTTTGCACAAATATTTAAAATTTCAGTAAATATAGATTAATACCAAGAGCAGCCCTTAATGCAATTATCAAAATTAGTCTTAAAGATAAACGGAAAATTATGGATATATTTAACAGAAACGACCACATCATAATTTTTTCACGATTACTACGATCGCTCACGATCTTTATGCAAGATCTTGTTCACGGTACTGTTCATGGCACTGTAGCGATCATGATTTTTTTTGTGGTTTAGGCAAAAACAAAGGAAATAACACAATGATGAAGCGACGCAGAGGAACACAACGATCAGCACCTAAACAAAATTCTAATGGCGAAAACTTAACAAAACTCACGAAAAATAACAGATGCAAAAACTAGAGTTTAGATTTTTTTCGGCCTTTTGTGTATAGGAAAAAAAATAGATCTAACTACGAGTAAATTGATCCTACCGTTTCAACCGCGCTCTGATACCAAGATGATGCAGCGGATTGCCTGATCTTCACGGCGTAGGATCGATGAAGATAATTTGGATCCGTGCAACCTGACGAATCGATGGCGCCAACCATTGTTAGAACAACAACCTGTAACAAAAGAATTCGCCCAACCACACGCTCGTGATCCCGTATACCCGACCACCAAGTAGACGCGTTGTTGCTCTGGTTAATCACAAGAAATCACAAGAACGATGGAAAAGAACCCCTGATTCTCTAAGAGAAACAAGTGAAGAGCTTTCTGAAAATAATAGATTGATTTCTCTATGTGGTCTCCCTCTCTGTTCGGCAATTACACAATTAATACATAGCGACTGGACCCCGGCCGGCTTCACAGGCGGACGAGCCAAAAAAAAAATAAAACGAGTCCTACTCAGTTAACAGATCCAGTCATATGCAGACTCGAAGAAAAAAAAAATAAGAAACGCGTGACCGACTCCTAAATGACTTGGCCCAAAAAGAAAAGCACGTAGGCTCACAGGAATGCAAATCAGATTAGTTAACCGATTCCTTCCCATGCACATCTCTTTCCAATCTAAGCCCCTTTATTGATCCATGCAAGCTGGTTATGGGCCACGTCTTGATACATGCATGTGTGGCTTGGTTGTCACGCATGCATGATTTTCTTTTTTTTCTTCTTCTTGATATTTCTTTCTTTGCTTTCCAATTAAAACTTCTAATGCTGCCTGCTGCCTTCCTCTGAAGTGCCCTCTTTGTTAATTGTCTCCCGTACAAACCTGAATACAATTAAAATACTAGCATTAGGTAGTAGCCAGTTCTCATGTAAATTAAAGCCACATTTAATTAAGAGCGAGTTCACCTGTTGATTAATCTTTTTAGCTCGTGCTCGTGTAATCGGTCCAGTCGTGACGTCATCATCACTGCTACACATTACCGATGGATGGCTTCGACGTGGTGCTAGGAGTGTAGTAACTCCACACTCAAGGGCCAATTCTTTGGGATTTTGACACACCGTTACATGACTTTGATGATATGTTCGTCCCTCCTCATGGGCTTCCTCCTACACGCGAGCATGATCATCACACCCACCTCTTGCCCAGGACGGCCCCATCTCTGTTTGTACTTATCGGTATTCTCAACTCCTCAAGAATGAACTAGAATGGCAATGTAAGGAGAGGTTGAAGCAAGGTATTATTCACCCCAGTACCTTGGCCGATTCATCTGCAGTCCTCATTGTCAAAAAGCATGATGGCACTTGGCGTTTTTATGTCAATTACCATTCTCTCAATAATAAAGTGGTCAAAGATAAATTCCCTACCCCAGTGGTGGATGAGCTTCATGATGAATTGTGTGGTGCTAAATTCTTCACCAAATTGGACCTTCGGTCAAGCTATCACCAGGTGCAGATGCACCCTCCCGATGTTGAGAAGACAACATTTCGCACTCATGAAGGTCTCTTCGAGTTTCTCGTCATGCCCTTTGGCTTGACGATTGCACTGGCGACGTTCCAAGCATTAATGAATAGCGTTCTTCATCCTTCCTTGTGTCGTTTTGTCTTGGTGTTTTTTATGACATTCTCATTTATAGTCCTTGGGTGGAGCATTTGCGCCATGTCTAAGCGGTTCTTCGCCTTCCTCACCAACACCAGCTCTTTCTCAAACGCTCCAAGTGTTTCTTCTGCGAGATAAAAGTGGCTTACTTAGGCCATGTTATCTCGATAGTGGGGGCACGCAGCCTGGGTTTGGCCAAAACTATCCTCCATTCAGGCTCTTCGCAGATTCCTCGGGTTGGCAGGCTATTACCGCAAATTTATTCAACGATTTGGTGCAATTGCTGAGCCACTCACTCGACTACTTATGAAGGACGCATTTTGATGGACAGAAGGAGGCCATACATGCTTTCAATACATTAAAAGATGCCTTAACTCAAGCGCTAGTGTTGTAGCTCACTAACTCTGATATAGAATTTGTGGTTGAGTATCCAACTTCATTGAAGAAGAGTTCAATAATGCTATTGACTTGTGCAGGATCTTTACGTTGAATCTTAACTCTACCCTCAGTGAGCTGATCTCATCTACCAGCAGAGGCTTGCCCACAGTAGATGCAACTTCTTTCATTGTTTCTTGTGCACTGGCTAACAAAGGCCACCCCAGAATTTTTGACCCAAACAGTTTTTAACACAGATGAAGCAGCAGGGTCAAGTTGAGAAATATTGACTGTAGACTTAATTGAATGTAAAGCTAATTCAATGGTTCTAGGCTTGGAAAAAGCTTCTAAGATCCCAGCTGAAGGAAAGACCACTGCATACTGTTGATCACACAACTCTCTCACTTTCCAATCCCAATCTGCCTTCATCAAATGTTTCAGTTCAGCATGCACCCTGACCTCAGTAGCATATCCACTTCGTATCAAAACTATTGCAATACGCTGAGAGCTTTGACTTGGGCCACCTTCAATTTCAATGCTATAGAAACCTTGCCCAGGAACACCAAATCAAAACATCTTCAATTTTTCCACCCCCTTTTGGTTTTCTGGACACTGAGTATAGTAACATGACCTGTCTTCGTACATTGATAACACAAGTGGATTGTTACAGCGAGCTTGGTGATGACCCCCTTGTAAGCATCTAAAGCACACCCCCTTATCCTCTTTAACACCCCTGTGCTCTTCCCAATATCAATCCAATTTTTATTTTGCTCGTCCTGATTGCCATGTCGAAATTTGCTTCCCGATCTGTCGTCACATCTGAACGATTAACACCCCAATCTCTATTCTGATTAACCCCAGTGCCCCTCTTTTGATTCAAGTTTGACTGACCAACTTTCCCCAAATCATCTAGCTTTCTATCTTGAAACCCTTTATCCTCACGACCGCCAACAAAATTCCTATCTTGAATCAACCCTGAGAGGACGCCTAAACTCTTCAGAACGACTAGGTGGAATTTACTTTTGGAATCCAGATCCACAACGAGACGAGAGTCTTCCTGCAGGAATGTGCGATTAGGTCATCAATGGTGGTACCAAACTTTGCCCTAGGCCTCTCCACACCAGGGTTCACAATTTACGCGAAATTTTAGAAAATTCGTCCATGTCGTTACCCCCGAAAGAAGAATGGTTCAGTCATATTTTGGCAAAATTTATCTCCATTTGAATTTTGAATTTTATCCAAATTTCATCCAAATTTGGTTAAATTTCGAAACCTTGAACCGTGCTCCACACAGGACTGCCCAGGTGGGCCAATAATGTTCACTCCTTTGTCTCCGTGGGAGACGCCATTGCCGCACAAATTCAAACCTCGATCACCATCCCCTCCTTTCTCAGCTCCCCGAACTGCATCCTCCTCCACAAAATGATCTCGATCACTGCTCTCCTTATGATTTCCTCCAAATCCTGCACCCCTAGAAAGGATTGGAAGCGATCGAGGAGAAGTTGATCGAATTTAATGTCCAATTTTATTAAAACATCATAAAAATATGAATATTACAAAATGCAATTTTATTAAAACATCACAAATAAAATTATGAATATTAAAAAATTCGAAAGTTTTGTTTCTCTTACAATTGAAGAAAAGGCTGTGTCCACCTAGAATTAGTCATCACTTAAAATATATATCCTTTGCAGATACACCACCAGTTATTTTTTTAAATCATACACGAGTTAACATTTAGTAAAAATACAACCCAACTTTCAAAAGAATAAGAATACTTAAAATTTTCTTTGAAAATACAATGAACTTTTGAATTTACACTCCACCCTATCACCAGTCATCTCGCAATACCGCTGCCAGACGGCGCACTCCAGATCGCAAGCACCAGCAAGGGCGTCATGTTCGTCACCGTAGCTGCGAATTGCACCCTGAATGATGTCAAGTATTTCGGCGTCATGTTCGTCACCGTAGCTGCGAATTGCACCCTAAATGATGTCAAGTACTTCGACCTAACTTTAGTGATGCCGCGCCGAATGAGAGCCCCGATCATCGAAGCGCGAAGGCGAGAATGCCTATAGTGGTGGTGACCTAGGCCGTAGGAATCGAAAGTTTGACAAAAAAAATTGAGATACTATAAGTGTAACGATTATGACCACTTCGCTTCGAAATGCTGCAAGTTGAAGGAGGAGAAATCGTTTCTCGCTAAAGCTCTCGGTGATGATGAACCGACCCTGTTGTGCTAAGTCGAGTCCAGGGTGTTGAGGAGATGTGTTCGCCAGCCTAAGTAGAGTAAGTAGAGTTGAGTCCGAGGTTGAAGAGGTGTATTCGCCGCATTGTGTCGAGTATAAGTTGGGCAACTTGTAGTTAGGACCGATTGGCTCAATGAGTTAGAGTCTTTGCATGTAGATGGATGTACACCAGTTGAGTTACGTTCATGTATGCAACCATGTGTTTAGACTGCATGTAGATCACTTCATTGTTAGAAAGTAATCTAGACTTACCAAGTAATAGGGTGTTAGGATCCTAACGCAATCAGCATCGGATCAAAAATTACTTAGTTTGTTTCCTTTGTTAGGTTTTCCCTATTTAAATTATTCCATAGATAGGTTTGTACATGTACTAAAATACTAACATCAAGGTTGAAAGAGAATAGAGAAACAAGAAAAACTCCGGCCGGGCAGTTGTAGCCGAGCACCGAAGTTCTTGTACACACATTCTTATTCTCGTCTATCGTGAATTCGTATGTTTCAGTTTTCTTCTTGGATGTGCCAACATTCCATACCACCCTCCGCCAGTCGTCTCGTAGTACCGTTGAACGACGCACTCCAAATCGCAAGGACCGATGAGGGTGTATGCTCATCGCCGTAGTGCTGAACTGCACCCAAGATGATGTCAAGTACTTTGACCTACCTCTTGTGATGCCGCATTGAGCAGGAGGCCTAATCATCGAAGCGTGAAGACAAGGACACCTCCAATGGTGGTGGCCGAGGCCGTAGGAATCAGAAGTTTAATAAGGCAAAATTGAGATGTCATAATTGAAATGATTATTGCCACTTTACTTCGGAATGGGGCAAGCGGAAGGAGGAGAAAGTGCTTCTTGCTAAAGCTCTCAGTGATGATGAATCGACACTATTGTAATGATGCTGAGTCAAATCCAGGGTGTTGAGCAGATGTGTTCGCCATCCTAAGTAAAGTAAGTAGAGTTAATTTTAGGGCGTTGAAGAGATATGTTCATCGTCACATGTCAAGTATAATTTGGGCAAGTTGTAGTTCGAACCAATTGCCTCAATGAGTTAGAGTCTTTGCATGTAGATAGACATGCACCAGTTGAGTTGAGTTAAGTTGAGCTCATGTATGTAGCTATGTATTTAGTTTGCATGTAGATCGCTTCATGTGAAGGCGTAGCTGGTAGTTCGGATCATATGTTGGGTCTAAACTAGGAGAAGACCCGTTTAGATTGAGGGAGGAGATTGTTGGAAAGTAATATAGAATTGCCAAGTAATAGGATGTTAGGATCCTAATAATATCAACATCGGATCAAAATTGGTTAATTTGTTTCTTTTGTTAGGCTTTCTTTATTTAAGTTATTATGTAGATAGGTTTATACATGTACTAAAATAATAACATCAAGGTTAAAAGAGTGTAAGAGAATAGAGAAACAAGAAAAGCTCTAGGTAGACAGTTGCAGCTAAGCACCAAAGTTTTTCTAATACATTCTTGTTCCCTTCCACCATAAATTCATACGTGTGAGTTTTCTCCTGGAGCAGTGCCAACATGCCATACGACCCTATCGCTGGTCGTCTCGTAGTACAACCATCGGACAGTGCACTCCAGATCACAAGCACCATCGAGGGCGTCATGTTCATCACCGTAGTGGCGAACTGCACCCAGGATGATGTCAAGTAATTCGACCTACCTCTAGTGATGCCGCTGAATGACCACTCTATCCGCTACGCGGGCGGTAGCTATGGCCAGGAGGAACCCTTGCTGTCGATGTAGGTCACCGAGTTCACCTGCGGTGGGTTCGTCGTCACTGTGACCTGGAACCACATCATAGCGGACGACGGGGGAACTGTGTACGTAGTTCCTGTATGTTGTTGGTGAGCTCGCACGTGGGCTGCAGTCGACATCCATCGTTCTGTTCAGGTACAGGAGCACTCTGTGAGACATCTTGCCGTCAGTCTCCACCGTAGAGCAATCGATGGCAACCTCTGTGCCCAGTAACTTTGCCTATTCGGACAGTACTATCCCATCAAGCTTTATCATGTGGGTGAAATCCAAGTTTCGAAGGCACACCAGCGGTCAGGTTCGCTCCATCTTCGAGGTGGTCGTTGCCGTGGTAGGGCAATGCCTCACCCACGCGATCATCTCTGACCCTGTGGCTCCCACAGCTCTCCTATTTTCAGCGCACATGCGCGAGCACTTCCACATCAAAGATGGGTACTACGGCAACTGCGTGGCGATGGAGATTGCCGTGCTCAAGTTCATACTATCTTATAGTTTAATTTGATTAATTATGAATATTTTTTATGTTTCTATTATACTATTGTTCTTGTTATTATTATCTTGCGTGTTTTAATATGATAGAATAGTATCCCTCCAGAAAAATTAAGTAAAACTTAATGACCTTTCAATTGTTGCATTTATCAATATTTTGATTGTTAATTAGTAGGTCTACTAATAAAGTATGGTGTCATTAATTATCTCAGTAAGATAGGGTAAATGCTGGACACTTTATATATAATATTGGTTTAACTTGACTAGGCTATCAAAATGGTTTTAGACCTAGAGGCATAGTGTTGAGGCCGAAACAAGAATTACATGTAATATAATTAGCAATGGATTGCTTACCTACATCGCTAGGTTTCTAGCAGTGATGATAAAGATTACTAGGATTTAATGAAATATGGATCTTGACTCACTACATGTTATTAAAGGGAACATGGTTTTTAAACATATAATAGGAATATCTTTTTGAAATTATTTAATGGAAGATTTCGCATAAACATAGTGCTAAATTTTTGTATATACTTTTTATGTTGTAGACAATACCACCATCTACATCATCCACACCCAATTTTAACCGGCGATCTATTCTTCAGAAAGAGGAACTAAATGGAACAAACTTCATTTACCATTATCACAACTTGAGAACTGTAAGAAAAGAAGAAATATGTTTTAGAGGTTCCATATCCAGATGAACCAGCTGAAAATGCTACTCGTGTTGATGACTCACTTGAGGTTAGCTGACTCACGCATGCCACCATGAACTCTAAGCTTCAGAATCAATATGAGAACATGGATGCCTACAATATGATTATGGGTCTTAAGAGTGTGTTTGAGAACTAGACAAGGGCAGAGAGGTACAACACATCTAAGTCATTGTTTGCATTCAAGTTACTTGAAGAAAGTCCGGTTAACCCTCATGTAATTAGGATGATTGGTTATGTTGAGGTTTGAAAAAACTTGTTTTCTCTTAGTCAAGAGTTGGCCACTGATATGATTCTCCAGTCGCTCCCTCCGAACTTTGAGCTAGTCATTTTGAACTTTCATATGAATGGCATGGAGAAGTCAATGATTGAATTGCATGGGATGCTCAAGTCAATAGAGGAGAGCATTAAGGAAAGCTCTAATCATATAATGATGGTTCAAAAGACTACCAACTTAAAAAAAAGAAGTTTAAGACTTTGGCCAAAAGAAAGGGCATGGGCAAAACTCAAGATGAGATCTCGAGTATCAAATCTAAGCTTCAGAAGCTTAAGATTAGCACCGCACCTAACACTACTTGCTACTATTGCCAAGGGACTAGACATTGATAGAGGAACTACAAGAAGTACCTTTGCTGACTTGAGCATCCTATGAATTCATCTTAACATGCTTCCAAATCAACAGATGTCGAGTATAACCTTGGCAATCCTTTTTCAACAAATAATTCCAACCATCAAGCCATAATTAATCATTCCTCAAAACAAATAAAAATATTTTTTGGCGAAACTGGGGGCTCTTTGTCTAAAGGAAGGGTCCTCTTCTCTACTTCTCCTCCCGGGTGGTATAGGAATTCCTTAAAGTTTTATTTACCGAAAATTGAGGACTATTGAGGGAATAGTAACAACCAGTCCATATTACAACAATGTATATAACAGTCCAAATTACATTAGTCTACAACTCAACTTGCATCCATTTACAGTCGTTAATCTTCATCTATTATAATTCCAATTGCATAAATTACAATCCTAATTGCATCAATATACAATCTTAATCTCAACCAAGTTAATCATCTCCAAAATAAAAATAATTACATTACCATTTCGATTACATCAATATTTCTAAAATAGAATAACCGCGTTATTTTATTTCTGAAGAAAATCAATACCAGAAGACCAAAAAGGACCGAACAAAAGAAATGAGAATCTGGTTGCTGTCAGAACCCTTCGACTATAATTTCGAATAAGAATAGCTCTTATCGAGGTTCACAGACTGTCCTGGGCCGGTCGGAGCCTCTCACTTAAAATGACCCTCATCATATGGCAAAAAGCAAATCCCATAGCCCATTTTATCTTTACCAACTTACCTCACACAGTAGAAAAAGCAGAAGAATAGTGCCAAAGACATGCCATGGACCAGGGGTCCTTAAAAGCCACCCCAAATTGCCCACTGCACAGGAGCAATGGAGAGGATAAGGGTTAAGAATAGTGCACAGCTAGCCCATACACAATTAGCCAAGATAGGCAACCAGATAAGACCAAGTGTAGGACCGAAATGGCGACAGAGGGGGGTGAATGTCGTTCTCTTGTAAAATCGCCCCCGAAAACTCGTACACTAATTTTTCAAAAAGATGAAAATTAATTCTGCTGAAAACTGGAACGCATGCGATACTAAAAAATTCAGCATAAATCAGAGAGTAAACAGTAAAAATTTCAGCTGAAAATATTTCCGTTTGATCTGCATGCAAAATCGTCAAACATCAGCACAAGAAAAAAAGAAAAGAACTAACTGCAGAGAGAAGAACAGCAAGCAGAGAGATTCAATTTGAGAATGATCGAAGTGTTTGGCCGAAGATGGTCTGCTACAATGGATACTCCTGCTGCCCAAAAACTGAAAGTAAAAGAACTGAAAAACAAAGCCAAAAGAGCAAGGGACAGCCACTGCACAAAAGAGCTGAAAAAGAGACACTGCAATAGTTATCTTGCTACTCAAAGACTGGAAAGAACAGACTAAAAGAAAGAAGGAGCTGCAGCCACCAAACATGCAGTTCCAACTGAGAGGAAAAGAGAAACTGAAGGAGACTTTAAGTGCTATATTGGCCAAACAAGATAATCAAAAATTAAAGAACGCAGACTGCAGCCAAAAGAGAGCTCTTGAGTAAATGCTGTTTTACTAGTATAACCAACAGTTGTTCTTTGCCGATCAAAGAATTTTGGTAGCACATCCTAATGGCAGTCCCACTTCAGGAAACTTCATTTGGCAATGAAAAGAGACACAGAGCCGAATAGAATCCAGAGAATGCAACAAAGGAAAACTAGCCGAATGGTAATCCTGTAGACCAAAAAGAGAGATCGAAAAAAAAATTGGAACGGAAGAAACAGCAGTGGACTAGATAAATCAAAGCCGAAACTGCAGCCTCATTTAATATACTAGACACACTGCAGAGAGTGACTGAGAAGTAAACATAAGCAAAGAAAATCTCTAGCCTCATGGAGCCAACAAACTTCTAAACATCTTTGCTGCCAAGAGACCCCAAGCAGCTTTGCCAAACTTAAGCTGAGCAGGAAAATAAGCAAAGAACTTGAGACAAGAAAGATCACAAAGAGAGCAAGAACTAAGAACTTCAACACAAGATTTCTTGAAAAATCTTTAGAATTTCATTCCAACCAAGGATTACATAGGAGTCCCCATACGCATGGACATTAGAACCATAGGAATGATTACAAGACTCTCAATCCATCCTCTCCCTCTCAATCCTCAAGAACACCAAGAGCCTCACAAGCTTCTTGGGAGGAACACAACCCACACAAAGGGATGAATGAGCTCTCAAGTGTCCTAAAGGGTATGCAGCCCCTCACCTCTATTTATAGCCCTTGGCTAACGGGTCTCCAGCCCATTACGCCGGCTAAACCCTAACGGAGCCGTCTCCCGCTTGTGCAGCCTTGCGAAATTACCGATTCGCCTCCCGCACCTTCCGGAAACTTCCACGCCCTTGCCTCGCACGCCTCGCAACCACTTCGAGTCCACGCCGTCTTCGACACATCCCGACCGTTCTGACCTCAGCGCCACCTGCGCCTAGTCCGGTCCACCGTGTCTCGCCACGACTCCGCCTCGACGTCCTGCAGCCACACAGACAAGAAACACGTCAAATAGCACCGCTCGATACATGAAAGTGTAATAGAGACCAAACCTGTCGAGTCATCAGAATATGCATCCTAAACCCATACGACCAAGTTTGACCAAGTCCGACCGAGCCTGTTACACCACGTAACGTCAAGGTCCGAACCAACCGACTCAAACTCGACTTTACTAAAACGATGTCAATTACTCATCACTCACACGGGATGACCCTCACATGGTCTCTCAATCTCCCCCTTGATCAACATTGCTTTGTCCATCGAGCTATTTGGTGACATTAATAGCATGACCTTAGAAGAGGCCATTGGGTCCCTAAAGTCGTATGAGGAGCATCTCAAGGGATGAGAGACATGCATGGAAGAACATGCTCTCTTGGCAAGATGATCTGGTTCGTCACGAGGGCGAGGGCGTGGCCGCGGCCGAGGAAGTGGAGAAGAAGGGCGTATAGATAAAAGCAAGGTGTGTTGCTTTGATTGTGAATAGTTTGGGCATTACTCCTATGAGTGTCCTACAAAAGGAAAAGAGAAGAAAACACTTCTATGTGAAGCGTTGAGTGAGGACGAACTAGCTCTTCTTTGAAGACATATGGAGTAGGATGTGTCAAGATTAGGGGGGAAATTATTAGTTATAATCTTGACATGTAAATGATTTAGGAGTCATGTTCGAGTACTCATGGTAGTGTGTGCTTGAGTACTTGTGGCAGTGTGTGTTCGAGTACTCGTGTGGCAGTCGTGTATTCGAGTACTTGTGTGTTCGAGTACTTATGCGGAAGTCGGAGGTCAGAGTCAGAAGTCAAAGTCAAAAGTCGTAGTCAGAAGTCAGAAGTGGTAGAAGGAGTTGAGTAGCAGTCGTAAGGAGTCGAGTTGAGGGTACTCTGGTAGGCATAAGGAGCAGTCGTAAGAAGCAGTCGTAGTTGTAGCCTAAGTCAATAAGTAGTTAGAGGGCCGAGTCGTGTGGATCATCGAGTAATTTCAGGAGATCAGTGTATGATCGTGAGTAGTGGGTGAGTGCCATGCATGTGCGGTCCGGTTGTATCTATTGAAGCATATCAATTGAATGGAATAAATGAGCCATTTGTAGTGAATCATTTTCTCCTATGAGTGTGTATTTATTTCTTGAGAAGGATAGAAAATATATAAGAGTAAGTTTGTATTTGTCTTTTGAAAGAGATAGAAAATGCAAGATAGAGAGAGAGATTTTCAATAAGGTTGGTGGAGTAATGAATGGATGAGAGGAAGTAGAGGGGAGATAAGGCTTGAAGAAGAGGAAGAAGCGAGTAGTCTGGAGAGTTCGACCAAACCGGAGCAAGAAAAAGAGAGGAAGAGAGAGAGGGAAAAGTAAGAGAGAAGAGGGAAGGATGAGATAGGGAAATGAGTGGCCTGACGCTTCGGCTCAATATGGAAGGATCGGAGAAAGGGGAGGAGAGACAAAAGAAAAGAAAAGAAAGAGAAAAAGTGTGCACATAATAAAAAATTCATTCGCAAATGTTTAGCACTGCATATTCTGTTGTATGTTAAATTACTTAATAGAATTTTACTAATCATATCAAATTGCAAAACACCACTAATTAGTAACTATGATTATTAAAATTATATTAAGTGTTGTCAACAGATTAAAATTTCACGTGTACCGATTAAATTGGTATTTTTGCCAGTTAAATCACTTTGTTGCATATTAAAATACCTAGATAATTTTGTTAATATTATAAACTTTCAAAAGTCCACTGGAAAATATTTAGGATTACTAAAAATCAATTTAGTGCCATCAACAACTTAAAACTTGTATGCATACAAATTAAATTATCATGATATTGTTTACATCGCACCATGGCGTATTTAAATGCCCCAATAATTTTGGTAGTTGTATTTGAATTGTACAAACCCACTCATAATTATTCTGGATTATTAGAACCAATTTAACTGCTATAAAAGGATTTAAAATAGTATGCACGGATTAAAAATAGTACCCGACGATGTAAAATTACGCGTAGTGATTAAAATTGTACGTGACGATTTAAATAGCATTTGAGTTATAAAACCTACAAATGACTAAAATAAAATTTAAGAATCACACAGGGACACTTTAGTGCAATTTATTCTGTTATTTACGCACATGTTATTTTATTCAACATCGGTAAATTAAACTATAGAACACTTACATAATTTAGGAGACGAACTGGGCTTTGAGAGCGGGTTTTACCAGAGTGACCTCGAAACCTAAAGCTTCAATCTAAACTTAGGCAAGCATCCTTTTGACCATATGATCAAACTATTTTCCATAAAACAAGTATTGACCTACTAAATTACTATTACCCTGCATAAATTAAAATAATATTTAAATCAGATGAATGCTAAGTGAAAGAAAAGATTGAAATAAGGGCAGACTGTTGGAGAAGCCACTGTCAGGTCAATAGATAAGTGGGTGGAGGCTCCCCAGAGCAGGAAAGAAAAGGGCAAGTATAGGACTCTCTGTATAGGGAAAAAATATTGTGTAATGGATCGTGCAAGTCGAATCAACCATTGTTTTGTTGAATGGCAGGCAGGATTATTAACTCCCTTGATGTTATTATGCACTCTACATACAGATAAATAGATTTATCTAGGTAGGAACCAGACAAGGTCTCAACTAGACTTTGGGCACATAAATTGAATTAGCGATATGGAGTGTCGGACGAGGTCTCAATTGGATAGTAGGCCATAAAGGGTAAGTTCAACCAACAACTGCATTATAATTGAGGGTGTCGAGTAAGAGTGAGAAACCATATGCCAACAAGTATAAGTAGTCAGGTGGAGGTATAATATATTGAGATAGAGGTAAAAGTTTTGTGCTCTGATTCGGGTATCACATCTAAGGATATGCGAAGATCTACCTGCAACAAGAATCAGGGTAACTATGGGTAAAGTGGTACAAGCCTGCATAGTGCGGTATAAATCATGAATTCATATCTGTCTCCTGGACTCGAGGCTACGGGACCGGTAGAGGATTTTATCCACTCTATGAGTGTTCAGTAGTTTTCTAAAATAATAATTGGATATTCTTTCAAACATAAATACCCTTATTTTCTATAATATTTGGAAATGAGAAAAAGAAAGATAAAGAATAAAAGAAAGAGAATGAGAAAGAGAATTGATGAGGGCATCCCTAACACTTATACATCTTCTCCTATTGGTGGTCATGCACATACTGAGATGGACGCCATAAGTGAAGCTACAAGTAATACAAGTGCAGAAGTGCATGTTGGTCCACTGATTAGAGCAAGAGCCAAACTTCTAAATCAACAGTTGCTTTTGTTCCTTAATGAATCTTATATTGTCATTGATGAGAATTGGGTATTACCTCATGCAAATGTTTTATGCATTCTCATGTTTGAACATTGTAAAGCCTTTGGAATCGTGAGGGAGGAGAGGGAGGTTGGAGCCAAAGCGATGGAGGAGAAGCTCACGTGGATCAAGCAAGAGGAGAAAAACATAAGAATTCAAGCCCAATTCGGATCTTCCACAAGCCAACCCGAAATTCATCTTAGAATCAACTCGGAATTCAATTCGGATTTAGTTCGGGACAGCCCAACAGACCAGTAAGAAAATGCCATAACTTTAACATACGGAGTCCGATTGGGGTGTTCTTGGACTTGTTTGAAAGCTTATTCCAAGGCCCACACAATGGGTATGGTCCCAGCTTCAGAAGACTTACAGTCGCGTCGCTATGGCCGAAACAATTTGTAGGATTTAAGTTATGTTTTCCTTTTTGTGTGTTTTTGAGTCTTAGCCGAATTAGTGTTTGATTCGGCATGTCTAGCTGGCCTTAGGCCGTGTGTCAGTCATGGTGGGCGCCATAAGTACCCTTGCCCCTCCCTTGTATCGAGCAGACCAATTTATGCATAAGATTGAAACATAGCTATTGCTTGTTCTTTCGACACCAGAGTTCATGCGAGGACTTTGAGAGAGAACTAGGCGATCCATTGTTTTGTTCTACAATTCAGAGTGAAGCCGTCGTTCCATTTGGAATTGGGGACTTGGCGTTCGTCGTTCGTGGTCTCGCGACAAACAATTATCCGGTGTATTTTTGGGTGTATTTCGAAGAGTTGAGGGTCCGTGCATTGGCGTGAGTGTTCAACTAGTGACATCGTCTACTTCGCATCAACTATCCACGGTTTCTCACTGAGAAGATCGGGATCCTCCTCCACCCCGTAACATGTGGTATCAGATTCTAGGTTTACTCGGTTAGAACTTCTTTACCTATAGTTAGATTTATTTTCTGTCCTATCGTCCATTAAACCAAAAATCGTAATACCAAAACTGTAGTTTAATCTGTTATTTCTTGTGCGTTTAGTTAAGTTTTCGTCCATTAGAGTTTTGTTTTAGTGCTGATTCGTGTGTTTCCTTTTGCGTTGCTTAATCGTTGTGTTCACATAAACCCTACAAAATTGCTGGTTGATTCCCTCAATTAGCAACAAAAAAAGAACAAAAGCCACCATCTTATACCGTGCGCCATCATGAGAGTACAATCCGAGTTGGTTTTGTTTCCTTATCCGAACTCCTTAGTGGGACTAGAGTCCGAATTGACCTCTAGCTCAAACACAATCCGAGTCCAATTGCTCCAACTTCTATTTCGGTCACTACATCACAGCCAGTCGAACCACATTTGGTGTCTTTGTGCATCACTTATATCCTATTATCTTGAGACTAGCTGTAGACATTGCAATTAAGGCTGCTCATTTAAGTTGATTACACTTTGCTGATTTGTGAGGGTTGCGCACTTCCGTGGGGAGCAAAGCATAGAGAAAAGAAGGAAAAGGCAGCTGCAGCATAAAAAAAGTGAGCGAAAACACAACTTTTGCATACAACCTCCGATTGGAACGTTTCTTGATCCGTTGGAAAGGAAACGAGAAGATAGAGTGAAAAAAAGAAGTCTAAGAAATCTGGGGATTTTATCTACGCATAAACATCCGGCACACGCGAAAAACTTCGACCCCAAAAAACGTTGTTTAGGGTCTCAAAACAGGCCCGCAAACCGAGAAAAATTCAAGTTTCTCGGAATTCATTCAAAATTGACAGAAACCTTTTACAAGTGATTCCAAGGTTCCCCGTGCAGATGGCATCCTTTTTTGAGCTTCCAAACTCCGTGTGCAATGTACCAGATTGTGTTTCTCAATTTTTCTTTAAGCAAGCTTGTGCCCTTGCATATTCAGTTGCAATTGGTTAGCGTCTCTCTTCGTACTTAGTGCAAAACGAGCTTGTTTCATCTCTGTTTCCGATTGTTTCTCACTAGCTCTTTCCTTTGTTTGCATTAAATCACATTTATCGTTACATGTGCATTCATACACTTCGCTTAAACCTCTTGGATCAGCACATAGGCAAAATACTCTAGTTTGGATCATTACTTAGCTTTACAATACCTTGAATATCAGATTGCATAGGATATCCACATACATGTCCAAGCTCCACCTACACCCTTTGTGTACTCCCTTGCTCTTGGTTACGCTCATACATTCCGGGTTGAGGTCGTTCGCTGTCACAAGTGTCGATTTCCCGTCCTTGATTCACTTTGAAATGGTAAGCTTGTCTTGTTTTCAAAACAGTGAGTTGCAAGTGTAGAGAGAGTTTTTGTTTTACTAACCCAGATATAACCTCGTTTCTTATTGAGAGTTGTTCCCATGTCAGGTCACGAGGAGGATCCATCTAATCCGGAGGCGCCAGTTACGTGGACCGAGTACACTTGGTTACGTGAGATGCTACAAAACGACTTCATGGTGACAATGGCGTGCGCGATGAGCTCGGGGAAGATTAGACTGGATTGAACACTCTCGGGGAGGAGGTCACACAATTGCGTACGACCATCAACAATAACTTTCTGGAGCTGCGTGCCATGTTCGCACACCACAATCTACGTTGGGGTGCGCCAACGGATGACACCAGTGTGCACGGCCCTCCGGCCGTTTTGCACAATGACACCGAGGAGGAGCGTGCTATTCATGTGGATGAGGGACGACGTCAATAACAGGCGCGTCACATGGCAGTGCAGCCAAACGTCGGGATGGCAGCCGGCACGCCCTCAGGCACATGGGCTGGCCGAGGCAATGACGGCCAGGGTAGAGGTGCACCACAGGGTGCCCACGGAGGAGGTGTGCATCATGCACCTCGTAGCTAGGCTGATGAGGTCGAACGCTGAGGTGACGATTTCCCCGTCGATGACTATGATGACCGACAGTGCTCACTATATTTGAGAAGTTGACTGGGCTGATGAGGTCGAACGTGTTGCAAAGGCTGCATGTTGTTACACTGGGGTGACGATTTCCCTGTCGATGACTATGATGACTTTGTACCTCGCCACTACAAGTGCTCACTATTTGAGAAGTTGACAGGACCGCGATAAGGTATGAAATCAATTGATGAATATCATAAGGAAATGGAGACTATCATGCTACATGCAAATGTTTGCGTGAATGAAGAATAGACCATGGCGAGATTTCTAGCTAGCATGAATCATGTTGTCAAGCTCATTGTCAATCACTATCCCTATAATGATATGATTGAATTGCTGCACCAAGCACGCGAAGCCGAGCAACAAGTGATTGAAGACGCACGGTTCATTGCCCGGTCATGTTCTTCAGCCAGTCTAGGACAGCCATATAACAACAGCCAGCCAAATAAGGGCACTTCGGCTGGAAGTAATTCGGTGATGCGTAGTTCCGCAAGTAAGAAGCTGGAGAGTACACCATCACCGGTGCGTCGACCTGTGGCGCCCGCTGCTAGTGCGACCTCATCTATGGGGTCAACAGGCCGTTCACGTGACATTATTTGCTACAAGTGCAAGGGCGGTTATGTTTCGACTAGTGATGACGAGTCGCCTGATGCACAGGCAGTCTTGCACACTGATGACATAGAACAATGTGAGTGCAATCCTGAGTTTTCTAACAGCAGTATTCCATTGTTTGCACTTCCAAGGTGCTTAGTGTGATGCCATCATCGTCACTCGAACAATGGTGCAATTTGTTTCAGACTTGGGCAAAGCTTGATAAGGGTAAGGTGTGCAAAGTGATCATTGATGGCGGGAGTTGTCACAATTTGGCTAGCAAAGATATGTGTCATAAGTTGGGTTTGAAGTATTTGCCGCATCCGCGTCCTTACCATGTGCAATGGTTGAGCGACAAAGAGGAAGTGAAGGTGAACTATATGGTGCGTGTGACATTTTCTATTGGGAAGTACACCAATACCGTGGACTGCGATGTTATGCCTATGACGGTATGTCACTTGCTCTTGGGACGGCCATAGCAATATGACCGTTCCACTGTTCACGATAGACGTACAAATCGCTACACATTTCGATGGAACAATATGGATGTCATATTGAAGCCGCTTACACCGCAACAGATTGTCAATTCCTCCATGCAGAAAATTGAGATGCACGTTGAGAGTGCGCAAGAGAGAGAACCATCTGAGTAGTAACAAGAAACATGAGGGAGAGAAGAATTTAGTGATGTTAGCCACTAAATCAGAGATGAGAGAATTCAACAAGGATCCTAATTTGGTGCACGTTGTACTGTTGTACAAAGACACATTACTTTTGACTAACGACTTAACTTCTCTTCCTAGTGGTGTTGTTCGTGTTTTGCAGGATTTCAGCGACGTCTTTCCAGAGGAGGTACCAGCTGAGCTACCACCAATCCGTGGGATAGAACATAAGATCGACTTGATTCCAGGAGCGTCACTGCCGAACCGACCACCTTACCGCACCAATCCCGAGGAAACAAAGGAAATTCAGAAACAAGTACAACAGCTTCTCTCCAAAGGGTATGTACGTGAAAGCTTAAGCCCTTGTATTGTTCCTATTATTTTAGTTCCTAAGAAAGATGGTTCATGGCGTATGTACGTAGATTGTCGAGCAATTAATAATATCACAATTCGAAATCGTCATCCTATACCTCGCTTAGATGATATGCTAGATGAATTGAGTGGTGTTGTTATTTTCTCTAAGATAGATTTGTGTAGTGGTTACCATCAAATTAGAATGCATGAAGGGGATGAGTGGAAAACAACCTTTAAAACGAAATTTGGGTTGTACGAGTGGTTTGTCATGCTTTTGGTTTAACTAATGCACCTAGTACATTCATGCACTTAATGAATCATGTTTTAAGGCATTTGATTGGTAAATTTGTGGTTGTGTACTTTAATGATACTCGATTTACTGATCATGACCGAATCGAACACATAGACCATCTTAGACAAGTTCTACAAGTTTTGCGTGAGAATATGTTATTTGGTAACTTAGAGAAGTGCACTTTCTGCAAATATTGTGTCATCTTTTTGGGCTTTGTTGTTTCTGCACAGAGAGTTGAAGTAGATGAGTCTAAAATTGAAGCGATTAAAAATTGGCCAACTCCTATGAACGTAAGTCAGATTAGGAGCTTTCATGGTCTCATTGGTTTTTATCGGTGTTTTGTGAAGGATTTTAGCACCATCGCTGCCCCTTTGAATGAACTTACTAAAAAGGGTGTTAAATTTGTGTGGGGGTAGCGCAAGACAATACTTTTGCTGAACTTAAGAGATGCTTGACTGAAGCACCGTTGCTTGTTTTACCTGATTTCACTAAAAATTTTGAAATTGAGTGTGATGCTAGTGGATGGGGTATTGGCGGTGTTTTAATGCAAGAGGGTAGACCGGTAGCTTATTTTAGTGAGAAACTGAATGGTGCTCAATTCAATTATCCGGTTTATGACAAAGAGCTTTATGCGTTAGTGCGTGCGTTAGAAACTTGGCAACACTATTTATGGCCTAAAGAGTTTATTATTCATTCTGATCATGAGGCATTGAAGTATTTAAAGGGCCAAGTAAACCTGAACCGTAGACATGCCAAATGGGTCGAATTCATTGAGTCGTTTCCTTACATTGTGAAATATAAGAAGGGAAAGGAAAATGTGGTAGCTGATGCTCTTTCCAGGAAAAGTGTGCTTTTAACTCAATTACGAGTGCACGTTCCTAGTTTAGCGAGTTTGCGTGGTTTATATGCTCATGACGATAATTTTTCCGTTCCTTATGCACATTGTAAAGAGGGAAAAGGCTTGGATAAATTTCACATCTATGATGGGTTTTTGTTTCGCACTAACAAATTATGCATTTCGGAATCCTCCGTGCGTTTGCTATTACTGTAGGAATCACATGCAGGTGGATTGATGGAACATTTTGGACGTGAGAAGACGTCTATGTTGAGCGATCACTTTTATTGGCCTAAGATGAGGTGAGATGTGGAGAGGTATGTGCAGCGATGCATTACTTGCCACAAAGCGAAATCGAAGTTAAATCCACACGGTTTGTATACCCCTCTACCTGTTCCCAATGCCCCATGGGAGGATATTAGTATGGATTTTGTTTTAGAACTGCCTAGAACTAAGAGGGGGAGCGATTCTGTTTTTGTCGTTGTGGATCGTTTTTTGAAGATTGCACACTTTATTTCGTGCCACAAGAGCGACAATGTGTCACATATTGCTGACTTGTTTTTCAGGGAGATCGTGAGGTTACATGGCGTGTCATGTACTATTGTGTCGGATCGTGACGTGAAGTTCATGAGCTACTTCTGGAAGACACTTTGGGGTAAATTGGGGACGAAGTTCTTATTCAGCACAACTTGTCATCCCCAAACTGATGGTCAAACAGAGGTGGTGAACCGCACACTTTCGATGCTACTTCGGACCATCATCAAGAAGAATTTGCGCGAGTGGGGTGATTCTTTGCCACACGTAGAATTCGCTTATAATCGGGCCGTGCATTCCACTATGCACATGTGTCCATTTGAGGTAGTTTATGGTTTCAAGCCCTTTACGCTTTTTGATTTGTTACCGCTTCCCATTCAACACCATACTCATATGGAGGCGTCCAAGCGAACTGAATATCTGAGGAAATTGCATCTCAAGAAAAAAGAAGCAATAGAGCACAAGGTCAAGTACTATGCCGAGAAGGCGAACAACAAAAGGAAAAAGATGGTTTTTCAACCAGGTGATTTCGTTTGGGTATAGTACCGCAAGGATCGTTTTCTAGAACGCCGCAAGTCTAACTTCCTGCCACGAGGTGATGGGCCTTTCAAGGTGCTTGCAAAGATCAACGACAATGCCTACAAGATAGAGCTTGTCGGCGATGACTATGGCGTGAGCCATACGTTCAATGTCGTTGATTTATCACCTTTCTTTGGTGGTGACGATCCAGCATCGAGGACGACGTCTTTTCAAGAGGGGGAGGATGATGAGGGCATCCCTAACACTTATACATCTTCTCCTATTGGTGGTCATGCACATACTGAGATGGACGCCATAAATGAAGCTACAAATAATACAAGTGCAGAAGTGCATATTGGTCCACTGACTAGAGCAAGAGCCAAACTTCTAAATCAACAGGTGCTTTCGCTTCTTAATGAATCTTCTATTTTCATTGATGAGAATTGGGTACTACCTCATGCAAATATTTTGTGCATTCTTAGGTTTGAACATTGTGAAGCCTTTGGAACCGCGAGGGAGGAGAGGGAGGCTGGAGCCAAAGTGATAGAGGAGAAGCTCACATGGGTCAAGCAAGAGGAGAAAAGCCCAAGAATTCAAGCCCAATTCGGATCTTCCACAAGCCAACCCGAAATTCATCTCAGAATCAACTCGGAATTCAATTCGGATTTAGTTCGGGATAGCCCAATAGACCTGTAATTAAAATTCCGTAACTTTAACATACGGAGTCCGATTGGGGTGTTCTTGGACTTGGTTGAAAGCTTATTCCAAGGCCCACACAATAGGTATGGCCCCAGCTTCAGAAGACTTACAGTCACGCCACTGTGGCTAAAACAATGTTACAGATTTAAGTTAGGTTTTCCTTTTTGTGTGTTTTTGAGTCTTAGCCGAATTAGAGTTTGATTCGGCATGTCTAGCCGGCCCTAGGTCATGCGTGAGTCATGGAGGGCGCCATAAGTACCCTTGCCCCTCCCTTGTATCGAGCGGACCAATTTATGCATAAGATTAAAACATAGCTATTCCTTGTTCTTTCGACACCAGAGTTCATGCGAGGACTTTGAGAGAGAACTAGGCGATCCATTGTTTTGTTCTTCAATTCAAGGTCAAACCGTCGTTCCATTGGGAATTGGGGACTTGGCGTTCATCGTTTGTGGTCTCCCGATGAACAATTATCCGGTGTATTTTGGACGTATTTTGAAGAGTTGAGGGTTCGTGCATTGGCGCGAGTGTTCAACTAGCGACATCGTCTACTTTGCATCAACTATCCATAGTTTCTCACTGAGAAGATCGTGACCCTCCCCCACCCCATATCAAGAATGAGAATAGAACGAAGATTTCATGAAATGTTAGGTTATGAGCATCATTGCATTTTTGCTAATAACATTTGTAAGTATTTTTGTACTTACCTTTGCTAGTAAACACCTTTGTTAGGTCCTTATCGGGCTAGGGACTACCTCGGGTTGGACGTGGGGTATCTAGGCCAAAAAGTTGCCATGCGGACCAGTGTAAGCATATGAAGGACCTTAGCAAACTGGATGCTTTACTCGAAGGTATTAAACTTTAGCTCTGTGGCAAAAAATACTGTAATAAGAAAGTACTGTGATGAGGATATCACGACTGGATCGACTACACGAGCACGAGCTAAAAAGATTAATCAACAGGTGAACTCACTCCTAGTTAAATTTAGGTTTAATTTATATAAAAATAATATAATACCTAATAGCTATTTAATTGTTTTCAGATTTGTCACGTGAAGAAGTACCATCAAGAAATTCAATGGAAGGATGTAAAGAAAGAGAAGACTCAATTCCAAACATCAAATTCATCCACAACCGTGAAGACACTTCTAGTCAAGGGAACTATTCCAAGCATCAAATTCATGAACAATCTGTAAAGCCACTTTTAGTCAACGGAATTATCTAGTCGGCCAATTTAATGTCTTTAGCTAGAAGTCTGGCCACGTTTTGTTAATTAAGTCCCACGTTTTCTTAATTAAGTCCGAATGGTATTTAGTGTCTTTGACAAGCAACTAGGGGTGAAAACGGAACGGATACGGATGAATAATGTCTCTATCATATTTGTTTTCATATTTTTTTTCGGATACGGATACGAATACGGATAACTCGAATACGAATACAAATACGAATAATATCGAATACAGATACGGATCGAATACGAATCGAAACGAATACGGTTACGAATATTTATCGGAACATGAAAACCTCTTAAACTATACATCCAAAATTAACGAAAATACGTAAATAGTTCATCTTGTCAAAACATTCATGAAATCTAATCAAGCATAGTCTTTTCATCCACAATGAAAATATACCCAATAGTCGATCATAACATGACTACATAAGTAACAACAACGTGTAATTCGTGGAATACACATGATGAATTATTCGTATTCATGCAATTCATCCTACTTTAAATTAATTATTTGGAGTTATTTGTCTTTTATTTGGTTTCCTGGATTTTCTGGAGTTTAAAGGTCAACTTTTGAAATTAAAAAGTATTTTTAAGTATGAAAATTAAATACCAACATTAGTTGGAAATATTTTTATTAAGTCTAAAATGTCACCAGGAACTTCTGTGAATTTTTCTGGAATTTTTGGAGTTTATTTCATATTTTTCTGAGCTTAAATGAATTTCCCAGGCTTTTCTGAAATCCAAAAATCAAAAATAAAAATTAAAGTCCCTCCCCTCCCCTCGGATATCCGTTTTTGTATTATCCGGATAATCCGTATCCGTATCCGTATTCGACGGATACTAGGCTTACTGTATTCGTATCCGTATCCGATAAAAAAATCCGTATCCATATCCGATCCGAGAACTATCCGAAAAAATCCGATCCGACACAATCCGTATCCGTATCCGTCCGGATCCGACGGAAACTATCCGATCCGTTTTCACCCCTACAAGCAACGAGATCGAGTCGGTTTTCTTTTGTCTGGACCGAATCAATTTCCGCATACCAAAACAGCATGTGGGATAAAACACCGCCGCTTCCGCTATTGTAAACAGACCACGAACAGAAAAATAGATCTAGAGCTTTTCGCTTGTTTCTTCTAGGATTTGACATATAATTACAATCTAAAGCGAAATTGGACGTTTTTCCCCATCGTTTTTGTGTTTCCTTACAAATTGGCCGGAGCGACGACGTGTCTACTTGGTGGTTGAGTAGACGAGATCACGAGCGTGTGGTTGGATGAATTCTTTTGTCACATGTTGTTGTTCTAACAGTGGTTGGCGCCATCGATTCGTCGATTGCATGGATCCAGATTATCTCTATCGATCGTACGCCGTGAAGATCGGACAATCCCCCGCATCATCTTGGTATCAGAGCACGGTTGACACGGTAGGATAAATTTACCTGTAGTTAGATTTATTTTTTTCCTACACAAAAAAAGCCAAAAAAATCTAAAGCCTAGTTTTTGCATTTGTTATTTTTCGTGAGTTTTGTTATATTTTTTGTCCATTAGAATTTTGTTTAGGTGCTGATCGTCGTGTTCCTTTGCTTCGCTTGATCATTGTGTTATTTCTTTTGTTTCGCCTAAACCAAAAAAAACCTCGATCGCTACAACACTATGAGCAGTACTGCTATAGTTGTGAACAGTAACCGCGAAAAAATTGTGTTGTGTCGTTTCTGTTAAATATATCCATAATTTTCCGTTCATCTTTGAGACTAGTCTTTGATAATTGCATTAAGGGTTATTCTTGGTATTAAATTTACACCTGCTGAAATTTTATTTTTTTGTGCAAAGGAAAGCTAAAACCTTAGTGCCAACCAACAAGTACAAAAAAGGCAGCCGACATAAAGAAAAAAGTGAGCGTTGGTGTAATCGAGGTTAGCTAATTCTAATTCGTAATTTCAGCTTGTGTATTTACTTCCTTTGAGCAATCTTGTGCCCTTACATTTATATTATGGCAATTGGCTAGCGTCTCTCCTAGTACTTGGTGCAAAATGAGCTATTTAATTCTCAATTTCAGATCGTTTCTATTTAGCTCATTCCCTTTGTTGCATCGAGTCACATTGATCTTTGTGTGTGCATTCATACACTTCACTTAAACCTTTTGTATCAGCACTTAGGCAAAGTATTCTAGCTTTGATTATTACTTAACTTAACAACATCAAGAATTTTAGATTGCACAGATTAATATTTTCTCTCAAGCTCCACATATAAGCCATTGTCATATCAGCGCTTGTGCAATTAAATTTGCTTAATCTATCACCTTGTGTTGTCTATCCTCACCAAAGTGCATGCAACTCTTTAATTTCAGCAAGGACACATAAAAACCTCAGTTGGTAAAAAATGTGAGATTGAGTGAATTTACTTATTCTATCACCATTTACAAACACGCGCACGTGCAGGCGAACGTGACCTACAAAGCCATGGCCAAATACATGCATGCAGCTGCAAACCGGCCGCGACACGCAACTTAGAAGTCCTACATTGAAATCATACGGGGATACACCAACCTATGCGCCTGTTCTTTTGGGCTTCTAAAATAATTTTAGCTTTTGCTACAATATCTAACTTTTAAATAGAGTATTTTCTCAAGACGGGATCTACAAATTAATTGTAGTACACGTTAAAAACTTAACATCTGTATCAACTAAAATCATAAGCGAATATCTCTCTATCCACAATCTCTATTACAAACAGCTAAAATTTAAAAATTTTAACCAAAAACTATAAACCAGCCAAAAAAACAGGCCTGTAAATCAACCAAGATGCAAATGAAACGAACACCACACACGTACTAGCATTAGTTGCCACACACTGAAATGGTTCATACAGGGATGACGTCAAGTACTACGACCTGCGTCTAGTGGCGCCGCTGAACGACCTCTCTGTCCGCACCGGTAGATTAAACTATAACACGCGTACAAACTTCAGGAAAGGTACTGGGCTTTGAGAGTAGGTTTTACCAGAGTGACCTCAGGACCTAGAGCTTTAATCTAATCTTAGGCAAACATCTTTTTGATCATATGATCCAAATATTTTCTACAAAACACGTATTTACCTACTAAATTACTATTTCCCTGAATAAATAAAATAATATTTAAATCGGAGGAATGCTAAGAGAAAGAAAAGATTGAGACAAGGGCAGACAGTTGGAGAAGCCACTGTCAGACAAATAGATAAGTGGGTGGAGGGTCTCTAGAGTAGGAAAGAAAAAGGCAAGTATAGGACCTTCTGTATAAGAAAAAAATATAAGAACTTACAAACTTCAATTGTATAATGAGTCGTATAAGTCGTATCAACCATCGTTCCATCGAATGGCGGGTAGGATTAGCAACTCCCTTAAGGTTATTATACACTCTACAAATGGGTAAGTAGATTTATCTAGGGAGGAACCAGACAAGGTCTCAATTGAACTTTGGACCTTAAAGGATATGCCTGGCGCACATATTTAGCGATGTAGAGCGTTGAGTGAAGTCTCGATTGGACGGTAGGCCATAAAGGGTAAGTTCAACCGACAACTACATTATAATTGAGGGTGTCTTTTAAGTAGTCAGGTGGAGGTATAATATACTAAGATAGAGGTAAAAGTTATGTGCTCTGATTCCGGCATTGCATCTAAGAACATGTGAGGATCTACCCGCGACAAGAATCAGGATGACTATAGGTAAAGTGGTACAAGTCTACGTAGTGCTATATAAATCATGAATTCATATTTGTCTCTTGGACTGGAGGTTACAGGACATGTAGAGGTTTTTATCCACTGTACGGTGTGTCCAGTAAATTTCTAAATTAATAATTGGATATTCTTTCAAAACCTAAATACCTTTATTTTCTATAATTTTGGGAAATGGGAAAGATAAAGATAAAAAATAAAAGAATGAGAATGAGATAGAAAATGAGCAAGAGAATGAAGATGAAGATTTCAAGAAATGTTAGATTATGAGTATCCAGTGAATTTTTTTGCTAATAACGCTTACTGAGTACTTCTGTACTCACTCTTACTACTAAATCACTTTGTTAGGTCCCCGCCAGGACAAACAACTTAAAAGTCCGAGCAATGCTTCAATGCTTTCATTTTTTAATAAAAGTAGTACTAAATTTAAAGAAAATAAAGACTACGGGATACAAGGGTGGGACTTCGGCATCACACCTGCGGATCGACGCTGCGCTTCGAGCCGGCGGTGCCGCCCTCGTTGTGCTGCGGGACTTCGTCAAGCCAGGCCCCGAAGTCCACGTCACCCCGCAGGCTTCACCACATCGCCATATGTAGTCCCAAATCCGCTAGTGGAAGGCCTGTGCGGAGCGGCGAATGGCATGTACGTCGCCGGACATAACCCCGACTCCGGCGGGCAGCTCCAGCTGGGGGTGGCCAGTTCACCAACGTGTAGGCACCCCGGTGGTGGAGGAGGGCGAGGATGATTCGTGTCATCACCATCGAGAAATGGTTGCCGAAGGAGCGCGCGGCGCTCAGCGCAAGGGCTGAGGCCTCACCGATCCGCCAGAGGGTGCTCGACAGATCTTCAGGGCGGTAGAAGCGAGCCAACACAATGGCGGAGAGGTCGGAGAGGGCGCTATCTAGAGCTTCCATAGAGTTCCAGGCTGCCACCGAGGCGTCGACCAGTGCCTGGTCCCTCTCCCCGAGCGTCACAGTCAGCCGGGCCTTCTCCTCTTCCAGCGCGGAGATTTGCTAAAGTAGCCCGTCGCGCTCCTCAGAGGCCAGCCGCTGCATCCGCTCTGCAAGCGCTTGAGCGTTAGCGATCGCCTTCGCGTCGTTCATCTCGAGGAAGCGGATGCGCTCGTCCTTGGCAGCATTGGCCTCTTCGGCAGCATGGAGTCACTCCTCTAGCCTGCGTCATTCATGAGCCCTGGCTGTCTAAAGGGCGTGAGCGAAGGCAAGGGCCTGCATGGCGCAGCTCTAAGCGAAGTCCCATAACCACAAACGTAATTGAGGAGTGGACGCACTTACCCTCAACTCTGCGGCTTCCAGCGTGCTATCTAGGATCTCCGGGCCACGACGATAGCGCCCGCTGGTCTAAACCAGCGTCCGCACAGTCTGTGGCCCACTGTAGAGCTCGCAGCATCTCCGACCGAGGGATAAAATCGGACACGGTCAAGCGCCAAGTCTCCAGGCCAGTGGCTTCCACAGCAGCGGGGGTCAAGGTGACATCAAGGGCAGGTACGCTGGACCATTCGTGACCACTCCCGTTGCTCGAACCTTGTCCATGCCGTGGAGATTGCGACCTAGCTGATGTCGACGATGGTATCAGAGAGAAGATCGGAGAAAACTTTGCGAAGTCGTGGGGAAAGAATGAGTTCCGCTTACCTTTGTCACGAAGTGGTGAGGATCGTCGAGATGTCCGGCCCGCCTCCGAACGAACCATGGGGGCGCCATCCATATCCTGTATGGTGGGGTCCACGTCAGGCCCAACGGCTTCTGCTTTGGAGTCCGACTTCGACATCGCTCCCATCGCCACTTCGAAGTGCACCAGCCTCGCAGGCGAGCTTGTTTGAAGGCGTTTCATCCTTGGTGCCTCCGGGGTCACTTCGTCGGCCTCTGCAGCCGGCACAGGGGACGAATACTCACCTTCCAAGGCGTCAGCGGTGGCCCTAGCTATTCGTGCCCCCTGTCGTCCAGGTCGCTCACAGGCCCCTAGTCGCTAGGCGTGTCGTGGGCTGCCTCCGCCTCCAGATCGGGTTGGCGTACTCCGCCAAGTTGGAGCCGGCGGCGGGTTCTTCAGGAGGGGCAGCCGTTGGGCTAGATCGAGCGGCGGGTGACCGAGCCTTTCACTGAGGGGGAGAGGCCTCCCCCTTGTCGTCGCTGCCTCGTGGGAGAGCCCGACCAACGGTCGACATGGGGATGCCTAGAGCTTCGCACACGCGGTTTACCCGTCCGAGGTTCACCGTCACCGCGTCCTCTAGGAGGAGTTCTGGCAAAAAGAAGAGTTAACCAACCTACAACGATAATTTTGTGTGCAACAAGTCCGGTCGAGGACCCGCGGGGATCAGCGGGCCTCGA
Source organism: Bonia amplexicaulis (assembly GCA_036346245.1). Classification (NCBI taxonomy): domain Eukaryota; kingdom Viridiplantae; phylum Streptophyta; class Magnoliopsida; order Poales; family Poaceae; genus Bonia; species Bonia amplexicaulis. The sequence goes on from CM070744.1 coordinate 2,583,643, forward strand.
CAGCGAAACCATTGATGGGCGAATATCATCACGACGGATGTGGTCGGGTTTAATATGCCATTGCCAGGCAAGTGGGGCCATGCCGTACATCAAGTAATCCTCCGCGAGGTCCCGCATGTTGAACATGAGTATAACCCCCACAAGCCTCTGTGCCCGCTGCTCATCATCGCGATCCAGGGCCACCGAGCGGGATGTGTTGAATTCCATCGGGTGACCCGTCCACCTAAGGTTGCTGTCGCCGCCTGTCACGCGGTGGTAGAACCAACGCCGCATCTAGTTCGACTCCCATTTGGCTCTAGTCGAATTCACAGGGAAGATCGTTGTGCACGGTGACCGCATCACAAAGTTGACGCTACCAAAGTTCCCCATCATCCAGCTTCTTCGACTGGCATCGCACGTCATGGAGGAACGTGAAGACGGGGCGTTAGGCCAGACTGACTCCGTCCGCGACGCCCAGTAGTAGACCGTCAGGCGCACCAGCACATTTGAAGTCAGTTGCGCCAACTCCAGCCTGTATGTCCTAAGAACTTCGCCGACAAACATGGCCGATGGGAACCGGAGTCCAGCTTCCAAATACGCGATGAAGACAACCGCCTCTGACTCCATGGGGTGGGGCTCCGTCTCGTCGCCTGAGAGCAGGCGAATCGCGCCGCGGTTCGACAACTTCCCCTCCCGCATAAGAGACCGGATGGTCTCCTCGGTCACGAGGCTCTACCCTAGTACATTAGAGCAGACGCCATTCAGCTTCTTCTCCACGCTCCAGTGCTTGTTTGCTAGTGACGGGTCACACTCCACCAGAGCATACTCCATCTCCATCGTTGACGAGCTACGCTAGTGGGAGGAGGCGCCGTGGCTTGACGATGCGCCACCGCTTGGCTGGCGAGAGCGGTCATCACATTGGGGCATTTCTAATGTGATTCTTCTCAAACTGCATGGCAAAACGCAGGGCTGAGGCAGCGAACGGCGGGAAGAACAGTGGTATGGACGCAGTGCGCACGGGAGCAGGGAGCAAGAAGCATGCTTGTGGCAACTAGTAAGCAGTGAGGAACAACGGGACGACGGCGATAGCGCTTATAAAGCGTCCTCGCCTCCCCCACGATCGGAAAGCCCAACCGACGGAGAAGAAACCGCACGACCCCCAATAGCGCGCACACGTGTCCCACAACCTCGAGAACTGACGCACGACCGCGGTCAAGTTTTCAACTGGCATCGCACGACGCGCCAGTACCGCCCTACCGCGTGTCCCACGCGCGCCAGCGAACGATGCAACTCCCGGCGCCATCAGGCGCCCCTGCGGGACGCGGGCCAATGGGCCATCCTGCAGGCCGGTGTCCATGGAAACCGAGTGGACCGCAGTAACATCACTGTCCTATCTGGCCAACCACGTAAAAGATCATAGGCCGCAGGGATAGAGGGGGCCAAAGGGCTCAGCGATATGGCTTCGGCCCGTGAGAAGCCCTTCACCATGAGAGGCTTCTGTTATAGGGGTGGTCCCCACCTATGTCCATCCGACCTGTTAAAGAGTTATAAAGCTCAAAATGAGACTTGTGTAATAAAATAGATATCCCTATGAAAGATACATGAATGTAAAGATGGGATCGTAAAATATGCTTCATAAAAATATATATACATACCTTGGACATAAAAAAAAAATTGTCTATCCATCTCATTCACTCCGCTGCTCTGTATTAATTGTTACCCTCGCTGACTCTTGTACCAACACGCGCGCGTGCAGGCGAACGTGACTACACAGCAATGGCCAAATACATGCATGCAGCTGCAAACCGGCCAGGACACGCAACTTAAAAGTCCGAGCAGTGTTACAATGCTTTTATATTTTGAATAAAAGTAGCACCAATTTTTTAAAAAATAAAGAGATAAATAATATATATCTATATTTATTACACTTTAAAAATTAAGTAAATTACTGTTGGCGAAAACGTAAAAACAGCACCTAAAAGTCCTACATTGAAATCATACGGGGATACACAACCTATAAATCACATATTCAACCAGTCATTTATCCACTGGTAACTGTCTGTCATTAAAACCCCAATAAAGCCTCAAATTCAAATGTTTGAATCTCATTCAAACACAGAGAGAGTGATGCAGAGTTCAACAAAAATAGAGAGAGTGGTGCAGAGTGGCACGCCACGTCACGGCACGGTATACGCGATTTTCACGGTCACGGCACGAGAGTGGTGCAGAGTTCATAAGTCACGCGATTTTCACGCGACTAGACAGAACCCTCCACATACCATCTCTATCCATATTCAAAGAGTGATGAGAACTCCACCTTATAAATTGATTTTTCTCACCTTTTTCAGTAATATGGTACTAAATTATGCATGCTTTAAAATTAAAAAAATAGACCAATTTCTAACACATGCATGCAGCTGCAAACCGGCCACGACACGCAACTTAGAAGTCCTACATTGAAATCATACGGGGACACACCAACATATAAATCAAGCAAGGTACAAGGGATACGAACACCACACACGTACTAGCATTAGTTGCCACACACGGAGATGGTTCATACACTAATGAGCATCACCGTGACCAAGTCCTTGCCGGAGTTCGTCGGCCCGTCGGAGCCAATGGCGCCGACCGGCAACATCCAGCTCTCCGCTTTCGACAGGGCTGTCGTTTCCATGCCCGTCACATCACTCCACGTCTTCGAGCGTCCAATCCACCAGCCGGCGAGGACCATAAGGAGGGCACTGTCCAAAGCACTGATGCCATACCACCCTATCGCCGGTCGTCTCACAGTACCGCAGCCGGACGGCGCGCTCCAGATCGCGAGCACCGGCGAGGGCGTCATGTTCGTTGCCGCAGCGGCGAACTGCACCCTGGATGACGTCAAGTACTTCGACCTGCCTCTAGTGATGCCGCTGAACGACCTCTCTGTCCGCAACGCGGGCGGCAGCTGCGGCCAGGAGGAACCCTTGCTGTCGATGCAGGTCACCGAGTTCACCTGCGGTGGGTTCGTCGTCGGGGTGACATGGAACCACGTCATAGCGGACGGCGAGGGACTTGCGCAGTTCCTGCAGGCCGTCGGCGAGCTTGCCCGTGGGCTGCAGTCGACGTCCATCGTTCCGTTCAGGTACGAGAGCACTCTGGCAGATCACATCTTGCCGTCGGTCTCCGCCGTAGAGCAGTCGATGGCAACCTTTGCGCCGGGTAACTTTGCCTATTCGGACATCACTATCCCGTCAAGCTTTATCACGCGGGTGAAATCCGAGTTCCGGACGCACACCGGCGGCCAGGCGTGCTCCATGTTCGAGGTGGTCGCCGCCGTGGTATGGCAATGCCGCACCCGGGCGATCATCTCCGACCCCGCGGCTCCCACAGCCCTCCTATTTGGGGCGAACATGCGCCAGCACCTCCGCATCAAAGATGGGTACTACGGCAACTGCGCCACCTTGCAGCCGGTCGTCGCCACATGCGGCGCGGTGGCCAACGGAGACATGAAGGACTTGGTGAAGCTGATCAAGGACGCCAAGGCGCGGGTACGAAACAAGTTCGAGAAGAACAGGTTGCAGAACTGCACAGTGGGAGGGACAGGCAACGAGCAACTTGGTCTGGTGCATGGGTACAACGTGTTGTTCATGTCCTGCTGGCGAAACCTCGGCTTCGATAAGGTCAACTTTGGCAGCGGCGGGCCGGCGAGGGTGATGTGCAATCTTGGACGGCCTGCGGTTGCGCTGGGCTGCGTGGTGTGCCCGCCGTGCGAGAGGAAGGACGGTGCCAACGTTATTTCCACCTTCGTCAATGAGGAGCACGTTGACGGGTTCCTTGCTGAAGTATCAAACGTGAAGTGATTAAACTCTACATTCCTGCATCTATGCAAGCTAGCTAAAACGCAAGCCAAGATCGAAATGGACACATACCAAAACCTGGAGACCAACTTCAATAAGAGGCCTTAGGGCCCTGATTTACATACCGCGTTAAAATTGTTGTGATCCGCCCCTCTGAATATGTTCGTTCACTATCGTACTTACAGAAAATATTTTTATCTTTTGGAAAAATATTTCTCTTTCTACTAAGCCTGACCAAGTTACTGTTATAACGTAAGCTAGATCGTGTTTATGTGCTCGATTATCGGCAACATGACCATTATATTGAAACAGTTATATTATTTTTTTCTCCCCTTCTCCATATATTCCCCAAAACAGAATCTTCATCCCCGATCTTCCAAATCTACTGAGCCTTCCCACTTATCCTCAAAACAACTCAGTCAGATTAGGACCTCAAGCTATCACCTCGACGTTTTGAGCTAACCTATGAGGTGACGTTTTTTCAGCTACGTCTGCTTACGCTCCAGTTGTCGGGGGGTTAGCTGACTTGCTGCTTTCTTTCTCTCCTTACCGCTCACGCTAGCCTATGTGCGTTTTGATGCTTGTTTAGGATTCGAGTAAGCAGCTATAACTCCATTGGTTACATGAGGATCCCGTTCTATTGAGCCTTCCCACGTATCCTCGAAACAACTGTCAGATTAGGACCTCAAGCTTATCCTGCAAACAACTCGGTCAGATTAAGACCTCAAGCTATCACCTCGACGTTTTGAGCTAACCTATTGTCGCGCACTACTACAGAAAGGCTAATACTAGACGGCTAATCACAGACGGTTTGACTGGCAACCGTCTGTGATATTTTCATAGACGGTTATTAACATGAACCGCCCGTGATAATTGAGACATCACAGACGGTTTTATTAATAACCGTCGCGAACTTCGCTGACGGTTCTTAATACGAACCGTCTATACCATCGAGATAACACGACGGGTCCTATTAAGAACCGTCAGGAAAGTTCCGACGATTATTAACACAAACCGTGCGTGAAAAGACATATAACACGAGCGGTTCTGGTAAGAACCGTCTCGTAATAATCCATGTCGGTGAGCGGCCGACCGAGATACCGACTTCTTCGGTGACCCACGTACGGAATCGATCTCGGCCAGAGGGCAGCATTGTCGAAGGTTATGCAAGCGAAGAGGTCATTGAGTTTTGTGTCGATTATATGGCTCAGACTCAACCGATAGGTGTGCCTCAATCTCGTCATGAGGGGAGGCTGAAGGGTATCGGAACTATCGGAAGGAAAGCAATCACTGCAGATATGGACACGTATACTCAAGCCCATTTCACGGTCTTACAACACATGACTGAAGTGGCGCCTTATGTCGACCAGCACAAGAATGTGCTTCGGCAACAAAATCCGGAGCGGCCGGATGTTTGGATCAGGAGGCAACATAATGATCCGGTTCAACCAATGGTTGAAGGAGCAAATCGCTAGGAGCTCGCCAAGTGACGCCGACATGGTTGGCAAAGGGCCAACATTTGATTGTGACATGGCAAGGATATGACATAAATGGGTACACATTCTATGCGCAGTCTCAGGATGTAAAGAGCACAAACCAGAATAGCGGTGTCCGCATAGATGCGTTCGATGTCGATGGGTCGAGAAACTTCGTACTATGGGTTCATAGAAGAGATTTGGGAGCTCGACTACGTGGTTTTCAAGATCCCTTATTTCACCGTCGTTGGGTGCATCTCCCACAGGTGAAGGTTGACAAGTACGGTGTCACTACCGTGGACCTCCAACGTGTCGGGTACAAAGACGAACCATTCGTGCTCGCCAACCAAGTTGTTCAAGTTTTCTATGTAACCGACCTGGCAAATAAGAAACGCCATGTAGTTCTTCATGGAAAAAGGAGAATTGTCGGAGTAGAGAATGTAGTGGACGAGGAAGAATACAATCAATTTGACGAGTTACCTCCTTTTGGAAATGGCATAACGGTCGACGACGAACAACGTGATGAAACTAGTTACGTCGCATTGACCATCATGAAGGGCTCATTTTAAAGGAAATAAGCAAGTACAATGAGAATGAGCTTCATATATGTGGGCATTTGCATATATGTATATAACAACGCATTTGTGTGATGTATATGTGAAAATGTGTGATGTAGTCAATTTTGAGAATGAGAAAATATGTAAAGAAATATACTATGTGAATGCCACCGGTTGGTGTTGTATATGAATGCACCGGGTTGGTGTTGTATATGAATGCGGCATAAGTTGTTGGTGGTTGATCATGAATGCAATTTGGTTGGTATTTGTCCGAAGAAATACGATCGGCTTATCTCGATTTATTCTACACGTATAACCGTCGTGATATAAATATCTCGACGGTTATAAACTTATAACCGTCGTGATAGTATAATATCACGACGGTTGCAATGTATAACCGTCGTGATATTTATTATCACGCACGGTTCTAAAATGAGAACCGCCTCGTGATAATCCTTATTATATATCCCCGCTAGGGTTTTGCGTGCACCGCAGCTTATTGGCAAACCAACACTTAGACGCTCTAGCGAGATCGCGATCGAGCCCATCGTCGCCGCCGCCGTCCGAGGCCGTCGCCGTCCTCCTCCCGAGCCTCGCCGTCCTCCCGACCGAGCCCTCGCCGTCGCCGTCCTCCCGAGGCCGTCGCCGTCCTCCCGACCGAGCCCTCGCCGCGCCGTCCTCCCGAGGCCGCCGCCGTCCTCCCCGAGCCCTCGCCGTCGCCGTCCTCCCCGAGCCGTCGCCTCCCCGAGCCTTGCCCTGTTCTTCGTGTTCTTCGGCTTGACTATTTCTAGATAGCGGTCGATGCATCTGGGGTCCCTCTCCTTCCTCACAAAGCAGTAAGCGCATTCCGAACATTGATTGGAATAGTTGCACGAGAGCGTTGAGATCACATTCAATTCGTGGAAGAACGTTCTGAGACTCGGAACGTGAGTCGTGGACCAAATTTTGGCATCGTTCGAGATCCCGAAAGAACACCAAGACGCCGTGCAACGACAAACCTACCTAGCGGCGTGCAAAGCATGGAAGAACTTCAAGAGCACGCTTGTCAAGAAATACGTGGAGAACAACACTGCTGGCTCACCGCGATAAGGATTTTGTTGTTATGCCATACAATGAGAACTTCCATTGGATTTTAATTGTAATTATACCAAAATGGAACAAGGCTATATACCTTGATTCTTTAAGTAAGAACAAATCCAAGTACACGCTATCGCGAAATACTCGATAGGTAAGTACATTGTACATTGTACTCTTTTTCCTTCCGAATGACTAATCTAACTTTTTCGAATAACGAAGGTTGTTCACGCATACATTCAACAAACACGTGGCTCGACGACGGGGCCAAGCCCTTGAAACATTCTCGCAATTTTCGGTATTCACTAGCTACACATTAATTAATCCTATACAACACTTAGCGGTAATGCCTTTTGATTTAACACATTCTATTTTTGCGGTGCCACCGGCGGAGCCGGGCAACACGTGTGGATACTACGTGTGCCACCATATGAGACTACTCCTCGATTCCTCGAAGATCGGCAATTCTAAGGTTTGTCAATCTTCCCACATTCATTTCATACTTGTCACGTTATATATGTAAGCGTTGATTTTCCTATCGACAGTCGCGCCCATCCCTACATGTGCATTGAAGCAGTGGACTTTGCAAAATTCGAGGAGAGTTCGCTTGGTTTTGTGGAGTAAAGTCATCAAATCCAATGGAGAGTTCCATCACGCCTTTGTAATTGTGAATTTGTTAATGGATATTAATATCATTTCAATTAATTCATTTGCGAAATGGATGCTTTATGTTTGTGAATGAAATGTGATGTGAATGAAGTGTGATATGTTTGCCAAATGAATTGAGATCTGAATTGTATGTATACATATACTGTTCATCCGCTTGTTTCAGAGGGCATGGCTAGCATTTCGAGGCTAGCCAATAAAAAGAATTAGATTTAGGGGTAGAAAGGAACATCACGACGGTTTGTAGCTACAAACCGTCGCGTGATATTCAACATCACGAGCGGTTTGTAGCTAAAACCGTCGTGATATTCGCATCACGACGGTTTGTAGCTAAAACCGTCGCGATATTCAACATCACGCACGGTTTGTACCTACAAACCGTGCGATGATGAAATATCGCGACGGTTTTAGCTACAAACCGTCGTGATGTTAAATATCACAGACGGTTTTTAGCTACAAACCGTCTGTGATGTTGAAATATCACAGACGGTTGTTCGACAACCGTCTGTGATATCCTTCGATTATCACTGACCCATAAATTCAGACGGTTCACAAAACCGTCTGTGATGACGTTTTTGAACCGTCTGTGATGACCTTTTCTGTAGTAGTGGCGGCAAGTCAGAGCACGAGCACACGCACACGCATGACCACGAGGACTCAAACCCTCATACGACCACGAATACTCGTACTCGTTTACGACCATGAGAACTAATACTCGAAATTGTTTACGACCGTAAAGATTCGTACTCGAACTTATTTATGACCACGAAGGATTGTACTTGAGCTCACTTACGACCACGAAGGATTAAACTCGAGCTCACTTACGACTACAAAGGCTTGAACTCGAGCACACTTACGACCACGAAGGATTGAACTCGAGCACACTTACGAAGGAAGGATTGACACACACGGATACCTGGACTCATTAGAGAACGATAATTTCATGAGTAGTTTTTGTGTCACCCCTGAATTGGTTTGCGTATTTTCTTCGTTACTATTTATACTAAAAAACACAAAACTAACATGCAGACTTGGGCTAATCAATAGCTTGACATTCATGCCACGTCCAGCTCTTTACAATGTGCCATCCCACATCCGAGCTATTCATGACATTCATGAATACACTTAACTCACACACTTCATGTCCAGCTCTTTACGACGTGCCATCCTACGTCCGAGCGATTCATGAATACACGTAACGCACGTAGTAACGTCTAAAACGTGAGACAAGAAAGACAAACATGTTTAAATGTAAAATAATCCAGGTGCGACATGGTTAAATCCAACATATCACCCCCTAACCATGGTGCACCGGCTTCACCTCGATCACCCTAACTTCTGCCTTAATTCAATGAACTTGACGCGACCAAGGGCCTTCGTAAGAATGTCAGCCAGCTATTCATTGGTGCCGATATGCTTCACTTCTACTTTGCCATCTTCAATGCAGTCATGAATGAAATGATACCTCTTATCAATGTGTTTGCTACGATCATGGAGCACAGGGTTGTTGCACAAAACAATTGCTGACTTGTGTTGCCTTCTTCGGCTCCACACCCATCAGGTCTCCAAGGAGCCGACTTAGCCAGATTGCCTAGCATGCTGCTATTGCTATCGCGACGTACTAGACTTCGCACAAGGAGAGTGCCACAATCTTCTACTCTGTGACACCCAAGTGATCAAACTTACACCAAGGAAGAATGTCGTACCCGTGGTGCTCTTGCGGTCGTCAATGTCGCCCACCAAGTCATTATCGATATAGCCAACAAGTTCAGGATCCAGCGTGCTTTCCCTAATGTAACAGCACCCAAATCCAGTTGTACCTCTCACGTAGTGAAGAATATGCTTCACCACGGCCAAATGTTGTGACATTGGTGCCTCCATGTATGTGCTAACAATGCCCACGGCATAAGCAATGTATGGCCTCATGTTCACAAGGTAGTAAAGACTTCCAACGATGCTACAATACTCAGTGGCATTGACGGTGGTACTGCCATCTTTCTTGCTCAACTTCAGCCGGTTCTCCATCGGCATCGAGCATGGATTGCATCGTGCCATTCCCGTTGCTTCCAAAATCTTGCACGCATAGCTACTCTATGAAAGCGTGATCATATCGTCTTCTTGCTTGACCTTGATGCCTAAACAATAGCTTAGCAAACCAAGATCGCTCATGCTGAAGAGATCTTTCATCTGGGCCTTGAATTCGATGATGTCGTTGATGCTCGAGCTGGTGATGATGAGGTCATCGATGTACACCCCCACGAGCAAGAACATGTTGCCTTTTCCCTCCAGTACACTGCATGCTCGAGTGGACTTCTCATGAACCCGAGTGACACCAAGGTAGCCTCAATACTTCATTCTTGTGCTTGTCGTCGATGCACCTTGGAGGTTGTTGGACGTATGCCTCCTCGACTAGATCACCATTCAAAAAGTAGACTTAACGTCTATATGATGTATTTGCCAGCCATTTGCCGCTAGTGTGATCAGCACCCGCACTATCTCTATGCGAGCCACCGGTGCAAATACTTCATTGAAATCCACCCCCTATCACTGTGCATATCCTTTTGCAATCAGGTGACTTTATGTTTGAGAATATTACATGGAGGATCTTTTTTCACCTTGAAGACCCATTTAAGCCCAATTACTCGTTGACCAACAAGGAGTACAGCGAACTCCCAAGTATTGTTGTTGTAGATGGACTTTAATTCTTCGTTCATGGCCTGCTTCCATGCCTTGTCCGAGAGCACCTCTTGTATGCTCGTGGGATCCTCAGCACCAAGGAAGCACAGATTGTTGTGCTCCACGTCTTCTTTAGTAGGCTCGATGTCATCGATCTGCACCGCCTTAGTTGTGTTGTAAATATTTGCCACCATGCGTACCTGAGTGGCACACCTTCACCTGAGTGGCACACCTTCAGAATCACATGATCACCAGCCGATGGTGTTGCCCACTACACCCCAGCTCCAGGCGATGTTATGGGCGGGTATCATTCTACCACCTATGACATCATAGGCGTATCCATCGTTGTCGAAGACGTGGTGCGATTGGTATCCACCGGAGTGTCACCCGTCACGTTGGTATACTTGACGGTGAATGTGTCGAGTTTATTGGCATCAGTCGATGAAGATAACATTGTCCAATCCCATTTTTGCGCTTCTTCAAACACAACATCCTATGTCACATGGAGATTCTTAGTGACTAGATCGTAGACACAATAAGCCTTTGAGCCCTTCTTGTATCGATAAACACCATCAGCGTGGAGCGGATGGAGAGCTTGGTGATGCCTGGATGAACCTTCTTGATGTGTGCCACACATCCGAATGTACAGAAATAGTGGACATTGGGCCTCCTCTTGTGCCACGCCTCATATGGCATTACACCATCTAGGCTCCGGGTCGATTCTTGATTTAGAACATGTACCACAGAATTTACTACCTCACCCCAAAACATGGCGGGCATCATCATGCTCTTCAACATGTTGTGAGCCATCTCCACAACCATTTGGTTTCGGTGCTCCATGACATCGTTTTGTTATGGCGAGTATGGCGCAGTTGTGTATCGCTTGATGCCCATCTCGTCATAGTAGTCGTTGAAGTTGAACTCTCCACCAAGACCGGTTCGAAATGCCTTCAGCTTGGAGCTGATCTCGTTCTTGGCAATGGCCTTGATCTTCTTAAAGAACCTGAATGACTCATCCTTTGACTTGATAACTTCTAGCCACATGAAGCAGCTGTGATCATCCACGATCAGCAAAAAATAGCGCCCACCACATGGTGTGGTCTGTGTAATCGGGCCACACAGGTCGTCGTGAGCCAACTCAAGGCCATGCTCCATGCATATGATGAAGCGTGTGGAAACGGTACTCAATGTTGCTTGCCGAGGATGCAGCCATCGCAAAATTGTTGCACTTGATTGATGATGGGCATACCCTCCACCATCCTCTTGGCACCTAGGTCGTGTAGGGCATGGAAGCCAAGATGGTCGTAGCACGCGTGCCAGCACCATGCCGCCTCGCTCTCCTATGCCTTCGGCACATAGGTGCGATCAGGTTCAGGCTAATTGTGTAAAGTCTATTCCATGACCATCACATTGTGCCAGGAATGCTCACTACCGGTCGAATATGTTGAGCTCGTTGTCCTCAAGTACAATCTTGCAGCCGCCCTCCTCAAGTTGTCCAATACTAATGATGTTAGACCGTAGTCGAGGAATGTAGTATACCTCTATGAGTATTCGATGCTCCTAGTTTTTACATTGAAATAGCATGGAGCCATTTCCATAGATGTCCACCGTTGAGCCATCACCGAATTTCACCTTACCTTTCACGTGATCATCCAGCGATCAAGGTGAACATGTTCTTATCGCCGGTCATGTGGTTACTCACACCCATGTCGAGGTACCACTCGTTGTCACTTGCATCGACCGACACAACCTTCTCTTCATTGAGGTACACATCTTTCGTTGTGTCAATGGTCACATGGGCAAGCTCATAATGCATAGCCATCAGTAGCGCCGGTGTGTCATCCTACACCTATGCCAGGTTCACCATTTCCTTGTGCTCGTGACATGGTTTGCGGCAGTCCTTCGAGAAGTGCTTGTAGTTGTTACAATTGTAACACTTGACTTTCGTCATGTCACTACCGCCAGTAGACGACACATAATCTATGTTGTCCTGGTTACCACTGCCACACCCACGACCACGCTGCTTGCTGTGGCACCGATTGCTAATGCTGCCTCCATTCTTCTCGCTGCTAGAGGAGCCTTCATTGTGCTCCTTCCTCTTCTAGCGTACAAACCACTCCTCCTTCGTGAGAAGTAGTCGACTTTCTTGGGCGCCGGATTCACCCTCCAGGTCGTAGTGTTCCTCCATGACCCTGAGCCATCCCGTTAGCTCTTCGATGGAGATTGTCTTGAGATCAACAAGCATTTTGACGAAAATTGTGTCCTGTGAGTACCATGAGGGAACGACACGAAGGAACTTCCTCACGACCCTTTCATCATCGATCTTGTTACTGAGCAGGTTAAGGTTATTGATGAACCCGATGAGCCGTATCGCGAAGTAGTCAATGTTCTCTCCATCCTTGAACTTAATGGACTCGAATTCTGAGCGCAACATTTGCGCTTTGGCTTCACACACACACACCTATTTCACCATGTCCTTGACACGAGAGTCGTCCTACCACAGTTAGTGCAGTTCCCCAGGAGCGGGGCGGGAGCGGGATTGGCTCTGACTAAAGCTAGGGGACCAGGAGTGTCAGCGACTCGAGCTGTGGCTGGGCGACATGGAGCAGGAGCGGAGCGAGATACTATGTCTTCCGCTAGATCCTTTGACATCAACATCGGGTGGCGGACTATGGCGGCGCACACTCTGCATGTCATGAGCCTGGTACAGGGCCCTTGGGGACAGGTCGGTGCAGGGCCGCTGGGGGCAATGGCAGGTGCTGGCACTGGTGCTTGCACTGGCAAGGACTGAGTGTAGGTAGCTGAAAACCGGACGTGCTCCTACTCTACCTCGGTGGAAGTGATCCCACGAACCTACGGACGATGTTCGGCCATCTACAATTTTGAACAATAAGAGGTTAGAATAGGTGAAAATATAAAGAAAGTGTGGATAAGTAAAGATGTAAGAGTGATAAGTAAAGCAAGTAGTATGAATTAAATCAGCAGTGCACATCGCTACTTATGACAAAATTAAAAAGAATAAATATGAAAATTTTAGAGTGCATAAAATTCTCAAAAAAATACACAATTAGGTCGACTACGTTAGGAGGTTCAACAAAAAAATGTAATTTTAAAGCTCGTTTCCTATATGTAACAATTCCTACAAAGAACTACATTGTATCTGAAGGCTCCACAAAAAATTAGGTCCTATGTGTTGGCCAAGTCATCTACGCCAGTCACGAATTTGGTCGGTCAGGAATGTCAAGCAGACGAGCCTATCATTCATGTTGTAGGTCGTACTGTGGGTCCTCCACGGGTGTGTGGACATACTTGAGAGGTGTAATCGTGGAAAGTGACCCCGAGAAAAAATCTTCCAACCAATTGTCTGCCGAAAAGATTGTCCATGTGATGGGATCCACTGTGCTTGACCTATGTACCAGCCCCTGGGAGGGCCCGTTGCATAGCCCTATCATGCCTAAGGCTGAGAGGTGGATGGCCCCGGATGCCTGTAGTAGTACAAGGTGGGGATGTAAGGTGCATAACCCGAAAGACAACGTACTGGATTGACCATCGACCCATTGGTAGTCCTATGATGGAGAATCTCCGCCACCCATTGGCATTGTGGCCTACACCTCCATGGCCTCTGGTATTACATCCTTCTGCATGTGTGACGCCAATGGCAGTAAACTCAAGTCCCTGCAGTGAACCTGCATGCAACACCACGATTAATGAAGACTAAAGTACTTCAACATAGCACACCTATAATTGTGTGATGACTCACGAAAGCATTGTGTGGTATGCCTGGTGATGCGGGGAGTTGGGGTGGCCCGATCTTCACGACGTAGGATTATGGATAACTAGCGTGTGCAACCTAGCAATTGATGCAGCCAACCACTGTCTTTATACAACAACCTGCACGCTACGGCCTTCGTCTACTCGCTATCGTGGAGCAGACACGCTCAAGCAATCCCAAGGAATCACAAGAACAATGGAGTGGCAACTCAGAATTAACACCCAATCCCTATTAGTGGTGGAAATGGCTCACACACAAAGAGGAACAAAGTGTTCTACAAATATTTCTAAGCGTGACATATGTTACAAGAGTGCACCCCTCCTTATATAGACTTTGCAAGTTGGTGCTACAGTGCTGCTACAACGATCGGAGGCGGTGCTACAGTGCTGCTACAATACGACGGTTTGCTACAATACACAAATAAAAAATACTACTTGGTTTGCTAGTAAGGAAGCAAAAATCAAAATCCAAATTGGGTTTGGTTTGCTTAAGCCATAAGTCGCTTAGATATTTTCTCCTCATGGATGTCCTCATCCTCTGCGTTGATCTTCTGTGGCTACACGATCCTTTGTGGCAATGTTGACATATGCGGTTACAACACACTCATGATGATCTTCTGTGGTCACACGATCTTCCGTGGCTATCCTTCCTATGTCTCTAAAGCTTCTTTTCCATTCGTTAACTTTTCCTCAAATCTAAGAACACATAAAATAGAAGCACTAGGTAGCAACAAATTCTCATGAGTACAAGAGTAATCACTAAGGAAAAGATTCACCTCTTGTTGCATGAAGTAGATGATGTAGTGTGTTTGCTCATGATGTCCTCATCACCTGGTCAATCGCCGATGCTGGGTCGGTTCGTGGATGTGCTGGGCCACAATGATGGCAATGGCTATAACAGTCCAGCTGTTTATTTAAAAAATTAAAATTATTATTAAATTAAATTAATTTGGTTTAAAATAAAAATAAAGAGTTTTGGATGTGTGTAGTGTGAATTTTGTTGTGCCTTGATTTTATGTTTTTAAAAAGGCTGGATTTAAAAATATTTTAAACTTAAAAATATTATTACATAAAAGGATATCTTGATTTTACATAGAATCCTATTTAAATTAATTATTTGGATTTATTTTCCTTTTATCTGGTTTTTCTGGAGTTTAAAATCTATTTTATAAATAAAAAGTATTTTTAGTATGAAATTATAATACCAACATAAGTTGGAAATATTTTATATAAGTTCCAAATATCTCTAGGAACTTCTGTGAATTTTTCTGAAATTTTTGGAATTTATTTCATATTTTTCTGAGCTTTATTGAATTTTCTAGGCTTTTCTGAAAATCTAAAAATCAAAAAAAAAAAATTAAAAACCCCAACCCTCCCTCCGGCCGACGCGTGGACGGCCCAGATCCGCCCACGTCGCCCTCGGATCCCGCCTTCCCCTCCCCTCGGGCCGACACGTGGACGGCTAGATTGTGCCCACAGCGCCGCCCCGGCCTAATCTCGGTTGCCCGCACCTTCTCTCCCCTCTTTCCTCTCCCGGCCGTCCGATCGGCCCCGGCCCAATCCCCACCGCCCATTTTTCCCTCTCTCTTTCTCTCTTTGACTGCCCGGGCCCACTTGTCAGCGCACCTTCTTCTCCCCGCGCCCCATCTTCCTCCTCCTCATGCCGCCATCATCCGCCGCCATTTCCGCCCCTCGCTCTTGGGTTTCCTTCCCCGCTCCTCCCATTTCTTCCCGACCGACCCCTCCATCCCAGCCCGAACTTCCCCATTCCCGCCTGCTCCACCCAACCGACCCTATAAAAGCCACCCACCGGCCTCCCCTCTCTCCACACTACCTCCCCCTCCACTTCTATCTCCCTCCCGAGCGTTGCACCGCCGTCGCACCGGAGCACCCCGTCGCCGGCCCTTCCCGCTCGCCGCCGACCTACCACCAGCCGCCTACGGTAAACCCTGCACCCACCCACGAGTTCCCCTCGGCCTTCTCTCCCTTCTGCCCGGCCGTCGCCCGTCGGGCCGACGAGCTCCACAGGCCCGAGCCGCCCGACCGGCTTGGCCCGTGGCGGTGGAGTGGCGTGGGTGCCACGTCCCCAGCCGCATCAGCCCCGCCTACCTTATTGGCGCCACGCAGGCAGTCGTGCCACCTCGGCCGTCTTCCCCCTCCTTGGTCCCGGTCCATAGACCCGGGGCCCATCTGTCAGCGTAATCACCCCAGGGCTGATGCCTGCTGACGCAATAAATCTATTTTCCTGTAGAAAAATAATTCGGCCGAAAAGTAAATTCTCTGCTGACGCAATAATTCGATTTTCCTTTAGAAAAATAATTCCAAAAATCCAGTTTATTCATTTTCTCTGATTTTAAACTTCCGAGAGCCCGTTCTCCTTCGTCCTAACTCCGATTCGACCCGTTCAAATTTCTAAATTCTTCTAAAATCATAAACTAGCCAAATCTGTACTCGTTTTCAATTTTTTGAATTTTATTTGAATTTTTTTAATTTATTTGTTTGGTTCTTCGCACGTATAGATTTCGACGATCTCGGAGAGAACGACTACAACGATTCAAATCTGGTCTTCGAGCAAGGCAAGTTACACATTTGATCATGTTGTTCCTACTATTTTAAATTATTTGTGTTGTTTTAAATTATTATGCATGCGTAATTTTAGTCAAGACTAGTTTAAATTCAGTTTTGAACTCTAGTTATACACAAATTCTTTGGACAGCCAAACTTGATATTGAGTACCATTATACCTTGTCAACCCTAGATAAAACCTAGTTAGTACATTAGTATAAACTTTTGTCTTGTATTCCTGACTCTGGTGAGTCAAAAATGTTTATGAAATTATGTCCAAACAAAATATAAAAACTTGGTTTAGACTTAGGCAAATGGTTAGAGTGGTGGGTGCTTGCTGGCATGCATTGTTGTTTGGTGACGCAATGTTGATTTCAGGCACAAGGGATATGTGGTTGGTGCCTAAGTCAATAAAGGACCGATCTGTGAGCTACTGTTGCAAAGCCCTATCGTACTACCACAAGGCTGGTATGGGATAGTCCTGGCTGATTAATTTGCAGATCCCAACACGAGTTTGGTCAGTGGGTTGAAAGTGAGCATGGCGTAAGCCATGAGAAGTCTCACTCGGCTCGGGAGGGGCTCCAACTTGTGGATTCAAGTTGTGGTGAAACCTCAGTGTTGGCTTGGCCAGGTTGAAGGCTTAGCATTGTAAACGCCTTGTCATGATCTCCTCGCCGCACACCTAAGGAAGTGTGTTAATCGCGTGGCAATATGGGATGATTATGTCTTATGGGTAAAGATGTACAACCTCTGCAGAGTGTATAACTTATCCTGGATAGCTGTGCCCATGGTCATAGGCAAGCTGAGTAAAGTTTTTCACGGATTAGACTTTGTTTTTGAAAATGGTTTATGAAAACCTTATGGATGGATGGAATCCATGAGAGATGTTGAAAACCGTATAGATGGATGGAATCCATACAAGTTTGTTTTTAAGAAAAGATGGTCCGGGTGGGATGCCCGTGGATAGGTTGGTGTAGGGGATAGACCTGCACTAACGTTATTTATTTTGATTACAATATTGTTTTATTTACTGTATCAAATCCTGTTTTTGCACTTACTTTATGATTTTACTTCAAATGTTGCCTTTTATGCAAATTAACCATATTATGCCTTCCGTTGATATTCCATATGCATGCATTAACTCTGTTAATCCTCCTGGTGTAACTTGTGGAGTACTTTTTGTACTCATGTTGCTCAATTTAACTCTTTCAGAGGAAACATTCGACGACTTCGGTGAGAATTGCGTCTAGGCCACGTCTTACAGTCATTCGCCTTGTGGGAAGGCTGGATGGGCTGCCACTTCATTTGATTCTTCTTCTGCTGCATATATTTAAATTTGGTTTATGGACCATTGATGTAAACTTTGGCTATCAGGCTTATATTAGTTAAATAAAGTTATCATTGCACATGATATTTGTCTTTGTTTTCACTGTGTGCACTAGCTTTTCCTAGGATAGTGCGATTAACACAGAGGGGTTCGGAGTTGTTGCTCTGGGTCCCGACAGTGGCGACGGTGCATGATGGAATCCTATTAGATGCCTCGCGTCGACATCGCTGGTCTACCACAGCTCAACTTATGAATGACTTCCTTGACGTCCTTGCGTATGGACTTTTATCATCCCCTTGAAACCTTCCACTATGGCAGACCATCCCAGTTGGGACACATGTTTAGTTAGTTCCAGAATACCGTACATGCGGTCTAGCTGTTTGGGGTAGGAAGGAAAAGAGGAATTAGTTCACCAATTTTCTTAGGTTGCAATATGTGGACCTTTATGGGCATACTAACTCATCACGTCGTGATGCTTGGTGTATGTTCACCCCCACGCCAGGCAATCGGTGTGACTGGGGTCTGGATGTCGTGGCAGGGGCGTCCTTGTCAATCTTGGCTGCATGTTTTCCATGTACCATTCCAAGTACGTGCCATATGTCTCCTCGTCGTACGATCGTGTCTTGTTTAGGGTTGATGAAAGTGTGACCGAAGCCCACTAATCTATCCAATGTTGTTGTGTCGGCCACCAGTCGTTTCTTTTTCGACCATACTTCATTTGCCTACGAGTCCAACATAAAAAATGAAGTTCGAATTAACACAACAAAGGTATATCTTGCAATACAATATGCAAAATTATGTACTTATGTGTGGCTTGTCGAGGGGAGAAGTCGACCTCATGGCTGGGGGACCTACTGGTGGAGCCTAAACTGTCTCATGACCTGTTGTAGGTTGTACACTTCCACCATTTGCAAGAATACAAGATTACATGTTGTCATCCAATATGGCACCTCTTGCCAATAGAGCGAGCTCAAGCCATTCGGTCTTTGTCTCTTCAAGAAAGTCATGCATCCAAAGGGGCCCATATTATGTTGTCCTCACGGATACCCTCGAATTCATTATGGAACTTGTGGTAGAGGTAACGCGCCCACTTCCTAGCCCAGCCAAAGACCAAAGTCCATCGCTTCCCATGGTTGAGGCATCCGTAGGCTCATCGTCATCCTTGTAAAAGGTCGCTATTACGTGCGGTGAGACTTGAACACGAGTAAGCTTAGCCAGCGGGAAGTGCTCCCATGCCCACAGCTATAGCAGCGCATGGCAACATGTCATCATGGGCTTAGCTCCCATTTGATGCAAAGATGTGTCACACAGCCCTGTCGTTACACACAGCACTGATGAACCCCAGCTGTACTACGACATAGCATCCTCGCTGAGTTCGTGATGGACTCCGCGAGATGAATGTACCTTGGGTACACCGCGTCCCTCTTAGTGGTCGAGAACATGATCCACCCGAATAGGAACATCAAGTACGCAATGAGGTGGCACTAGACCACCTCCACCATTGTGTCCTCAGGGCAATACATCTACCGTTGAACCCACGCATGTGGCCCCCCTTGCTCTTGTCCGATATAGTCATCCCGAAGTGTTGAGAAAGATGCACCTTCGGTTAGGTGATCTTGTCGGAGGATGACCGCAAAACCTCACAAGGAAGGCTCGCAATGAAGCGACATCCCGCAATGTCACCGACATCACCACCCACTGAAAGTGGAAGGTGTGGGTCTCAGGCCACCATTGATCAGCAAGGGCGGAAAGAAGAAACGCGTAGATCGAGAAGTTTTGGCCTGTGTCATCATACGTGCAAATGCAATCAGCCCAAACGCACGTAGCATATCAATGTAGCGGTGTAGAATCGGAAATGGCAACAGAGGGGGGTGAATGGTGCCTTCAAAAATTGCCCATAGTATTCGCACAGTTTTCTTCTCCGATAGCTATAGAAGCTATGAAGCAAGAAGTTTGAATGCTTACTGAAGAACCAAACCCGGAGATCAAACAAATCGATCGGAAACCCTCTCCTGTGATCTACTCAACTGAGAGTATAACTGTTTGTGACAGATTGGTTGAATGCCAACTCAAAATAGATAAAAGCCCTTTGACGAGAGCAGCTGGCAGCAGTGAACCATTGAAGAAAACAGACCATTCAGTAGACTACAAACACATACACTATCTCTACTGCAGAAACTGCAGGCAAAAAGACAAAGCCAAGACAGAGATGAAGAGCACAACCGGCTCAGAACAGAGGTAGCAATCGGCCCCAAAAGAAAACTGAACACACCCAAACAGAAAAATAGGTTGAATGCCGAAATCCTGACTGCAGTCTGAAAACTGAAAAAGGAAACTGAAAAGCACAGCTGACTGAGAATGGAAACAAAACAGCAGACCTTTGCCAACCACTTACTGAAACAAAGAGCCAACAGAAACAGAGATTGCAAACAAAAGAGCAGCACTGCAGAAAATCTGACAAAGAGGAAACCATTCAACTGAAGAACTGAAATGTCTGAACAGAAAACTGATACTGCTGCCGAAAACTGAGATAATATTGATCTGTCCCTGTGCTTCTTATATAAAGATTTTTGAACTTCAACCTGAATATCCGAATGTCCTCAGAGCGAGAGAGATCATATCGCAAGTTCCGCTCGGGAGAAAACAGACAAAACCTGAAAATAAACAGCTGACGAGAAGAAGTTCAGAAAAAGAAAGCTGCAGCCGAAGAAGACTGAAAAACCGATCAAAACAGACTGAGAATAAACCTGCTGCCGAACACAGAGTCACAGAGAACCGAAATCAGGAAACTGAACAGTAAATGCAGCAGTCTGCTAAAATCAAGGAAACAAGGGAAATTTTGCTGCTTTTCTCAAACCTCGTTCACAAGGACTTTAAACTAAACAGCAAAACAATCTCAGGGAAAGAGAAAATTCAGACAAGGAGTAAGAAAAAGAAATCTGGGCTGAAATCTGCAGACCAAAAGAAGAAAGTGACTGAGAGCCAAAAGGCTTGTGATTTTTGAACCCTTTGATCCTGAGGCTTTGATCTCAAACGAGTAAGGCCCTCACAACTAGAAATCACAAATCAAGTCACTTCTCAACGAGAAAGTCAAGAGAACAAAGATGTTCTGTCTCCTGTAACAGTAAACCCTAAATTTCAGAAAGCAGAGGAAGTGCAGCAGATTGCCATTCGGAAAGAAAATAGTGATTGACTTCTTTTCTCTTGGGATATGCTAACCAAGGGGGTTCAATGAATGATTCCCAGTTCAGAGACAAAGAAGTTTTGGAAATTCTGCAACCAACATACTTCAGACAACAAAAAATGAAATAGAGAATACTCAAAGCAGAGAAGATCCAAACTGAACTAAGAAGAGTAGAAACAAGCAATCACAACAATTTATCAGAACAAAGAGCTGAAAGATGGATACAGAGATATACATGATTACTAAGGATTTTTTTTACAAACATCTCATACCCCATCTCCCATACGCATTAGATAATGAAGAAACACACTAACTCACACAGACAATGAAAACAAGAACTAAAACAGACAGGACACAACTACCTAATACTCCTCACAACACAACAAAGGAGGAAAACACACATGGAGACCAAATGCACAAAAACCCTCAAAAGCTACTAGAGAACACCCTCTCCATTTATAGCCTCCCCTAACGGGTTCCCCATTTGCTTTATCCATTAACTTTCACCAACTCTGCGCTTTATCCATTAGCACCAACCGAATCCGCTTCATGATGCGAGTCAATTTTCCCGATGCCCCTCACGCTCCTTCCCAGAAGCTTCCTTGTTTCTTGCCGTCCAAGCCTCGCAACCACTTCGAGTCTCGCCGTCTTCGGCACATCCCGACCGTTCTGACCTCAGCACCATCTGTGCCTAGTCCAGTCATCCATGTCTCGCCACGACTCCGCCTCGATGTCCTGCAGCCATCATAGACAAGAAAACATATTACATAGCACCGCTCGAAATACTGTAACCATACATTCGCATCAGAAGAAATACTCAAAGCCCAAACCGGTCGAAAAGAAGAATAAACGACTTAAGCATGTTCGACCTAGTTCGACTAGGTCCGACAGAAGCCGACTTCACCACTTGGCTCGCACCACTCAAACCAAACTCAAACTTTCCAGAACACGCGTCAATTACTCATCACAAACATGGTAACACCCTCACATGGTCTCTCAAGCGGTCGTCCAACTACCAGGTTCCCCTTGGTCCATGTGTGATTAGTGTTGGCGGCCCATCGCCGCTAATCCAATCATGACAGCGATGGTGTTCGTCCCACACCTCCTCTAGCACGGGCGGTACATTAGTTGCTATTCCAAACCATAGAGAACATACAATATGACAAAGGACAAAACAAATCCCACTTCATTAAAATGTACTTACTATGGACGACAATATGTAATGATGATAGTATGAACACAACAGTAATGCACGAAAAAAATCATGCCTGTATTTCAGATATGTATGTATAATATGAAGCCCAATCGTAATGGCTGCAAAAAAACTTCTAGATGTAAATATTATATGTCTACGAACGACAATATTCCACACGCGATAATAAAAAAAGAGATAATTGATTCTATGCCACTGAATACCGTCCACTTCTACAAAATGGCATTGAAAAAAACACAACTCTATTATATGCCACTGAATTGCACCTAGATTCAATTATATGCCACTGCCATTAGTGCACCATTAGTGGAGGCCGTTATCTTATGAAAAAAGACCGAATTACCCCTACCAAAACACTGAAGACCTGATTTATTTACAGTTGCAAACAACCTTCAAAAATTATGAAAATTCACAGAGGTGGTGTTCAACATGTCAGTGAGCTAGGAAAAATATTTCAATTCATTGTTGAAGGAAACTTTTCAGATTTCTAACTTAAATGGTAATAAAGGCTACTATTTACAAACAGAGACAAAAAGGTCTACAAATTCTAGAAAAATTCTCACATGCTCCTAAGATGTAACATATCTCTTAAAAATTATTATTTTGAATTTTTTGTATACTTAATTTGTCCCGATTTACAAAATAGCTCAAATAGGCTAATATTGGATTTCAATTTCAAAAATGGATCAAATGGAATGGTCTGTTCATGAAATTTTATATTTCATTTGTACACTACCCCAATGATCCACTAAAGTTTTTTTAGTATTTTTGGCTAAGCCAATTTTCCCTATATTTAGTTTTTTTATCACATGGACAAATTTTGAACTGAGGGCAAAATCATGTTTTCGAGCCAAGCGGAGGCTAGCGATGGCAATGGAATATAATTGAATTTTACTATATTTCGATGGCATATAATATAAAGTATGTTTAGTGGTATTTTGTAGAAGCGGACACTATTCAATGGCATAGAATCAATTTTCTCACAAAATAAATGACATGCAATAATAACAAATGGCACTTCATTAAAATATATTTACCACGGATGGTAATAATCTACATGTGATAAAAAAATATGTAATGATGATAGTGCGAAGATTACAGTATTGCGTGTAAAGTAACATATGTGCATTTGAAATAAATATGTATATTTCGTGCTAGCTGTTGTAAAAAATGCATGAATATAATAAATTGCACTTCCAAAAAATATATAAAAGCTTGGAACGTTTTAAATGGGAACGCATAAAAAATATATCGTTACTTATAGCATGTTTGTTCAATAGCGAGCACAAGACACTACAAATTAGAAAATACACCATATTAGCAATTATTTATAAAATTAACACTAACAAAATGAATAACATAACAATTAAACACATAACAACCACGATCGAGTGCATCAAGAGCCGCGCACTCGTACGATATATAGCCGCACGAATGATGCAACGAATGACATTGATGAGACACGACACGACGTAAAGTTTGAATAATCACAAAATATCGAAAAACATGTGCGGTTCGCGCGGCCAAAAATTTTGACCAAAAGCACCGAAAGGTGCATGGAGTGCACATGGTGCGGAAGGTGGGCACACCACCTTCCTGGCGCGGTAGGTGGGTGCGCCACCTCCTCCTAGCACTCGGTGGCTGCGGCACTTGCCGGGCGCACTCGCCAACCACGCGATGATGTGATGGCGCGCTGACGAGCTGCAGCCCGGCGCTCGTCGGTGACCAGATGTGGAGGAGAATGGGGAGACGACAGGAGAAGCAAGGAAGAAGGAGAGAAGATAATGCCGGGCTCAAGAAAAAATCACGGTGACTTGCCTTTTTGGGCTGCGGCTTTACCCTTCATCCTTCTTTTCTTCATTATAGGCTTCCATACCTTGTAGCTCCCAGCGTTGGCCTCACGGTCAGCGAAGCTTCCAGATGGTTGTGCGATAAATTTCTTGCGGAGAACTTCATCCTAAGCCTCTATAACCCGCATAATATCAATCAATTCAGCACAATCCTTGTAGCCATCTTGACGATAGTTGCACGCAGACTGCACTGCACCAGGGTAGAAGGTGGAGAGGGTCTTCTTAATCTTCTGCTCATCTGTGACCTGCCTTCTACAGAGTTGAAGATTGGTACAAAATCTGTGCAGAGCAGAGTTGTACTCTCCAACCGTCTTGAAGTCAGCAAATCTCAATCGGATCCATTCCTGATCTTTCTAAGGAAGAATGTTGTACTTTAGCTTCTCGAATTTCTTCTTTAATGCAGTCCATAAGGCTAGAGCGCTCTTCTCTTCCATGTACTCATTCTCGAGTGTAAGGCAAAGGTGGTGCCTGAGGAAGTGAAGTGCCTGATCATTTTCCTCAGGGGTGGGTTTGGCGTCCTCTGATGTACCAATCATAATGGCACTGCGGACTTCCTAGCTCCAAATACAATCTCGACATCAGAAGCCCAAGTCAAGTAGTTTTGGCCGTGCTAGGCCAGCTCCTCAAACTTCCAGTTCGTGATGCCTGTCATCTATACGTGCATGAAAGGAATAAATAAATTTACTACAGTTAAACATGCATGAAATAAATTAGATAATGGTACAAAAGGTTATCGTAATATTTTAAAATTTTCTATGTATTTTTCCAAAGTTTTACTGCTAATTTCAGTGATTAATCAAAATAGTAAGTAAATACAGAAAAACACAAAGAAAATAATAATTCTAAACATGCATCAAATACTACAAACAATTCAAAATTTGGATTCCCAGGGCTCTTTTATGCTGGAATATGAATTTTTAGCAAATTCTGTAATTTCTGCGGGCTAATCTGCTAAATTTTAGTTCTGAGAAATTTTTTTGCGTAATTTGCCAATTTTTTAGGGCCTTTTTCGCAAATTCGAGCACCAGCCCCTTCCCCCTTTTTTTCTTTTTTTCTTTCGGTCGGGCCTTTTTTTCCGTTCCCCGGCCCACTCTAGCCCATGCCCCTTCGTCCACTGCTGGCCGGCTCAAAAAAGGGGAGGGGTAGGGTATTATCTCTTCTAGATAGCCTTCACTTCATTAGTCCTTTAAGAGAGGTCATATATTTATAGGTTGAGACCTAGCTTGGTGCACCTTCATAAATTACCAATTTAGTAGTAGAAGACGTTAATGTTTCTGATTGCAGTGTTTTTGTTAATGTCCACACGATGGACTGGATTTGCAACAACAACAACATTGAACGCAAAAATAAATGAAAAAAAGCTTGTGTGCAGTCATTAGGGCATCTGCAATGGTCTGAGTCAGCTAGCTATATGCATGTACACATCAGCATATATCCTATGTGGAGGAAAGAGAGTATGCAAAAAAAATCGAGCCAGCTCTTCCTTAAGCACTAGTCTATAACGTCAAACGAGACAGCATCTATAAATGCTGTGTGTGCATGTAAGCATCAAATAGATATCCTTATAGATAGTTCTTTAGAATACTAGCTTTAGTGTGTATTATATAAATGATGTAGAAGTCTTATAATTAGTTATTAGCTATAACCATTACAGATGCCCTTAGAGCTGAAGTTCATACAAGTATCTGCGCACATTGCATTGATTCGTCTTTGGACCCACGACGTTTGGAGTGTCCCCAGCTTGTCATCGTCATAAAAGGTTTCGTTGAGACTAATGAATACACTGCCAAACGCTACTCCACTGTCCACTCAAACATTGCCGACCATTAAAACAATCATTTTGAGTCCTTAGGGTCTGTTTGGCAACGACTGTGACTTATAGCTTTTGGCTAAAAATTTTAAATTTTGGCTATTTACGATACAGATTACGGAGAGAGATACTCACTTGCGATTTTGGATGGTATAGATGTTGAGCTTTTAAAGTGTACACCGTTTAACTTATAGACCCCGTCCTAAGAAAATACTCTGTTTAAAAGTTAGGTACTATAACAAAAATCAAAAGTCGCTAATTTCGGAGGAAAAGAACAGACCCTTATTCTTGCGACTCACATGGGAACCATAATATAATCTTCAGCACCAAATGGCAAATGAAGTTACTTTATTCATGTGACACAAAAACATCCAACCTGCACGAATCTCAAACAATGTAGCTACATGAACTTTGCCGGCAATGACGAAGACTTAGTCACGATTGTGCTCACTGGCCAAAAGGTAGTAGCTGCACTTGTGGTACAGTCGCCATTCTGTGTATTTCCTTGCTGTTTGTATTCATGCCTACTTAAATTTGTTGTCACTATCTTCATGCCGGCTAACAAACGTTGCGGACTTTAATTACCTGACGTAACTGACAAATAGGTACTGACGATTTTTGGTCCAGCTGATAGAGAAAACTTCAATAAATTCCATAGCATATATATGTATATTCGCGTGATATGGTTGATGGAAAGCCTCCGTCGTGACATCGTTAGACTGGTCTACCGTTTACATTATATTTTAGATGCGTATAATTGCACTTTTCATATTTCGAGAGAGTAGTACTCAGGGTTCCATTTTTCGGTTTTTTGATAAATCCTGGCAGTCACTAAATGGGTGTGTAATAGGAGTGGATACGAACGGACAAAAATTATCTATTTTATA
Organism: Bonia amplexicaulis; assembly: GCA_036346245.1. NCBI lineage: Eukaryota > Viridiplantae > Streptophyta > Magnoliopsida > Poales > Poaceae > Bonia > Bonia amplexicaulis. The sequence goes on from CM070744.1 coordinate 2,610,519, forward strand.
TTTGCTCTGCAAGCCTTCGGTCGGTTGGTCAGACAAAAATTATCTACTTCTTTTACACCTCTATACAAGACATTGGACAAAATGGTGCACTCAGAACGAATACGGGGAGACTAATCCCCGAGATGACGAAGGAAGAGTACCCAGTATTCTCCGCCTACTCGGATGTGGCAATTCGTCTATCCGTTATCCTGTTTCTACGTGAAGTCACAACAGGCTTTCTCATACTACCTGACATACATACAGATATCAATCATCTTATATTCTATTCCGTATTTTTCCCCTCAGAATCAGAGTCGAATATTGATAGTGTCGGATATCCACATATTCCTTCTTTATTCGATCTGCAAGCCTACACACCAAGATGCTGGTGCCCAGTATGTTTCCGGCTGGTTTCCGAGTGGATTCTATTAGGGAGGGCGTTTGGTTTGCATAATCCCACATTCCCTCTGTAGGACCGAAATGGCAACAGAGGGGGGGTGAATGGTGCCTTAAAATTCTCCCAAAATTCAACTCTATCTTTCTCCGGTAGCTAAAGAGGCGTGAAGGAGAAGATTGGTTGTTCATCGGAAAACTCGAGAGAACAGAGGAATCTTTAGTTTAAGACCGAGAGGAAAAGAGTCAAAAGGCGTGGTCGAAATCTAGGAGAGAAGCGAGCGATCATTTGGGAAATCAAACCGTGGTCTAAAGCTATCGGCAGAGTATCGGCGAGTCTCTCGCGGTGGTCGTGAAGACCAGAGTAATCGCCCATGGTTGAAACCGGTGATCGAGCAGCCGCCGTGATCGATATCGAGATTGCGCTTGTCGACCCGTTCGACAAAGGATGACGGCGACCAACAAAGTATGACCAACGATGAAGCGGCGATCGAAAGATGAGTCTGGTCGGAACCGTCGTGGTCGTAAGCCAATGGGGATGGTCGTACGATCAACGTGGTTGAAGACTGACTCGCACCTATAGCCGATTGCGGTCGCAGACACCTCATGTGACCGTGGGGGCACGACTACGAGATCTCGACCATCAAGCACTCGGAAACCGGTGCAAAAGCGAGATGATCTATATCTTGATGGTCGAACCAACCGAAGCGGACGGCAAGTCGAACGTCGTGATTGGACCATCGGCGAAGCGGTGCTTGGAAGCAAATAGAACGTGGTCGATACTTGATCGGAAAATGACGAGCAAGCGGTAAGTACTACTTTTGCCGGGCGGCGACCATGGAGCGGCGAACAACGAAACGATTTCGACCACTAAGGAAGTGTTCAGACCAGTTGAGAAACTTGAGATAAACAAACTGAAACTTGTATTCTCAAGTCAGACTTCCTTTCGACCGATCTCCTCAAGGCGGTCGAAGCTAAAGAAGACGCAAAGTCTAAATACGGCAAAAAGAAAGCGAGCTGGAGGCGCATGACCGAGAGACACGAAATTTCTCGATTCGACCTTGCTCTCGGGAATGAATCGCCAAATTGCCTTGAGCAGTTCTACATTACGAGCAAATCAAATATAAGCCAACTCTCAAAGGAAATCTGAAGGAACTAAAATGAAGAGATGGCAAATAAATCAATGAAAACATCTCAAGAACGACCTCTCAACCCGGATCACAAACACGGACCCATCTCATAGATAAACTCTAACAAGTGCAGAGAGATGAGTCCTCTCAAATCATAACACGGAGGTTTCGCAACCACTCCCACAGGAGGACAAGCTCTAGCCCTAGAGCACACACACACAGATACACTCCCAAGGGAGGGAGAGGCGGCTGCCTCCAAGGCCTAGCCGACCAACTCTCTCAGAACTCTTGCCTCCCCTCTCCCTTTTATAGCCTCACACAGACTAACCTAATGGATCCATCCATTAGTCCATCTGGGATAACCCGAAAACCCCATCTAACACCGGGTTTTAACACTCACTTTGCCCGCTAACTCAAATGCTTTGCCTGCTATCCCAACAGACCCGCACTTTGCCCGTTAGCGCCAACAGAATCCACTTCTTTTCTCGGTGCTTTACGGAGGGACAGCTTCCTTTGCGCTTTGGCATTTCTCCAAAATGCCCTCCGCTGCCTCCCCTGTCCACGCTTGCAACCACCTCGCAAGACTAGGTCTCCTTGACTTTCCCGGTCGCTTACGGACCCCGACACCACATTGTCTCGTCCCGACCATCCTAGCCTCGCCAGACCTATCTCCGACCGGCTGCACCAGCTCGGTTCCTCATCGACCACCTTGAGCTCCAAGTCTTCTTTGGCTTCACCCAGTCGTTCTGGACCTCAACATCTCCCATGTCTAGTCCCGACCACTCCAAGCCTCACTAAGACTTGTCTCCAAGATCATGCAACCGACCGATCAGACCTCCGACTCCTCCAGAGTCTAGTCTCGGTCTATTCCGCCCGCGACCGCACCCAACCTCGACCGTCGGACCTCGGCTCCTCCCGAACCTAGTCCGGTCCTCCTCGTTGTTGCCCGTCGTGCTCGGCTCTGCAGTTCCAGCTCGGTTCCTCGTCTCCGGCTGCAACCACCTCACCACCTCGATCATCTTGGCGTCTCCGACCGTCTCGGACCTCAACACCTCCATGCCTAGTCCCGGTCCTCCCACCTCACCATGAAATAGCTCAAGTCCTGCGACCACAGGACAAGCAAACCATCACATAGCACCGCACAATACACACGACCATCACTCGGCACAAGTATCACAAGTACAACACCGGTCGTAAATCCCCACGACCACCCGAAGCACAAGACAAGAAGTGGTCAAAACCACGGAAGACTTCCTGCTTCCTTCGACCACCACAAAGATGTCGTCACGACCATCACGAAGCTCGTTACGACCATGCGAGACACAAGCTACGACCATCACTAGCCGCTATGACTTTATCGCACAAAGTCTAGACCTCATCGAGCACTCTGTTGCACCAACCGAGACACTCGAGCCCAACAGAAAATAGATTGCAACAAGACTGTCAAAATGATGAACCAATAAGTCCACAAGGTCCATGACAACCGCAGAACCCATACGACCAAACCCCAACATAATCGGACATCACATGGGCTCATACGACCGGTTTAATGAGCTCCATCGACCACGGTCGACATCCGCTAACGTGGTCGAAAACAGTGCGCCCAACGTGATCGAACGCCCGATCTCCCAACGTGGTCGAAGACCCACGCGCCTGGCGTGGTCGAAACGCCAGCGCCCAGCGGTCGGCGCTCCCAAGCGCTCAGCGTGGTCGTAAACCTGGCGCCGACTACCGATCACGACCAGCGGTCGAAACTTCTGGCGTGGTGGTAGATGGCCCTAGAGACCTCCGACCACGGTTATTTTCGCTGAGTAAGATACCGCGTGGTCCTACGCAGTCCGACCGACTTCCGATCACGTCCAAATTCACCGAGGATGCTGCAACGTGGTCGTGGCGCCCTGGTGGCCTCGACCACGACCAGCGTGGTCGTGAGACTCCTGGCGTGGTCGTGCGCTACTCGGCGGTTCTTGATTTCGCTCAGCGTGGTCGTATACCCTTCCGATCACGACCAACGTGGTCGTACAGCACTCGAAAGGGTTTCGACCACGACCAAACATGGTCGTAAATGGCCGGGGTGACCTTCGATCATGGCCAAATATTCGAGGGCTCCGCAGCGTGGTCGCACTCCACCCGAGAGACTTTCGACCACGGCTAAACTTGTCGAGAAGGCCTGGCGTGATCGTAGATCTCCACAGCGTGGTCGTATAGCCTTCCGACCACTCGTTCAATGCCTCACTCGGTTTCAACTAAGGACAACGTAGTCGTAAGCAATCTGCTGACAATTGTTAAGGCTTACGACTTTGCAGAGTCAGCTCAAACCTCAAAAACCAAACTCAATCTTCCTAGATCAAGAGTCAATTACTCATCACAACCATGGGGTGACCTCCACATGGTCTCACACCCTCTTCATCTTATATTTAGGGGTGGAAAACGGTAACGGATAATTCGTTTTATCCGATATTCATATCCGAGAAAACACGAATATGGTAAGCAAAAATTCGTATTCGAAAATATTCATATTCGTATTCGAGAATATTCGTATCCGTATTTGAGAGTATTCGTATTCGCATTCGTATTCGAGAATATTTGTATCCGTATTCGAGACTATTCGATTCGTATTCGATCCGTTTCTACAACCCATGAAAAATCGGTACAAATTTTGTGATTCAAAATTTGAATTTAGGATGTTTAAAATCGGTAACCAGTCAAAAACCGGTGAAAATCGGCAAAATCGCTAGGAATCCGTTTTATCCGATATTCGTATCCGAGAAAATCCGTATTCGAAAATATCTGTATTCGTATTCGAGAATATTCGTATTCGTATTTGAGAATATTCAAATTCGTATTCGTTTTAAAAATATGGATTCGTATTCGTATTTTATACTATTCGACCGTATCCGATCCGTTTCCACCCCTACTTATATTCCCCCCATGGGCATGCGTCACACGCGCATGCAGCCGAGGACTCCCAGCGGCCGGAGCCCCATGCGCAAGTGGTAGAAGAGTCTGGCAGCGAATCTGAATGTTAGGGTAAAAAAATAGCTCGAGCCTCGTGAGTCTGCTCGAGCTCGTTACGAGCCGAGCCGAGCCTCCTTTACAGGTCACAAAAAATTCGAGCTGAGCTTGAGCCGCTCGTAAGCCGGCTCGTGTGTTTATTTTGGCTTGCATGTGCTCTACCTAACACCCAATCGCGAGGCGCCGACCGAGCCATCTGCTTCTGCTTCGCATCGCACTTTGGCACTACTAAAACAATCATTTGAGCCCTTAGGGCCTGTTTGGCAACGAAGACTCCCAGCGGCCGGAGCCCCATGCGCAAGTGGTAGAAGAGTCTGGCAGCGAATCTGAACGTGATGCGTTTGTGTCACATGTGCATGCAGCTGAGGAACAAGCTGATTGAAGATGGTTCTATGGAGTACGCAAAGAAGAGGTTGAAAGAGAAGGACAAGTCAGCTGAAAAGGACAAAGCCGAAGCTGTTGTCATGAGGATAACATCTGGGGACATGGACTGGAAGTGTTTGAGGGAAGAAAAGAGCAAGGAGAACGAGAGAGCATCAAGTCGACCATAGCATCTGGGGATTTGTTATGGTTGGTAGTTTTTAGGCTATTTATGTAAGAGGTTATAAAGTAATATAAATTTATGTACGGTTTTTACCGATGTAAATAAAGTATAATTAATTAATAGATCTTATCTTAAAAAAATACTCTGTTTAAAAGATAGTTACTATAGAATGAAAGCGTATAGAGTTTTGGGTAATGATACAATTGATTTGATCTTAAGTTTAAGGTACATGGGTTACATATATATAGCCGGTCGAGGTTGGTGTGAACACAAGGCCGAACCGAACGATGCAATGTGAACACGAGACCGAACCGTTGGTGTGAACATAAGACCGAACCGAGCAGTCGGTGTGAACACGAGACCGAACCGAACAGTTGGTGTGAACACGACCAAATATATTATACTCTAACATCCCCGCGGTCTAGCGGGAGCGTTGCGACGGTGAGGCGGAGAAGAAGCGAAGAGCCAACATCCCCGTAGTCATAACCGTCGATGCGGCGCGTATCTTTGTGTTGGGCAGGAACCGACGAGTAGCTCAAGCAAGGCGGTAGCCACAATGTGCCGATGTCGAGGTAGACGGCGCTAGGGTAGAGTAGACGTGGTTGAGGATGCCGTCTTGGAGATGGCCGTGGTCGGCGTGGTCGTGGTCGTTACCGATGTCGGCGGTCGCTCATGAAGCCGCGGCGCAAAGGCGCCATGGTGATGATGGAGACGCGTCGAGGCAGTCGTCGTGGAAGGGGGCGATGCCGAGGTCGACGTAGTCAGGGCCGTCAAGGATGTAGACCAGAAAAACGGCGATGCAATCGAGGCAGACGGGACGGGAACGGTAGGGTCGATGCCGAAGTCGATGCAGTCAAGCCGCCAGAGACGAGGCATGTGCTAGGTTTTGATATGAAAGACAATATTGCAGTGTATACATCCTATGGTTGCAGTTGTGTTACTTATTTTGTGCAAAACAATACGAATAACACAACAATTGATTCATACATATACCATGCATATGTGTTGTTCTTTTTATCTACTACGCCTTCAGATGTTCTTGATATGCTAAGCAAAAGAAGTGTTGATGACAAATATATATACCATGCATATACGTTGTATTCTTTGCTTAGTACAATTTCAGGCTACCAAAAGCCGAGGACGGCTTTTCTTGAAGAAGGGGAGGATGATGCGGACACGCACAAGCTTAGCACTTTTCAGTCAAATACATTATTTCACTGGAAAGAAGTATTGAGCCGCATTAAATATTATCAGGTGAATTTGTTCCTTAAGGAGTTTCGTTTAATTGATGATGAATTTGGAATACTACATCATGCTATTATTTTATGTATTCTTAGGTATGATTCATGTGAAGATTTGGGAGAGCAAAAGGGAGGAGCACAAGGACACAAACTACAAGATTTGGATAAGATTTTCAAGCCAAATTCGGACCTCCGCGTGCTCAATCCAATTCAAACTCGGATTCAACTCAGAATTCAATTCGATTCGGTTCGGGACAGCCTGACAGGCAGTTACTAAAAAGGCCATAACTTTCACAAACGGAGTCCGATTCAGGTGTTCTTGTACTCGTTGGAAAGATAATTTCAAGGGCTACGCAATGGATCCAGCCTCACCTCCAAATTCGTCACGGATTAAAAGTTATGACCGAAACATTATGACAGTTTAATTTTAGGTTTTTCCTTTTGTGTGAGTTTGTTTCCAAATACATGTAGGAATAAGTTGGAGTTGGTTTAGGACCTCTTGGCCAGCCATGAGGTGGACATGGTACTATATATTGAGGGTTAGACCCCCATTGTAAGACCACGTTTGAGAATAATGAATCTACTAAAGTTTATTCGAGTTTAGCATTGCTACCAAGTTCCATGGGAATTTGGAGTGATTTTCTTCAATCAAGATCGTTCAGCCTTTCCGTTGGGAATTGGGTGCACGGTAGATCTTCGCTTGGTGGTCGGCGAAATCAACACGAGTGTGTTTTGGCGGATTAAAGAGTGTTCGTCCCTTGCATTGGTATTGGAGGATCATTACGATTCAGCAAGACTCCCGTGAGTATCCATCCTACGTCGAGAAGATCGGGCGACCCCGTATCATCTTGGTATCAGAGCGCGGTTTACTCGGTAGGATCTTATCCCTTTAAATTTCAGTTATTACTTATTGTCCTATAGTACATAAACCGAAAACACAAAAAAAAAATAAATCCAAACCCTAGTTTTTTGCATCTGTTATTTTCGTGAGTTTTGTTAAGTTTTAGTCCATTAGAATTTTTGTTGACGTGCTTGATCATGGTGTTCCTTTGCGTCACTTAATCTTTGTGTCCAATCAAAATTCAAAAAAAAATCCGATTGCTACATGCGTGAACGATTACTACTACGATCAGTGAACAATCTTTGCTCTGATGCTGCCGAAAAAAAATATCCACCACATGTGTGTTTACATTACATATATCCTTAATTTCCATTCATCTTTGAGACTAGTCTTTGATAATTGCATTAAGGGTTGTTCTTGGCATTAATTTACACCTGCTGAAATATTATTCTTTTGGGAAGGGAAAGCTAAACCTTAGTGCCAACTACAAGTAAACAAAAAGAAAGAAGGAAATAAAGAAAGAAAGAAAGCGTGACAAAAAAAAGAGAGAGCCACGGCTTGAGAAAAAAAGGAAGAAAAAAAACCATTGGCCAAATTTAGGATGAGCTCTTAGTCCATAATTTCAGCTCGTGTATTTAATTTCTTTGAGCAATCTTGTGCCCTTACATTCATATCATTGCAATTGGCTAGCGTCTCTCCTAGTACTTGGTGCAAAATGAGCTATCTAATCTTTAATTTCAGATTTCCTCTAGTTAGCTCATTCCTTTGTTTGCATCGAGTCACATTGATCTTTGCATGTGCGTTCATATACTTCACTTAAATCTTTTGGATCAGCACCTAGCAATATTTTCTAACTTGGATTATTACTTAATTTTACAACATCGAGAAATTCAGATCGTGTAGGATAAATACTTCCTAACCAAGCTCCACAAAACATCCATTGCCGTGCAATTGTGAGTCACTTTAAATCCGCTTGATCATCACTTGTTATTATAGCCACCACCAAGTGTAAGTTTCTTTTGGCATCAATTCACTTCAGAAAGGTAAGAACTTTACTTGGGAGAGAAAATAGTGAGATTGAGTGTTTCCATATATATATGTTGCATAACTATCCATGACAGGATATTCAACAATTGCTTTCTCTCGGTATGAACCAAATAGGAATGAATCTTCAGATTTCGTTCCTCATGGTGCGATTCCAAACCCAACAATTTGTCTCTTCCGTTCTATGGAAGAGAAGATCCAAGGAGTATCTTGAGTGGGAATGGCGATTGGAGAAAGAGTTTAGAGTTCGAAGCTTCCCAAAGACCAAGAAGTGATGCGAGCCACTATACGGTTTAAAGACTATGCTTATAGTTGGTGGCAACAATTATCTCGAAACGATTCATTAGATCTTGGGAAGGTTTGAAGGTGATCATGAGAAACGAGTTTGTGCCATCCTATTATGAGTGGGGATTACTCCATCATTTGGAAAGTATCACACAAGGGAGTGTCTGATTCAGATTATTATTTTCACCGCAAGATGCGTTGCGTCGTCAGGTGAGTCACTAGCAATTCAAAGAGATGGCATACTTCAAAGGAGGCTTGAATTCGATATTACCACTACACTTGACATACATATTTTAGTAGCATGCATGATCTTGTGAATTATGCTATTAAGCAAGAAGAGAGACTTATGGAGAGACGTACATCACGGTTGAATCCATATCCATACTTCAGCTCTTATGGTTACGCTAGTGTGACACATGAGAAGATGACCGAGCATGGGACTTTCCCTTCGGTAAAGGACACATCTTGTGCTGCCCCAATGATACATACAACAATTGAAATGCATCAAAACCTATGTGAGAATGAGAGCCACATAGCTAAATTGAGTGAGAGTGTTAAAAGAGCGAGTGTGTGATTCCACCATATGTGAGTTTGAGAGCATCCAAACCGAGAGTGTGAGAGATACACCAAAAGAAAAGAGAGAAGTAGAAGATAGACAAAGTGAGATTGATTTTGAAACTAACACATTAATATCTACTTCTAGTATTGTTTCTCACATTGTGCGAGTTGATATTAAAGAAGAGGAGCCAAATATTCAACAAGCGGCACCATTGGAGATAAACGATGAGGAGATAATCATAGTTAAAGATGAAGTACTTACAACCCGTTGTTACATTATGATGATTTAATACCTACAACACCTACATCAACTGAGGAGAACAACAAAGGTAACAATATTGGTGCTGAAATTAATTGTGAAACGGTGAGTACTTGTGAGAACTCATATATACGAATGAAAATTCCATGTTCTGAAATTTCTTTGCTCAAATTACATAATGTGGAATTGATTACTCATAAGGAAGTTCTTACGAGAATATCTCCTGATGATTCTTTATATTATATCATGTTTGATGATCCTAAAGAGCTATCTAGTGTGATTGAGAATGTTGCTGAAATTTCATGTTCAAAATCACTAGTTAGTACCTATGCATATACATATAAGTTCAATTTGATTGGAAGTTATGGTATAGATGATAAGTTTTATGTTTACCGAATATGCATTACATGTGATAAGTTTGCTGAATTGAAATTGCATATTTTGGATAAACAATCTTACGTGCCATATCATGATCACAATGAGATGAGTTTCAACAATAATGCTGCATGTTTCAAAAAATTTCATAAGCCTACTTATTCATTCTTTAATGTACAATCATGTACAAATAATCAGAGTAGCGCAGTTGAAGCATGGAAGGAACTAAAAATTTTCTTCCCCATATTTGAACAACTTAATTTGGTTTGGCATATTAATGACTTGTCCATGTGCCTAGCAAAGTCGAGGACGACTTTTGCTAATGGGAGGGAGAATAATATGAAAGACAATATTGCAGTGTATACATCCTATGGTTGCAGTTGTGTTACTTATTTTGTGCAAAACAATACGAATAACACAACAATTGATTCATACATATACCATGCATATGTGTTGTTCTTTTTATCTACTACGCCTTCAGATGTTCTTGATATGCTAAGCAAAAGAAGTGTTGATGACAAATATATATACCATGCATATACATTGTATTCTTTGCTTAGTACAATTTCAGGCTACCAAAAGCCGAGGACGGCTTTTCTTGAAGAAGGGGAGGATGATGCGGACACGCACAAGCTTAGCACTTTTCAGTCAAATACATTATTTCACTGGAAAGAAGTATTGAGCCGCATTAAATATTATCAGGTGAATTTGTTCCTTAAGGAGTTTCGTTTAATTGATGATGAATTTGGAATACTACATCATGCTATTATTTTATGTATTCTTAGGTATGATTCATGTGAAGATTTGGGAGAGCAAAAGGGAGGAGCACAAGGACACAAACTACAAGATTTGGATAAGATTTTCAAGCCAAATTCGGACCTCCCGCGTGCTCAATCCAATTCAAACTCGGATTCAACTCAGAATTCAATTCGGATTCGGTTCGGGACAGCCTGACAGGCAGTTACTAAAAAGGCCATAACTTTCACAAACGGAGTCCGATTCAGGTGTTCTTGTACTCGTTGGAAAGATAATTTCAAGGGCTACGCAATGGATCTGGCCTCACCTCCAAATTCGTCACGGATTAAAAGTTATGACCGAAACATTATGACGGTTTAATTTTAGGTTTTCCTTTGTGTGAGTTTGTTTCCAAATACATGTAGGAATAAGTTGGAGTTGGTTTAGGACCTCTTGGCCAGCCATGAGGTGGACATGGTACTATATATTGAGGGTTAGACCCCCATTGTAAGACCACGTTTGAGAATAATGAATCTACTAAAGTTTATTCGAGTTTAGCATTGCTACCAAGTTCCATGGGAATTTGGAGTGATTTTCTTCAATCAAGATCGTTCACCTTCCGTTGGGAATTGGGTGCACGGTAGATCTTCGCCAGGTGGTCGCGAAATCAACACGAGTGTGTTTTGGCGGATTAAAGAGTGTTCGTCCCTTGCATTGGTATTGGAGGATCATTACGATTCAGCAAGACTCCGTGAGTATCCATCCTCGTCGAGAAGATCGGGCGACCCGTGTCGGTTTGCGGGCCCAGAACGCGTCGGGGACAAGCACGCACCGGTGTTGCCGATCGGACGTACAAGGAGAGGGCCCCAACCAGCGTGGTTGTGCTGGGCGAAGAAAGAGCAAGGCGGAGCGAACGGTCCAACCCGGGCGAGTAGTCGGGCGACGCTACGCCACGGCGGCGGTCCGGCGGACACTGCGCCGGCGCGCAGTCCCGACACAAAATGCGGCGGGCGGTAGTGCTCGATGTCGGCGATGAGGTCCCAATCAGCATGACGAAGACCAGGTGCAGACAGATGGCGCACAAGAGGTTGCGCACGATCGTCGATGCACGGGGCGGCGATGTAGATGCAACGGCGAGGACACACGTGCAGCGGTCTGCGGTGGCGAGGAGGCGACACAACAACAACCTTGTTGCTCAAGAAGATGCGCGTAGTACTCGGCGATGGACGTCCACGGGGCGGGTGGATCGCGCACAATCGGTGATCGATCGCCGAGTACGCGAGGCGGGGCGGCGATGGAAGAAGTCGGTGGAGGCGTCCCGATCTGTGGTGGCGATGACGATAATGGCGGTTGGATCAATAGGATCTACCGCCTAAACGGTGGCGCTGCCCCCGGCGGAGATAGATCTCCCCGGGGGCGCGCGGTGCGGAAGCAAGCGGCGGCTAGGGTTAGGATCTAAACCTAGACCTCTGATACCATGAAAGCGTATAGAGTTTTGGGTAATGACACAATTGATTTGATCTTAAGTTTAAGGTACATGGGTTACATATATATAGCCGGTCGAGGTTGGTGTGAACACAAGGCCGAACCGAACAGTCGGTGTGAACACGAGACCGAACCGTTGGTGTGAACACAAGACCGAACCGAACAGTCGGTGTGAACACGAGACCGAACCGAACAGTCGGTGTGAACATGACCAAATATATTATACTCTAACATAGAAAAACTAAAAAATAGCTTTTAAAAACTAAGTAGAACTGCGGTGACAGAGCATGGGATCAGGGGAAATTCCAACATTAACGTTAACTCCTCCTGTACCAGTCTTTAGGTGGCCTCCCACAAACCCACTGGAGCGAGACACAGTCAAGCATATGGGAAACATGCATGACATCAGTTCTTAGGCTCTGCATGATAACAGGTGTAGATTGCTTTCGGGACAAATGCCTACTAGGGAACATGTACCGGTGATATTTAATAAAAAAGAGTCAGCACAGTCATAAATCTAGATAATAGTTAGAAAAAAATATCCAAATAATATTTATTAATATCTAAAACAGGTATGTATAGGTATCATCTGCATGTTTTCCTTCTAACAATCATCCAAATTTCGGACCGTTGGATTAAAAATCCAACGATCCCTTTTTCTTTGGAGGGGGGAGATTTTTTTGTAAGGGTGGAGATTTTTTTTGAAGTGTCACAAATCTAAATAATAGTTAGAAAGAAAACATCCAAATGATATTTATCAATACCCAAAACTTTATATAAATCTTACTCGAAGGTGAGCCCGACCTTGGACTTTTCATCCAATGATTGCGAGACAGACTCAACACTGCCTTTCTTCTCTCTAGTCGTAGCCATAGAAATTAGCACACAAACATCTGATACCGTGATACGTGATTAATTGTCAATGATGGACAGAGTTCGTCCTGGCGCTAGTGGGAATCGGGCCGCCGGTGAAGCTAGCGACGACGACGAGAGGACATGCTTGCACGCTCTCGGACTCATCTCCGGCTTCGCCGTCTCCATGACCCTGAAGGCGGCAATCGAGCTCGGCCTCCTCGACACGCTCAGCAAAGCCGCCGGCCATGCGCTGACCGCTGAAGAATTGGCTGCGCAGCTCCCTGCCGCGGACAAGGCCGAGGCGGCGACTTCGGTGGACCGGATGCTGCGGCTCCTTGCCTCCTACAACGTGGTGAGGTGCTCGATGGAGACGGGTCCTGGCGGCGAGGTGCTCCGGCTGTACACGCCGGCGCCGGTGTGCCGGTGGCTTACCAGCAACCACCGCGAGGGGTCGCTCGCCCCCTTGGCCTTGTTCAGCGTCGATAGGGACTACTTGACGACATGGTATGCATTCTAAAATCCATTGCGACTGTGATGACAACTAGGGTTGAGAAACAAACATCACCATATATAGTATGTATATATGAAGGCATCACTTGGCGGCGGCAGCGGTGGGCGATGGAACGACGCCATTCGAGAGGGAGCACGCGGTGCCGATCTTCGAGTACATGGGGAGGAACCCTCGGCTGAGCACCGTGTTCAACCAGGCCATGGCGCAGCAGTCGGTGGTAGTGATTAACAAGCTGCTCGAGCGCTTCGATGGGTTCGACGGCGTGGGTGTGCTCGTCGACGTGGGCGGGGGATCCGGCGCCACCCTGGAGATGATCACCTCCCGGAACAAGCACATCAGGGGCATCAACTTCGACCTCCCTCATGTCATCTCTCAGGCGCCGTCTCTACCAGGTATATATTTTTTTTATGATACTTTACGATATATGTTGGATATATGTTGGCGTTGTATACACCAAATACTTAAATAGTGGTCGGGGCTGTTTTTTCTTGGCCGGCATCGGAACTGTTCTTTTTTATTTCAGTTTATAACTTTTAACTGCGACATATATATAAGGTAATAGAAATTCACATACAATTTTAGCTGATATAAATAAAGTCGTTACAGTGTGTACTACAATTAACTTATAGATCCCATTTTGAAAATATACTTCATTTAGAAGCTATTTACTTAAAAAACCGAAAAACAGTTTTTCGAAGCTGAAAAGAACAGGCATGATCGTTCTGTTCCAAAGTGATATGTCTTTTGGCTGAAATAACAATGTAGCGGCTAATAGTTTCTCTAATATATTCAATTAAAGAAAAATAGGAAAAAAATAGGAAAAAAAAGAAAAACATCATTATATCTCATGGATAATGCAAAGGAAAAAGAGAAAAATCACATTAAAAAATCGACGTGTTCCAAACGATTTTTGTCTTCTAAAAGTTAGAAGCCACAGTTGTTTGAAACAGACCTTAAAGTTGTACTATCTATATTTCAACCTCACAGCATTGTTGTAGACCAAGAACGGTGACTAAAGGAAGGTGAATAGTGACAATCAAATTTTCTTTCTAAGTAATCTTGATCTTTTTCACTTAAATAACTATAGAGTTACTAATATTATGAATGGTTGCCAAAGCAAAAGCTAATAAAACAGAAAACCAAAATTCCGAGAAAAATTAGTGCCATAGGTCAACCTCTGTCCAATTTTGGTCTGACTGGATGAACAGTGAAATCAGGTATATGAACAGTAAATTGGCACTGTTTCAAATCCGAAAAACCTTGTAACTTTCACTCCACAACTCCAAATGATTTAAAACTTAAACCAAGGCTAGATCATGACCTTAAAGATCTATCCCAACTAAGAAAGAACTTTAAAAAATTGGGATCTACTGTCTCTTGAATCTCTGCTGCACCAAAACTACAAATTGAGCCAACTATCAAACCAAAACTCCAAACCACTTAAAATTTAGTATGCACCTTCTCTAGATATCAGAAACATATTCAAATTAACGATTAAGGAAATTGTTGCCAAAGCTCTGATCATTTTTCGTTTCAAGGAAAGGTGCACCAAAAACGGACAAAAATCTAAAACGGTGAATATGACTTGATCGTGGGGTGGATGATAGTTAAGATGGCTATAGATGTGTTTTTATATGTCACAGCAAGCAAAAAACAACAAATAAATCAATGTAGAAATAGTTGGATCGAGAAATCACTCGGGGTGTCCAAAAAGTGTAAAAATCGGACAACTTCAAAAACTTGCCAACCAAGTATCTCGATGTATGGGGATTAATTTCAGGGGTTATCTCTATCTCTTACACGTTCTTGGTGCAACAAGATCAAGAAGGGGAGCAAGAAGCATAAAAAATCAAGCCAAATCAGGATTTCACTAGTTGAGCACAAGAGGAAAATATTTGGATGAATTTTGATCTTTATTAATACTTGGAGATAAATGTTTACAGTCACTCTCCCATCTCCAACAAAGTTCTCTCCATGAACCTTAACTGTTCTCTCAAGCCTAGAGTAAATTTTCCAAAAACTTAACCTAGCCACCTCTCTCCCTCCCTCAATATAGAGACTCACAAGAAAAACCCTAACTAGCACCTCTAGTTGAGTTTTATCTGCTTACATGGGCTAACCCGTTAATCCAACACCACATCGGGTTTTACACTTACACATGTATATTTCTCAAAGCATGTATACCTATTAACCCATTAGTGAATTAACACTTGATCAACTTCATATTTTGAGCACATACAAGACCTAAATCAGTTAGGCCAATGCTGTGGTTTTACATACCACCACTTTTCTGGTATTAGAGAATTTACCAAAATACCTCTCTATTACCTTCCACGAAGTTTCCCGCTTCCTTTGTCATAAAGCATCACACATGCTCTACCATCTTTCATGTGGCCCTAATGACTTTCCGCTAAGCCTCTCATGCATGCGAATCCCATTGAACCATTCTCACTACGAACAACCCAAGTGACTTGGTGCACCACATGTTTCTGCTCTTACATGATGGTACCCGACTTTCTTGACCACATAGGAGCTCAACTCCTCCTTGAGCCTAGTCCTGATTTACCTTTTAGTTGCCCGTCATATCGTCCTCTGATAGCTTCCACACTAGCTACCCCATAAGTCTTGGTCATCTTCAGTAGCTCTTTGATCGTCTGGACCTTGGTTCCTCTTAAGTGTAGTTTCGATCCCTTGATTGTTTTTGACCTAACCTCTCCTAGCTTAATTCTGATCTCGTCTATCTCATCATGATGTAACTCTGGAGTCCTACAACCAACACAAATAAACAAACCGTCACATATCACCGCATAATAGATAAAGTCATCAATTGACACAATTAATCCATACAATACACCATGCCAAATGTATGTAACCAAACCACTGGTCCTAAACTTAGGATCAAACAAAAAACCTTGTACACACAAGCAATGACTTAGGTCAAACCAAACTCTCACCAAAACTCAAAATCACAAAATACAAACCTCAATCGAAACTGCGCACGCCTGGCGGTCTCCAAAAAATCCGACAGCTTTGCAAACTCTCAAAAATCAAACTTAAACTTTGTAAATCTCTGAACCAAAATCAATTACTGATTACAACCACAGAGTAATTAATCTCTACATGGTCTCACAGTTGTGTGATCTGTAGCAGTCTAGTCTTGTGACAATACAAGATCCAGCTCCACACAACATACCTTCCAGCCTTTAACGTGATTTATATCTTTGTAGAGATCTTGCCTATTTGTTTACATTATCATCTAATGTACGAATAGGTAGGTTATTAATTTATAAAAGTCGTTCACCATTCTTTCAAAACAAGAAGTCAGAGTACGACAATGTCGTTCATCATGGAAGAAAATTGTCGTCCAATTATTATGACTTTATAGCACTGGCAACTCGGGAATAACAGAGCATTTATAATACGTATGTCCTAGTTGAGTTGAAGAAACAACGAATAAAAATATTGAAGACAATGTTATACAAAAGGTTTGTTTGAGGGGGAAAATTTTAAATGGATAGATACTAGCTTAGTGCTGTGCTGAACTTTTGATGCAGGTGTGGAACATATAGCTGGAAATATGTTTGAGGAAGTACCCACCGGAGATGCAATTTTTCTTAAGGTACGTTGACTAATAATTAGCTTCTTGCTCCCTCTCTACACATACATTTTCAGTGTTAGTGTGAATAGTTCAAACTATATGCATTGGTGTTTATTTTGCACGTACAACGTGCTAGTCTTTGCAAGATTCTATTAAATTAAGGACCAAAATTACGTCTCATTAAAAAAAATGGGTCCGTGCTAATATTTAATTGTACAGGAGAGCACTTACTCTAATTTTAAGAATTTTCAAAATAAAGATAAAATTGGGATGGACCAAAATTTAGGAAGCGAAATAAAAAACCCTCAAATATTCAGCAATATAAAACATACCCAGACCTAAATTTGGAGGATGAACATATATATATATATATATATATGGTATATACCTTAAACAGATCGTTCATGAATGTGCAGTCGATGCTCCATCTACAGAACGACGAGGACAGCATCAAGATCCTCAAGAACTGCCACCGAGCTCTCCCGGACAGCGGGAAGGTGATCGCCGTGGAGATTGTCCTGCCGGCGACCCCAGAGGTGACTCCGGCGGCGCAAAATACGTTCCGGCTGGACGTGATCATGCTCAGCAGCTGCCGGGGTGGGAAGGAGAGGACGGAGCAGGAGTTCGCCAAGCTGGCCAGGCACTCCGGCTTCCACGGCGCCTTCCGGTCAACCTACATCTTCGCCAACTTTTGGGCTCTCGAGTTCACCAAGTAGCTATCATACCTACACCTTGGTCATGCGTGACTACTAGTGCTCATGTACGTACGTTATACTTGTATACTTATTTGCATTCTCAAAAGCCGTATACCACATATACTTGTTTGTTTCTCATGTAACTTCTGGTGAGGGAAGAACAGTTATTCCATGCTTTGTCCAGATAGCTGGTACCATTCCAACACGCGCCCTTACTGTAGCAAACACTTGTGGTAAGAAGATTATGCTAATATAATGCGGGCATATTAGTGTGAACCATCATTTAGGTGCAACAAAATCATTTTAGCTTCTACACCAAATTGGCATGAATTTTTTTTTAAATTTTTGCAGTGTTGCTCTTCGTTTAGCATAAATCTATTTAAAATTGAAAATTTGTTTTGGAAGAAATTAAAAAGAGAAATTCCTTACAAAATATATGTTAAAATATAGGAACAGCTCCACTTGATCCTCGCAACTGTTGCTTTTGCCTAAAATTAACTCTCAACTACCAAAGCGGGTAATTGATGTCTCTTCAACTATCAAAACCAGGTAGCTTACTCTCCTCTCCCTCGCTGAAGCCATTCCACCCTTGTTTTCATCTTGTTAAGAAATAATCGATGAACGACAATGCAATCCACTTAATCAGTCACCAAGAACTTAATAGATCAATCATAGGAGACATAGTTGACAGAGAAAACCAGAGCGTAGTCTTTATTGATTTTCAAATCCATTCTTATTACATGGGCTTCTCTATTTATAGTCTAAACCTCTCAGGAGTAGTTTTGATATTTGCCCACAACGTAACATTTTAGATTTCGTAACACTCCCCATTGGACGAATACTATGGCATGCACATGCCTCATTAACAACTCCTCCCAAAAACCTAGTGGGAAAAAAGGGATAAAGAATAGAGTATATTGCATTTGTTCCTTGTGTCGCACTTATTGCCTCATTAAAAACTTTCACATGAGAAAACTTCAGAAAAACTCACAAAGAGAAAAGAATACAATATTAAATCTTAAGGATCATATAAGTCTTTCAGTCTTAAATAAGAGCTATAGGTCAGAAATTTACTTCCCCTGAACCTTGTCACTCGCTAAGTCGCCTCATTCCTATGCCACGTACACACTTCTGGATTCAAAAGGCTGGGAGAGCATTTGTAAATAGATCTACCAGATTATCACAAGACCTAGCTTTTAATATTTTTATCTCTCTATTCTTCTCGAGTTCGTGAGGATAAAAGATTTTAGGAGCAATATGCTTCGTGATATTACTTTTAACATAACCCATTTGCATTTATGCCACACAACTGTATTATCTTCATAGATAATAGTGGGGTTATCAGCAGTGTTTATACCACATGACTTCTTGATATGGTTAATTATTCGCCTGAGCCAAGCACATTCTGGTGAGGCTTCATACCTCAATATACATATGCCTCGTTAAAAACTCCTTCCAAAAACCTAGTGGGAAAAAAGGAATGGACAAAAGAGTGCACAAATGTTAAATTGTATAGTATATGTTGCCTTATTAAAAACCTTCAAGTAAGAAAACCAAATGAGAAAAGCTTACTAAGGGAAAAAGAGTATAACGCTTATCTTCAAGATTTATAAATTGTCTTTAGGATTTATTATAATCTTCAAGACATTTATTATGTCCATCGATTAGACTTATACCGATAGGTGGTAAAGACCTTCAAGGTAGTGATCATCGAGTCAATACCTTCTAGGTTAGACTAAAGTCGAGATTTTCTGAATCTCGCATATCACTATAAAGGTTTAGCATATGCTCAACCTAAAGACCACTTCCAGTGAAGTCTTATTATTCCAATGCCTTTACTACATTTTAAGAATATATCTGCTAGATTACCACAATGTATAGTCTTCTAGACATTTGTCTCACTATTCTTCTAAACAATTTGGGAACAATATACTTAACTTTCTGAAATACCACTTATCTATATGTGTAACACAAGCAAAATTTATCCTAATCAGGATATGGGGGTAATAAATTGCAATGCCACATTTCTTCAAGATGTGACTTATCAAAACCTTTCGAGGTCTTAATATTTAGCAATTATGTCTGAGTGGTATTACATAACCAAAAGTCTGTTCTGCAAAACTAAATGCATGGTCATACCATCACAGAGTCAATATAACCAGTCTTAATTTTGGCACTTAGGGGATTACTCAATTTGCCATTAACACTAATGTATATAATACCTTCATGGTAATAGAGGATATTACCACTCCATCAGCTTCTGGTCGGAGATGCACTTCATATGTGCTTATGTGGCACACTTTTGGTTTTTAGTTTCCTCATCCCATTCCCTCGAGTCTTGGATGGGTCCTTATACACTTCTACAGATCGCATAATCATCAGTGTATTTTCGATCAACTGATGATTTAATTTCTCTTCAGGGATGATGTTCTCTCTTCTGGGAGATATTTTCTTTTCTGGGAGATACTCTTTCCGCGAGTAAAAGTTTATTGGGTATGAATTTTATATACATATATACATGTTGCAATTTATTGTCATGTTGAAACACCAAATCCTTCATGGATCGAGCTTTAAGTCCCTTCAGAGATCCCATCAAGGATTTTCATAATCTGATAACTGTATATCTTATTCATGTTATCTACCAGAGCTATTATGAACATCATTTCATTTATAACAGGAGAATATGGATCTCTACAGAGATCCTTGAACCATCGTTTTCACCACCTCATTATGTCATAATGACTCATCAAGTCTGGACTAATAGGTTCCAAGACTTTCATCTGCAATTATGGTTCGGCCTCAATTGCTTCCTTTCATTTTCTTTACCTAATATGAACACTTCAAGTGCTCTGCCATGGACATTGGTTCTAGATTTATGTTCTCATATGAGAAACTTCAGCAATTCTAGAGGCAAACTAGTTGTCGATAGCTTTTCTCTAAATATCCTCATAATTGAGTGTATTTTAGTGTTAACCAAATCTTCGTCATTTCCCAAATTAAAGATTATTGGTCGTTCCGTGCTCCCAATATTGAAATATGTGCACGCTTAATTATTGGGGTTTTCATCTTCATGATGAGTCTCTTCATGAGGTATCTCACCTTCAAGGTGAGTTCTCTTCTAGAGTATGTAAGGAGTGTTTAATGATTATTTTGACTAGTGTCACTATACCTTAGATCCACAGGCATCCCCGTAGCCTCTATATCACTGACCAATAAGTCAGCTTCGCAAAGATGGATATACTATATTCAACCCGGGGTATTCCAAACTTAGCGATGTATTTACTTCAAGTAAATACTATATAACTCCTCTAAGCAAAAGATATGGCAATCTCTCCGCTTCTAGCATACAAGAGTACCGACTAAACTTAAATCACTACTAGATTTCGGGTCTTGGACAACGGCACGAAAACGTTGCAATAGGACCAAAATAGATGCAATATGTATGTATTTCAACTAATCACTTCCGTTGGCAAGCGTTGCTAATTGTTGCGTCCTTAAAAGATTGTGCAACAGTTTTTGGTTTCGTTGCAGTACATATGGTTATTACCATGCAATGAAGCATTGCAATTGTTTGTTGTTGCAAGGAGCGATGTCATGGCAATAGAGGTTATTGCATCGACCAACCACGTGAAATAGCCTCTTTGCCATGAAGTTTGTTTGTGGCAATAGTTTGTCTTGCCACGGAGTTATTACGTGGCAATAGACTCTATTGCCATGGAGTTGTAGTATGGCAAGAGAATCTATTACAACACCATGTTTCGTGGTAAGAGGTACTATTGCCACGTTAGGTGTTTCGTTGCAACAGGCTTAGAAAAGGTATTGCAACAAAATATTTATGGTGGCAAATATATCCTATAGCATCGATCATTGTTCGTGGCGAATAGTTGGATGCATCGTAGTAGCGGCATTGCATTACGCTATCACAACAAAATGCTATCAGGTTTATCGCAACGGGAAGAATTGTGGCAACACATATAGCATTTGATATTTGATTATTAATTTGTTGTTGCAAATGAATAGCAAAATAGTAACAATGCTAGAACGTAGCAACATATATTAATTCAAAATATCATTAATTCTGACAATCATAATTTAAAAAGTGCCACTATTACTAAAGGAGTTACATATAAATCTCCAAAATTAAACTACAAAGTTCTTAACTAATAATAACAAAAATAGATTCGCTTCTTGCATTGCTCCTTGCTGGTTTGGCATGTAGAATGTCTTGACTTGACGACCCATGCCTTGACTCTGTGTGCTCTAATCAACTTGTTCATTCCTCGCCGTTAAAAGCATTAACTTTAGCATATGGTTCAGAATTAGCAACATCTTAGTGAAATATGATTGATGAAATAATCAAATTAAAGCAACAGTCATGAAATAATATTTTATATGAATGAGCGATCAAAGGAACCAAAAACAAGGTCCTTAACGTGTGTAAGGTCCAGCAGCACATATACTAGTAACAATTATTGTCACTACTCACTACCAGGCAACACCATTATTGATAAAAGTAAACAGGATTTTATTCTAATTCTTACTTATTTCCACACAAAAAAACATGTACTGAGTGATCATTGCTCATGAAACTGTCAGGCTTATCATTGGGCCCTAGAAAGCTAGCAAAGTAGAAAAATAAAATAATGTGTACGACATAATGTTCTCAACAAGAACTTTCTTAACCTCAACATTTTTTTGTCTGTCTGAACATCTGTACATCATTATCAATTGGGGAATTTGTTTTGTCTTGCTATATGAGAAAACGAATGGTTTCCTACAGTCATGTACGAAAATACTTGCTGGTGTCTTTGAGAGGGACTGAGATAAGAGATCTTCTACCAGAGAGGATTTATGAAAAGATAGATGGGTCATTCAGATGTATTGTTTGCGTAGTTGTAGCTAAAGCTCAAACCACAGATGCAATTCATGTGGGAATCTTGAATACCTGTATATCAAAAACTACAGGAAAAAAAGAAATCAAAAAACTCTTTACGGAATGGAGCAACTGCTCCATAAAATTTTACAACAAGTTAATTTGGTACTGTTCATGCCACTACAGAGAATAAATCACTAGAGACACTATTGGTTAAGATTACAAGAGCAACATGTTAAGTCAAAATAAATTACGTTTTCATGTCGTACCTGCTCCTTCCTTGTCCTTGAACGAGTTTTAGCAGCATTGAACAATTGACTTGAAGAAATAAAATTTGTTGAGACGTTGGCAGTGCCCTTGTGGAAAAGGCTTCGGTTAAGAGTAGAGTTGTTAGTGTTGCGAGCAGGTGGCCTAGCATCCTTTTCTGCGGTGAGGACGCTTTGTGGCTGAGTCTGCAAATGAAATAATTAGTGTACAAAGATTGCCTGTAATTCAAATTACAATTCCCTGATGGCTGCAAACTTTTAGCAATTTTGTTACCTGTTGTAAAGTTTCGTGTACATGGTCAGTTGTCTTTTTGTTATTGTCAGTTGGAGTAGCTGCGTTTTCGGTGGTGTTCAATACACTTCGTTGGTTATCCTGTGTATGAACAAATAGGGAATACTTTAGTTATCATACGATGTACAAATCCAAGACACATTTACAGATTTATTACCTGTGATGTTGCTCATTGCTTTTGCTAGCAATGAAAGGAACTCTTCCCTGAGCTGTTCTCTTGCGTTCCTTTCATTCTGCAATTCCTCTTCCATCCGTCGCCTAGTATCTTCCCTTTTAGCAACTTCGTTAGCAAGTTGTTCTTTTAACTTATGAATTTCATCTACGAACTCATTTTCTTTTTTGCGGGCTGCAGCAGAAGCACGGGCTTGTTCGTCGAGTCTGTCTTTCAACAGTTGGCTTCGTGTCGGATATTTCGCCATGTATCCATGACCATGAAGCTTGCATGATTTGGTTCGGGTGCTCTCCTTGTAACTTGACTGGAAAGCAATGTCTTCCTCTTCAACTGTAAGTAAGCCTTTATCTGCCTTTGTTGATAGGTTAGTAATTTTGAAGGCTGCATCATCCTAATTGAGATAAGAGGTTAAAAGTTAAATAAGTTAAGCTATCGACAAAATTCGAGTAATATACTAAGTCATGAACAAATTTAATTACTACTCACATAGACATCCTTAGAAGCGTTGTTTGACCATTCCCCATTCTTCGTGTGGGTAATCATCCAAAGAGTCAAATCACTTGGCTCTTCCCCGGTCTCTTGGTCTCTCTAAGATGGCAAGAATGTACCTTATGAACAACTCGATCACTTAAGAAAAGAATCTCATAAGTTTAATTTATAATTACCGCTCATAGCTACATTGGGAGAACGGTTTGGATCCCATCACATGCTTGGTCTTCTGCTTTTACGGTTTCGAGTTACGTTGCTTAACATCTGCAAAAAAAGTATGCAAGTGCAGTCAACAAGCATTCTTATCAACATGTGTATTCGAAAGAAAAAAGTTAGTAGCACGATACCTGAAAATTTTCAGTTCCAAAATACAGCACCATGTAGTGCCACTCGACAGGGTGTAAATCTTCAGGCTTCTGTCTCATGCACTCATCGTAAGTGTTGTATGCCTTGTAAGTAGCACTGAGTGTTGATCGCCATCCTTTGTATCGCTCTTTGGCAATGTCCAATATCTTTTCAATTGCATTATCAACATTTTCGAACACATCCAAGGAGGTAAGTTATAAGGAATTATGATCACAGGCCATGTAGTGTATGTAACATTCAACATCCCAAATGGATTGAAGCCATCGGATGCAAGACCCAACCTAACATTACGAGGATCCACCGCAAACTCCTTATATATGTCATCCACATGCTTCCATGCTAGTGAGTCTGCAGGGTGACGCATTTTCCCATCACGAACCAATCCTTCTTTATGCCATCGCATATATGATGATGTGGTCTCCGTCATGTACAATCTTTGAAGCCGCGGAATAAGTGGGAAATAACGTAGAATTTTACGAGGGGAACGCTTCTTTGCTCCAATAGTGCCACTAGCCTCATCAATCCCATCTGAACCCGTGGTTTTCCACCTAGACTCACCACATATTGGACAAGTATCCATCTTAGCATAGTCCCCACGAAATAATACACAATCATTCTCACATGCATGTATCTTTTGGTAATCAAGCCCAAGATCTCGAACAACCTTTGCACTTTCTCCAAGGTGTTTGGGATACAATGGCCTTTAGGGAGCGAGCGAGAATGATGAAGTATGGATTCCAAGGCACTTTACTAAGACCATACATGCATTTAATCGAAAGATCCCGACAATGAAAGAAACCTTAGTGGCCTCCTTGCAACTTTGGATACAATTCATTCGTGCCTCTTTCAATAATTTATAGAAATTCTTTGCTTGTTCATTTGGCTCTTCGTTATTACTATCTATGATGTCGCCATGCAAAGCACCCCTGATTAGAGAAGAAACTAGATCAGTGACAGAAGCACCATCACCTGATGCGCCTTCATTGCAATCCTCTTCAATAGGGACGTCCTTGCCAGCTGACGCTTCATCGGTCTCTTGCTCTCGGATAAAAATTTCATCAAACCCTCTCATTAGTAAATGACGTTCAATCTCATATTGTAATCTATAGCACTGGCAACGACACCTTGAACACGGACAGGGTGCAGTTTCTCCTTTAGATGTGCCTCCAAATGTACTTTCAAAAAATTTCTTGAATCCAGTTTGCCACTCGCTTGTTGATTTATCCATACGCATCCAATCGCTACCGACTTGTGACATGATTCCAAAGTATATCAATCAACAAATAACACCCAATAATCTATCCAACGTACCAGTACCTGCAATTAAGAAAACCTTATCAAGCAGCACAGAAATCATTTACAAAAAAAGTAATACAAAATAGATTAGAAAACTAGGTTCAATATGACAATAGAATACGACTTGCCTTGGCCTTGCTCAGTTGACGGCTCTTGCTCTTCAAACCCTGCTTCTGCTCCTTCGAAGACGTGATCTAACGAGGGAGAAAACGGAACGAAACTCAAAATAAATTCAAATAAAATTCAAATGAACTTAAAAAACTTTCAAACAAGAACCAAAATATAGAGCTCAATTTTAGATGAATTTAGGAAAAAGAATCAGGTCAATCGGAGCTAGGACGACGGAGAACGGGCTCTTGAAAAAAACCTAATTTGGGAAAAGGCTGAAAATCGAAAATTGCACTTGCTGTGGACCCGGCTCATGAAATGATCACCTCTCGGTGAACCCGTGCATGAAACAGTGCTGGGAGTGGCGGTTCACGGGTTTACAGCTGACATGCGGGCCCCGCATGTCAGTGGCTCGGTGCGCAGGGAACCGGGCGCACATGAAGGCGTAGCGGCAGCAGGGCTGACGTCAGCGATGACGTTCGCGCGTGCGGCCCGCGAGGTGGCTGCGGAACCGAGGCGGCGATTTCGACCGGCGGCGTCGGCGACTAACCGGCGGCGAGGCGACGGCGGCGGCTCACCGGCGGCAACGGCGAGCAGCGGCGCTCGTTGGCGGGCGCGGCGACCGCCGCGCGAAGACGAAGCGAGGCCCGGTGGCGGCGAACGGCGGCGAAGCTCCGGCGGAGGTTAGCGGCGGCGAGCTTCGGGGCGGCGACGGACCGGGCGGGCCCCTTTATACGCCCGAGATGACCAGCTCGTGCACGCACGAGTTCGCGGCGAAGCGGCGGCGGCGTGTTGGACTCGGAGACGGAGACTGGTCGGGGCGACAAGCGACAGCGGGCCCCACCGCCGGTGGCACGAGGCGACGGACGGCAGAGATGACGCGCGGGCACAAGGGCGACCTGGATGGATGACACGTGGCGACCATCGGGCGGGGCAGCGCGGGCGCGGATGGGCGACGCGTGGCCGGGGGCGAGGTGCGGCTGGGCCGGCGGCCTGCTGAGCGGAGATGAGGGCCGGAGGCTAATGGGCTTTCGGCCCACTGGCTTTTAGGGTTTTTAATTCTTTTTCTTTTTCCAGAAATTTAAATAAAGCCTTTTAAGCTCCAGAAAAGAGAAACTAAATCCATAAAAATCCATAAAAATTCCAATAAATACTTTGAGACTCTAGGAACCCAAATAAAATATTTTGACAAATGTTCATGTTTATTTTAGTCATATTAAATACTTTTAATTAAATAAAATTCCATGAAAGCTTTGATTAATTCCATAAAATTCAAATGGTGAATTTTATTTTAAAAACTTCAAAAGGCTCTAAAAATCATGATGTTACAACTATCTTAAAATTTCTTTAAACTTGCATGTATGCAAAGTCATGGTTATGATATCAATATCAATCTCATCATACAATTTTCTTCTCAATACATAAAGTTGCCAAACCATGTATCAATAAATCATCGTTGTCTTTATGATTCTATTAACGATATACTCATTTCCTCTTTTTCTTCTCCTTTGCTAGATGCATATACTTTGTAAATGACATGACGACACTTAAATTTAAAGAAACAATCGATTACCGGTGCAAATGTTGCCCGACACGGATACGAGGCGGGGCGGTGTTAGGGCGGCGGCAGTCTTGAGGCGGCGTGAACTCGTCGAATCGGCAGGTCAGTGTTAGGGCGGCGGCGGTCTTTGGGGCGTGAACCGATCGACCAAAGCGGGGTTCTAGGTAAGGACGTGCGGTGTTGGGCGGCCACGCACAATATGCACGCCCACAATGATCTATTGCCACGAAAATTTTTCATATTTTACAACAAATTTATTGTGTGGCATAAAACTTGTTTCATGTACAATATAGAGTATCCTTTTGCAACGCAATCCAAAACTATAACTACCCAACAAGACCGTGGCAAAATTGTCAGCCATTTGCAACGAAATTCTATATCGTGGCAATACCCCATAACTAATGCAACGCACATCAATATTATTGCAACACAGGAATCTCATGGCGATAAAGTTATACTTCTTGCAACTGTTTTCTAAATAGTGGCGAAAGATCACCTTATTGCAACGAATTAAGGTGACTATCGCGACACCATATTTAAGTAGCAATATGTGCGCATATTGCCATGATTTTGGACACATGTTGCAATAACAGGTACCTATAGCAACTAATTTTATGTCGTTGCAATGCATTTCGTGGCCAAAGACCCGAAATCTAGTAGTGAATTTATCTTGGTTAGTCTGTGAATCTTATACTAAAGATCTTTCTTTAGGAAAATATCACAACATTCAAAGATTTTGGGCATTTCTCTTCCCCTGATGCGAAGATTTGATCTTACTTAATAGCATACATCAAAATCCCCTTAGTATGGACACATAATAGATGGAATTTCAGATCCATTCTGATTTCAACTACTGGTGGTGGCCCAAATGGTATATGCTACGGTGGTAATATTATGTGAAAAATGATTGATTCTTCTAATACGCACTAATACTTGATTGGGGGTTTTCCTTTTTTT
This sequence comes from Bonia amplexicaulis, assembly GCA_036346245.1. Taxonomy (NCBI): domain Eukaryota; kingdom Viridiplantae; phylum Streptophyta; class Magnoliopsida; order Poales; family Poaceae; genus Bonia; species Bonia amplexicaulis. The sequence continues at coordinate 2,638,442 of CM070744.1, forward strand.
AATGCAGTGAGCTAGATATTTATTAATGTAGTGACATGAAAACTGCACATCTCTACTACTGGTAGATTTTCCCAAACATCTGGTGGGCTATTAATCTGCGACAGCAGAAATACTCTAGCTTCTTATATATTGCCCAATATAATGATTCAATTACTCATACTCTGATTTAAAGTTTGGATCACTCAAACTTCATGTTTTATGTTAATGCAACATGTTTTGACCTGGTCAAGAGAATAATGATATGACATCATAATATACATCTACAAGATGCTATTAAGAGTATAAATATAATACTGCCACATAAAACATGACCATCGATTAATCTGCATATAATAAAATATATTCTGCTAGAATATATTTCTAGTTTAACCTCCTAGATGGAACACTTATTCGTTAGGAATATATGTGATTAATTAGGAGGTCATTTATATACATGTTATAATTTATGATGCCAAATAAGTGAGATAGATTTAGATCATTTGGGATCATAAATCCAATAGGCCATCTAGTATTTTGAGAGTTGTATTTTCTACAGGCAAATGGTTATAGCTTTCAGTGGCATTTGTGCGGCAGCTTCATGCTACCATGTAATTCCCATATATGTAGTCTCATGCTGACGACTAACATATTACTATGGATAAATCAATTGCCCTTCGAAGGTTGCAATGATTTTTGTTTGCCAAAACTGCGGATAGCAGTTTCAATTATCTCTCAAATAAACTAACTTATTTATAGCTTCAAGCTTATTTGCTTCTGGATTTAACCTAAGATATGCCACTCTGCTTGTTATTACTCTTGTGCCTCGGAGGTTCCAATATTCCTCATATGCCCCAAATTCCTCCCTCTTTTCACACCAACCATAAAATTTTGAGTGAGAGCACCTACTTCTAGCATTTGCTTTGGATTATCCCAGAGTTTAGCAATTAATTGCTATAATACTACTTCGAGAGTAAAATTTTATTGGCATGAAACCGACATATACTTTCTAATATGGAAGATAGGGGTTATATATAGACTTCAAGTCTTTGGATGTAAGTTATTTCATACTTATTTGAGGTTCATAGTATTTTTTAGTCAAGGCAATCCTTTCGAGATTCAACATTTGACTGCATTTCTTGTGTCTTGAAGAAGGATAATTTTCCTATTGCCATCCGGGCATTAAGAACTAGTGAATTGGGGCATATCATTCATTTCAAATGTCAGGCATAATATTTACAAATTTTATTCCATGCATGATTAATTATTTTATTGCATGTAAGATATGTTGTTGGCAATGTGTTCCATTAAGCAACTGTTCCGTAGGGGTAAGACTTTAATAAAATAACTTAGATCAAATATATTTATGACATCTAGGAAAATAATTATCTAATGCCCAATTTCAGCCGAAGGCAAAAGATAAGAGGTGCACTTCATGAGCAAGATCAAGCTTGACAGGAGTTGTATCTATACTATTAATGCTACTCATATAGGACAAATGGCATCTAAATAAAGCTAAGGGATAACTGGGGGAATGCTACTGGTCTCAATATTGTTCACCGTAGACATATTCTTGCTTATGAATGCACCATTTATTAGTAACAAACGGTTTACCTAAACTTAGTCTACAGACAATTTGGTACAAGGTGGAGTAATACTCACGTGTGGACTTCTAGTCCACGGAACAGAAATAGATCCTGGTAAAGTGCCTACAGGAGCACCAGTAACCTTTAATAGGTTTGGCCATTCTATCAGAGAAGGCCTTTAGGCCCAACAGATCAATCTGAATCATATAGTCATTCTTCAGGGTAGAGTAGAGGCAATACCGCATAAACTACAAAGTTTTTACCTTTCAACGGCAATGGGGTATAGCTATGTCAGCGTCGGGCTTGACAGTGGCATGACTATATGATAATGAAATAAGCCTAGGTGATACAATTACAACTATTTGGGGTGCGCGAATATCCACTTAATAATGCCCAAAGTCCTACAATATCCATGCAATTTCCTGCATGCTTAATTCTGGTAAGTAATTTAAGTGCATGAAATAAGGGCAAATAGTAAAGATTTACTTTTATCTATTCAATAGATAATATATTATTTCCTAGAGTTTTCCTCCCCACCCCGCGTCGCCGCCGCCTCCTCCTCCCCCTACTCGATCCTCGATTCCTTTCTTCATGAACGACTTCAATCATGTGCACCTTTCTTTCTGACCCATTGTGCTCTGATCTTATCAGGAGAGGAAGATCATGCGTAACATCCGCCAAGACTAGCTGCCCTGCAGCGCTACATGGCTATGATGGACCTTCGTGCTTGCTCACTAAGTTTCCTTCCTGTTCATGGCATAGCTGATGTGAGTAATCCAATCTGGTCACACTGTTCTTTCAATCCATATTGCAGGAAGGGAATGAGAGGCTTTTCTACCGCCACCACTGATCCGCCATCCTCCTCCGCTTCCTCAGCGCATCTTTTTTTATGCAAGCAGTAACACTATAATGCCAAATGCAGACATTGTTGTGCATATTCTTGCATCTTTTTTTAGGCTTCTGTGTTTCATTGTTTGGAATGGTGAATAGACCTGAAATATCTATCATGTGACCTGTTTGATAATATGGTCCAAATTGTTCAGGACATGATTTTTGCCTTTTCGCAGGGTGCTAAACTGGAAGCATGGAAGGAGAAGTTCTCTTCAAACGCATTTGCTTGTAAGGTATAATAGCTTGAGCCTCAAAATATAGTTATGAGCGCTTTAATATACAAAACAATATTTTGATCCTATTGTTTGGGCTCTTATGCACATTACTTATCTAACAAATAAATGTCCAATCATATCACTCTTTTGTTGTCTATCTGCACGTATTTTCTTGTTATGCACATTTCATTTTCTTGCTCTTGATGATCGAACAGTTGAGCAACAGGTTCTCGAAGTAAGTTTTTCCACTGTTATATATGGAAACTAAGGGTCTTTCCACGTTTGGTTTTGTGAAATATTTGATTTATGTGTCATACTGTTGAAGGCGTTATCTTATAATATCTTCATTTGTTTCCCCCCACCAGTCTAACCCTCTTTTGGAGGCATTTGGCAATGCAAAAACAGGTAGAAATGACAACTCAAGGTGAGGTTTCGCTCTTACAATGCTTAATGTTGGGTCGATTGTAATGAATGGTTTGGATGTGTTCTTCACTTTAGATAATACCTGTTGAGGCGTCGATTGGCAATAAACCTGATAACAGTGATATTTTTCTTAGAATATACAATGGCTTCACTAATTTGTAGAATTTAGCCTATTCAATCTTTCTTTGTATAGTCTTAACTTACAACACTTCCTTGGTTGCAGCCGGTTTGGAAAATTTGTTGAGATACATTTTGATGCAAGTGGTAGAATATCTGGAGCTGCCATTAGGACCTATCTTTTAGAAAGGTCTCGTGTTGTGCAAATTACTGATCCTGAAAGGAATTTTCATTGCTTTTATCAGTTATGTGCTTCTGGAAAGGTATGTGTACCAAGTACCAACTATTGTGATTGGATAACTATGTAGTTCACCAAAACGATGTAGTTCACCGATTGCTATGTTTGGTTTACCTTAAATCTTTTAGGTTATGGATTGTTAGTTATGAATTGCTGTGACGTTTTGATGACTGCCTCTGCTACATCTTTTCGGGATGTATGATGGTACTCCTGTCCAATATTGCCGGTATAGTATTATTTGTCAATCAGAAGAGTTGACAAGAGGATGTTTGTTACTAGATTTTGTTGTTAATTAATTTATCATATATCATCTAATACTGGTGTAATTTGCGGCAAAGTAATAATTTGTCCAGTTCTTGGCCATAAATAATTACTTTGTCCACATAATTGACTTCACATTCTAGAATGGATACGTTTTATATCAACCGCAAATTTCTATATTAAGAATGGTCACTGTGCAGCATATGTCTATTCTTTAACTGAGTGGAGTGGTTACTTTCTCCTTGCTACCGTAGTTTGAGGCAATGGACAAATTTGGAAATGTAGCGTAGATCGCCTTTTCCCAATTTAGGGTGGCACAAATAGTATTACTGTCATTATTATACTATAGCATAGCAAATAATATGTATTATTGTCTCACCGTGATCATGTTTTGTACTTTTGTTTAATGCAGAAATTTTGTGGGCATCTTCTTTGCCACCTAACCATAGTTTTGATCCTGAGAGAATCGAGCATGGTAGCCCATTAAGGTTACCCGCCACCCAATGAATGGTCACCAATGGATCCGGAGGGATGGTCGAACGCAAAAGCAGAGGTAATGCAGTTCGAGAATTCTTTGGTTATCGTGGGCTTATGTGCTTGCCTTGTCATTGCATTTAAATAGCATGTATGCCCTAGCGAAAGAAGGAATGCATATGGATTGTGGACCTTGCATCTTGATTGCTTGATTTAGTGGATGTTGTGCATATCCTGTAGTCAATTTTTCAAAGGTTGTCGCTGTCGTTAGTTCTCGAGAATGAGTTAATCGTCAAACATGGGATTAAATAACCCGACTTATGCTAATGAGTGATCATGAAGATTATTTCTCCATATTGGTTTATCGAGTTAACCATTGCATGTATAAGTATTTGTATCCTCTCTTCAATGCTTATGTTGTCAACATCTCTTCAACATATTGATGGGGAAATATTCTCTCTTTTTTCCAGCATATGGGGGTTGTACAAGCATCTTCTATGGGTGGAATGGAGCTCCAAAGACTTTCGCACCCCGTTGTCAAGAAAGTTGTGAGGCTAGATGTTCTCGTTGACAAGTATCCTCATGTATGTATGGCTTTCTTTAGTGCTTTCCTTTTAAGTTTCTTCAATGTGTTTTGCCATATCACGAATGATTTACACTCTTTTGGTTGTTATCAGTACAACTTTGTTGGCCGTTTGTTGGGGCCGCGAGGAAACTCCCTGAAAAGAGTTGAAGCTTCGACTCAATGTAGAGTTTATATCCGTGGACGTGGTTCAGTGAACTCGACACAATCTGACATTATACTGTTAGAATTTTTTGTTCTAGCTATGTCTATATATTTGTGTGATTTGTCATGGATCCACAGTGCGTGTATCATAAGATGTGGATTTGATTTACTTTCGCTTTGATCCAACAATCATTAGTTCTCGAGAAGAAAGACAAAGCTTTAGTAGATATATGTCATATGACCATAAGACAAAGGCCTTTACCTTTCCCTTCCATATGTTTATCCTGTGAGTGAACTGTCGGGACTCAATTCCTTTTGCTAATCTATATATTCATCTCAACATTTTTGCCTTTTTGCTACTTTGCTGTATCGCAAGGATTCAGCCAAGGTCCTCATCGTGTTAATAAACTGCAGTTAGGTGTTTTTGAGCTAGGAGCTTTTAACAATTTGATTATTCTATCTCTCTCTCTCTTATTTTAGGCTTTGGTGAGTTGAATGAATACCATGGATAAGTCTTCTATCTGGTGATTTGAGCTACGTAAATTAGTACCACAAAATTTGACCTTTTCTTGTTATGGTAGTCCAATTCGAATTTAAAGTGCAAGATCTGTTGTTTTCCATCAATGATGCATAGCTTTAAATGAAAGACATTACTTGCTAAGTAGCTATGATCATTACTTGCTAAGTAGCTATGATCATGAAATCCTCTAGGATAGCTACTAATTATAATGTGTTCTCAGTGATCAAACAAAAAAATCCTAACCCATTAAACAATTTTCAGAATTCCTAACCCATTAAACAAATCCCCAAACACACAATGCTAAGAAATAAACTATAAAAGAAATATGATGCTTCCAAGGTATACTAAATCTAAGGTTTCAAAAATTTACAGAAGCTCATATACCTAAAACCATGTTTTCTATTTTCAGTACATATTTCTTAATTTCTGAAATCACAGGAGTTAAACTGCATATTTTCCAACTGGTCGAATTTTTCTTTCTTTTTGGGCCAAAACTGGGCCTACTCCGCCCATTAGCATTGTCGGCCCACTTGGCCAGAGGCTAGAGTTAAAACCCTAGCCACCGGCCACTTCTCCCATGGCGGTGGCTGTTCAGCGGTATGGAGAGACTGGGCACAGGCGGCCGGGTACGGCTACTGTCGGAGTTGACTTCGGGTGCTGCGGCGGGTGATCGGGCTCTAGGCGGCCGAACACAATGCAGCAGGGCGCAATGGTTGCCGACGGGTTTGTCGGCGGCTTCGGGCGGCTCCGGTGTGCATCGGATGAGAAGGAGGCTGAGTATCGACGATGTGTCTGCAGGCGCGAGGGCCGAGCGGTGTCGGCAGCTTTGGGAGGCCGGTGACTTGGTGGTTCCAGGAAGCGAACTCGACGCAACGGCGGCGTGAGGTCTCGAGCGCGGCGGCCGGCTAAGCGGGATACGGCGGCATCCGAGTGTGGCGCCGGGAGAACCGATGGCGGGCAGTCCTCCACAGCGGGAGGCTTCAAGCACGCGGGTTCAGGCGGCGCTGGGAAGTCTTGTGGTGGGCGGCTTCAGGCACGCGGCTTCGATGGTTGGGCTCGGCGTGTAGCTAGTAGCGATTACATTCAGCGATCCAAAAAATCCATTTCATCCATGCAACTTTCTTATCTATTTTCTGAGATAGATTTAGATACTAGCTGATCTCTCTAATCAAGAAACAGATCTATTATCTAGTGATTAATCTACCATATCATCAAGGTGAATAACTCTACTAATAGATCATAATCCAATTATGATTAAAATTAACCAGAACAAATCTAATCATGGCATTGCAAATGAATCTAGCATCAATCTAGATTAAAACAAAAATTACAATGCATAATAGATTGATTCGTGATTCGCATAACTTTCACCTTGGAGAGTGATTTCTGTTGATTGTGTTAAGAAATAATCAATGAACAAGGAACGATAATGCAATCTACTTAATCAATCACCAAGAACCCAATAGATCAATCACCGCAGACAGTTGAGAGAAAAAACCAGAGCATAGAGTCTTTCTTGATTTTTAGTTCTATTCTCATTGTACATGGGCTTCTCTATTTATAGTCTAAACCCCTTAGAGGTAGTTTGATTTTTGCCCACAACGTAACCTTCTAGGTTTCGTGAGATACAATAGTTTTTACACGTGTACATGTGTTCGCTAAGCATCCATGTGGGCAAGCTTACTTAGCATAAAAGCCATTGTGGCCCACATGTAATACTTTGAACCCATCTTGATACGGGGTCGCCCGATGTAACATCCTGAAAACTTAGAGGAACTGTGTAATAAAAGGTTGTAAAATATTCTGTAGCACATTATGTCGAGTTGGGTTTTTGAAAGTATTTTTCTGAAGAACTTCGAGGAAAAACCCCACCTGCTTAACTGATGGTGAATTCTAAATTTGAATTCGAATCTGAAAAGATGATCCATAAAGAAAACTTCAAAAGTTAACCTAAATAGGTTTTCTAGGAGCCAAAGGCGATTTAAAATTTTAGAAGTATAAGTGGCGTAAATGCTCGATGAAAGCTTTCAGAATAAGGAGGGCAAACTTAGATATATGCGTATATATATAGATATGTATATATGTGTATAGGTATGTATATATGTATATATATGCATGCTTTTATACAAAGTAAACATATCTCCAGTTATAAAAGAAAAGAGGAGAAAATTAAAAAGGAAAAAGGAAAAGTAGTCAGTTGTAGGCCTAAGAATATTAAACGAAATAACCACTTTGTGGGGAAATAATTTTCTTAAGCCCAAAATGTCTCTAGGATTTCTGTTAATTTTCTAGAATTTTGGTGATAATATCGTATTTTCCTAGTTAAATTATGCCCTACAAATTCTGGTAATTCAAAATTAAAATAAAACCCCAAAACCCCACCGGCCGACGCGTGAATGATTTGGATCCGCCCACGCCGCCCGAGCCGCCCACCTTCTCCCTCGGGTTGACGCGTGCGGTCCCGGCGCCACGCCGCCACCCCGCCATTCGGCCGCCCGCGACGCCCACCCGCCTCTCTCCGACAAGTGGGCCCGCTTGTCGCCACCTTTCCTTTCTTCCTCCTCCTCCGCCGCCTCGGACCCTCCGCCACGACACGGCGCGACCGCTCTGCTGGAATCCCGCAGAGGGGCGCAAGCATGGGAAAACCACGCGCCGCCCACGACCGCCACACCCTGCCGCCCATGGCCGCCGCCGACAAGCGCCCGCATGCCTGTCGCCCATGTCCCGGTGGGTCCGCTGTGGCCAGCCCGCCCGATCGGCTATAAAAGCCGCGGATGCGCCCACAAGGATCGTCGTGACACCTCGACATTTCCCCAACGCGCAATTGCCCTAAAAGCCACCCGGCGCGGTGAGCCTCTTTCTTCCCCAACTCCGCCGCCGGCCCTCGCCGCAATTCCATGGATCCACGCCGTGGAGCTCAATTCCTTGCTCCCACACCATCCCACGGCGATCGCCGAGCTTCTCCGATCCCCGAGCTCGCCGACGACCGTAGCTCGCCGGCGCCGTAAGCCCTCCCCGAGCCGCCGCTGCTGCTCGTCGCCGACCCACCTCCGGTGACCCCCGACCCTCCTTGTCGTCGCCATCGACCCGCCGCAGCCCAAGATCGCATTTCACCACTCCCCCGAACCTCGGCGAACCTCCCTCGCCGGCGACGGCCACCGCCTCCCCGGCCTCGGACCGCCCTGCTCCACCCCCCACCCCTTAAGAGGTAAAATCACCCTTATGGGGTGAGATGCGCCAGCTAGCTTAGGTGGCTAGCGCGCACCCTCTTCCCCCTGCTCCCTCGGCTGTTCGAGCCCCGCCACGCAGCGCCTTGAGGTGAGCCATTTCTTTTAAAACCCGTCGTGACAAAGGGCCCCACCACCGCCGACCACGCTGTGATGCCCACCGCGCCTCCCGGCCCCGCCTGTCGGGGCAGCGGGCGTGGCCGCTTTCGCCGGGCCCCACATGTCGGCGCCAAGTGCGAGTGCACCATGACAGTGGGCCCATTGTCGAATTTATTAATTTTAAGATTTATTTAAACCGAAGGTATTCAAATGTATATAACTTATTCATTTTAGCTCCAAATTTAGCGAAACCAATTTCTAAATTCATCTAAAATCAAGGGCTACTTAATGGAACCAGAACCAACATTTTGAAGCTTGTTCAAATTTTTGTTGTGTTATTTGATTGTTGTGATGATTTTTATCTAAATTTTCGCGCTTATAAAACGTAGCTTTCGAGGCCCAAGAAGAGGAAGCCGCCACCGTGAGACTCCAACACCCCGAACCCCGACCTTTGCATCCAAGGCGAGTCAATGCTTTGATCATTTTGAGCCTATGCTTTCAATAAAGTATTTTGGTTTAAATATTATAAACTGCATGCGTATATTTATGTTGCAAGGCATGTTAATTTCATCTTTTAGATATACATCCATGTTTCCTTGGTTTAATATACCTCCTTTGCAATATTCTTGACTCAGTGATCTTTGTCGCCCTAGTAAAAGTAATAATGTTACAACGCCTTTAAAAATAAGTCCGTAACTTTATGCCATGCTTAGTATTGCTTAAATATTCATGGGCGTGAGAACGCCCAAACATCACTTTCAAGCATGTGAGAATTTGATTGGGCAGTCGTTGTGATGATGACTGGTATATCTTGGTATGAATATTTTATGTGCCCGAAAATCCTACTTGCTTAATTATCTGGGCGGATGGTGGAGGGTGGGAGTGTTGAATGGTGTCGTGATAGCACAGATTTGTGATAAAGTGGTGCCGTGATGGCACACGGGGATCGTGGTAGAACCGCCCAGATAACCATTAAGGACTGAATCTTGTGATGACCTCTCACGGTACAACAAGTACAACCATATGCTGGCAAAGTGTAGGCAGGGCTAACTAATTTGTATTGACTTGGTAAGAGTTACGTCGGTGTGAACACGGGCGGGTAGAGGATGGCCACATCCTCCAACGTGATGGCGCAAGAGGGGGCTTCTGGAAACCTTAGCGGTCGCAACTCTGCTAGGAAGATGCATCGTAAAAGCCCTGTGATAGTCTACTCAACCGCACGGCTAAGAAATCGTGTGGGGCAATGAGCAGATCTATCTCATATGGGTAAAGTGTACACACTCTGCAGAGTCAAAACTATTCGAATAGCCGTGCCCACGGTCAAGGGCGGACATGGGAACTTAACTAGATATAGTTCTGTTTCGAAAATTTTGGGAATGAAAATGGAAAAGTGGAGGGCAGAGAAAGGCCCTTATTTGAGTTGTCCTGGGTGTCGTCCCAGTGGTAAAGTAAGCGACTATACGCGGAAGGCATGGTATGAGGAGCAGAGACTATGTAATGGTGGATGGTCTCTGATTCGATAAAAATAAATGTATATGTCATTGAGTATCATGTTTTAAAATTCAACCGCTAGGTCCTAGGGAATTTTAAGTATTATAGTTCAAAAGCCTATTTCATAAACAAAACAACTTGAGCCTTCCCTTGTTAAAAGCCTTGCATAATATCTACTGCATTCTGTGTGTCGACTCGCTGAGCACGGTGGTTAGTGTGCTCACTCTCGCAATACCAACAATCCAGATTCGGGAGCTCAAGATCCGTACGCCTTCGAGGAAGCACCTGCTACAGATGGAGGAGACCCCGCCGAGAATTAGGACGAACGATCTGTGCCTAAGAACCTTAGGCATCTAAACTAAGGTGTGGCTTCATCCAAATATTACTAAAGCTCTAGTAATATTTGTATGACCACTTTTGCCCTCAGTCTCTGGTTGTGGTATAAAGGCCTACTTTGTTCCGTTTCCGCTGCTAGTCTTTTGTAATGTAAGTATTTGGCCTGCCTGGCCCTACTGTAACAACTGCGCCTTTGTGAAGGCCTAACTTCACCTTTGCCATGTAATAATAATATTATGGCTTGTTGTGAATTCCGCGATGTATGAAATGATTCAGCAATGTATCTGTGTGCATTATCTACTGATCCAGGGAATAATGCAGTAAGGCACAGCAGATCCGGGATTGCAAAATCCGGACCCATGTAGTAGGTATCGAGCATCTGACGTAGGGTAAAACCTTAGTTGGACATTAGTATTTAGGCTGGTGTATATTGAAAACATATAAAATGAATTTATTAAAAATATAGCGTGATAATTCTTACCGCACCCTTCCTAGCTCTACTCTGTTCTACTTTTCAGTTGATATTTTGAAATTTACTAACGATATTACTTAATTACAGATGTCAGGAGCTACAGACGTTGGACACTGGGACTTCTTCGCTCACGGAGTACGTGAGGGAGAGTTTGCGGATATACATCGCAAACTACTCCACTACTTGGGCTACGAGGACGCGCCCATCTATCGCGGCCGGAGGACCAGGATAGGAGGAGACGAGTCCTGGTTAGTGGAGATCTTCATCTACCCGCGGCGCGAGGGAGACCAGTCTCACGTGTTCCAGACTACCCACCGGAGGAGCCTAGTGGCAGCAGTGCTACAGGACGCCTCCCGTCTGGCCGCGGCCCGACTTTGCGACATCCACGCTACACTGGTGCTAGAGTCTCCTTTCACCTACCACCCACTGAGGATAGAGCACGCCATGTACGACGGGATCAGGGTGACAGAGTTGGAGGACGACCCGAGTCTTACATACCAGGTGGACCTCACTCGGACCATGGGTACAGCCCATGTGGTGGCTCAGGAGGAGATCACCGCGCCGGGCGCCTCCTCGCACGCCACATTGAGGTGGACTCCTTGCGAGCAGCTCGCCCGATCGCGGCGGGCCTTGGCGAGGCCAAGACAGGCACCGCTGCCCGCGCCTGCACTCACAGACACCTACACCGACCCCGGTTCCGGCACCTCCGCCAGTTCCGGGACTCGCGCACGAGCTCACGACGCATAAGCGTGCGGCCCCGAGGCCTCGATCCGCTCGCCGTGGAGAGACTCGACGTAGCCGCTCACGCTCCCACTCCGACACCGACCTGTCTGAGTTTATTGGTAGCAGGTCCCGTTCTCAGTGTACGGACTACACCCCCTCCAGTCCCAGTGTTGGTGACATGGAGGAGTAGGCAGTGTGTGGGTCAGATAGTGCAGTACTTACTGGAGTTTGGCTAGTGTTAGCAAGCACATGCTCCCGTCTTACTAGTAGTAGCGTGTGCCCGTGTTCTAATCCCGTGTATGTATAATTATGAACGCTAAAGTATGTGTCTGTTTGTAAAGCCCAGGTTGGCTTGTGCGGCCATAGAAAGCTGGCTATGTGATGTGTTGTCTATGTTTAATGAAATCGGCCTTGTGTTTGAAAGCTTTCTTACTGTTTGACGTTGGATTTGGCTCTTTTGTATGGTGGTCATAGACTACTAGTCTAGCTGAAATTAGAACAGTTGTTTAAAAGAATGCTTGAATAAATTACATATGGCTAGCCATAGAGTTACCCGCGCAAGCCGCAAAAACCCGCACATGCAGGCAGAAGTGGAAGCCAGTCAAGAAGCGCAGCAAGCGGGAAGGGGAAGAGGCCCAGGTCAAGGGGTAAACCTCCCACCCCCACCGGCTAACCCATCCATGGCGCAAGTAATGGCCCAGCAGACATAAATACTCCAGGCTATCTTCGCAGGCCAGCAGACCCACACCAATGTTCACGCCTCCGACCTGGGCGACTTCATCAGGACCCGACCCCTCACCTTAGCCGGGGCTGATGAGCCCCTAGAGGCGGAAGATTGGCTGCGGGACACAGAAAGGAAGCTCCGTTTGGCCAAATCTGCGGAGGATGACCAAGTGCTCTTTGCGACCCATCAACTCCAAGGGGCCGTGGCTGCCTGGTGGGAGAATTACTTGGCCGCCAAAGGATATGAGGATACCCCCACCGGAGCTAGCGCAGCAACTATAACATGGACAGAATTCAAGACGGTCTTTAAAGCCAATTTCATCCCGACTGGAGTGATGCGCATAAAGAAGAATGAGTTCAAGACTTTGAAGCAGGGCGGCCTGTCAGTCAATGAGTATCTCACCAAGTTTAATCAGCTGGCCCGTTACGCCCCCAAGGATGTGGCCGATGAAGAGGAGAAAATTGACCGGTTCTTCGAAGGGATGAATGAAGAACTCCGTGTGCAGCTCATCACGCAGACTTCCCGGTTTTCACCGGTGGTGAATAAGGTGTTGGTCTTGGAAAATGAGAAGAAGAACCTGGAGACTAGTCGCAAACGGAAGCAGGTTGTTCAGCGACCGCAGGGAAGGTTCATCCAGAGATTCTTCAACAATTCCCCTTTCTCTGGGACAACTCCATCTCAGAGCCCAAGCCCAGCACCTCGTCCAGGTGGTAGCTCGTTCCAGACTCCTCGCCCCTCGGGCCAGTCTGCAGGAACAAATCCTATGACCTCCTTCAATTGCTTCAACTGTGGAGAGAAGGGGGCATTACGCCTATTGCTGCCCCCAGCGGCAGACCACTCCGGTGAAGTTCAACTTGGGCACTACCCCGGCCCGAGGCCAAGCTTGACACCAGCGAGGGAATCGGGCCCTCAATCCAACAGGCTGCATCAACTCCCAATCGTGGAAGGATTAATCATGTCACCGCGAAGAAGGCGATGAGGTCTGCTGAGTCCTCTGGCATGCGTTCTTTGTCAAGACACTACCAGCACGCATCCTTTTTGATTCTGGGGCATCGCATTCATTTATAGCCAAAGGGTATGTGGATAAACTTAAACTGCCCGTCCACCTGTTGAAGAAAGCATTGATGCTTAGCTCACCCGCAGGAATGATTAAGGCCACCTTAGTGTGTCCGGGGGTAGAAATTGTAATGGAAAGGTTTATATTCCTAGCCGATTTAGTCGTGCTAACCTCCCAGACCTTGGATATTATCTTTGGGGATGGACTGGTTGGCTAGACACCAAGGAATATTAGATTGTGCCTTGAGGCAAGTTAAGTTGACCAAGTGCCCAGGGCTGACCATTGTGGTAAAGGTGGACCGACCGTATAGATGGGGCCGAGAAATATATTATTGTGAAGATGTACCGCTAGAAGGAATGATGGTGGTACAAGACTATACTGAAGTCTTCCCTGAGGAACTGCCGGGCATGCCCCCAAACAGAGATCTCGAGTTTGTTATCTACTTGAAGCCTGGTGCTGCCCCTAGCTCCAAGAGACCATTCCGGATGACCGTAGATGAGCTAGAAGAATTGAAGAAGCAACTTCATGAGCTACAGGGACAAAGGTTTTATCGGTGAGTTCCTCACCTTGGGGATCCCGGTGATCTTTGTAAAGAAGAAGGATGGCACCACTAAGATGTGTGTAGATTATCGGGCTTTAAATGAAGTAACCATCAAGAATAAGTACCCACTGCCGAGGATCGATGACCTATTTGATCAGCTTGGGGGAGCCACATTATTCTCCAAGATTGATTTAAGGTCAGGTTATCACCAACTGAAGATTAGGCCGGAAGACATCCCGAAGACTGCCTTCACCACTAGATATGGACTGTACGAGTTTACAGTTATGTCTTTTGGGTTGAACAAGGTCTTCATGGATTACCTGGATAAGTTTGTGGTAGTGTTCATCGATGACATTCTCATCTACTCCAAAACCGCAGACGAGCATGCCGAGCATTTACGCTTGGTACTGACAAGGCTAAAGGAACATCAACTCTATGCCAAATTCAGCAAGTGTGAGTTCTGGTTACAAGACATCAGCTTCCTGGGGCATATTGTGTCTGCAGAAGGAGTGTCTATTGACCCCGCCAAAATTGCTGCGATATGAATGGCGCAGACCTACATCGATCCATCGAGGTAAGGAGCTTTCTTGGATTAGCAGGATACTACAGGCGGTTCATTGAAGGGTTCTCCCGAATTGCCAGACCAATGACCCAGTTGCTCAAGAAAGAGCAGGCATTTGGCTGGACCAAGGCATGCGAAGAGAGTTTTCAAGAGCTGAAAGAGGTTGACCACCACCCGGTCTTGGTCTGCCCGATGTCTTGACGAGACTTTGAAGTGTCTGCGATGCGTCACATCAAGGGCTTGGGGTGTCTTGATGCAAGGAGGCAAGGTTGTGGCGTATGCATCCGTGCGACTTACCCTCACGAAGCCAACTACCCAACCCATGACTTGGGTTAGCTTAGTGGTACATGCTCGAAGATCTGGAGGCACTATCTCATTGGCAATCGTTGTGATATCTACACAGACCACAAGAGCCTCAAGTATTTCTTCACCCAGTCACACCTTAATTGAGGCAAAGAAGGTGGCTAGAGCTGATCAAAGATTATGACATGAGTGTCCACTACCACCCTGGAAAAGCTAACGTAGTGGCGGATGCTCTGAGCCGGAAGGCCTACTGCAATAACCTTATGGTTCAGAAACACCAGCCTGAACTATATAAGGAGCTGATAGCCCTGAACCTAGGGATCGTAGAAGCCCTAACCACTCTGGAGGATCAAACAAGTATTGAAGAAATGATAGAGGCTGCACAGAAAGGGGACCCAACTGTTTTGAGATGGGAGAAATTGATGGAAGAAGGAAAGGCCCCTAAAATGACCCTGGACCATCAAGGAGTTCTAAAGTACGGGAACCGTGTTTTCGTACCCCACCAGAAGGACCTTAAGAATCTGATGCTCCGGAAAGCCCATAGCTCCGCATATTCCCTTCATCCTGGAAGTACCAAAATGTACCAAGATATGAAGAAATACTACTGGTGGCCAGGTATGAAAAGGGATATTCTTGAGCACGTGCTTCTTGTGATGTCATCAAAGAGTGAAGGTGAGCACCAAAGGCGGCAGGGGCTCTGACCCCGCAAATACCCCAATGGAAATGGGAGGAAGTTGGCATGGATTTCATCACCGGATTTCCGCAAACGAAGTCAGGTTGTGACTCCGTCTGGGTCATCGTTGATAGATTAACCAAAGTTGCTCACTTCATTCCCGTCAAAACAACGTATAAGGGAGATAAGTTAGCTGAGCTGTACATGTCCCGCATCGTGTGTCTGCACGGCGTACCGAAGCGAATTGTTTCAGATCGAGGTTCCCAATTTACCTCCCATTTTTGGGCAAGTCTGCATGAAGCCCTAGGTACCCATTTAGATTTCAGCACTGCCTACCATCCCGAGACCGATGGACGACAAAAAGAGTAAATCAAATATTAGAAGATATGCTCCGGGCATGTGCACTAGACTTCTCGAAGGAATGGGATAAATGTCTGACCCCACTCCATTGGTCCGAGGTGGGAGAAAATTATGTGTTTGGTCCCGAAACCTTGAGGCAAGCAGAAGAAAAAGTTCGTCTGATTAGAGATCGGTTGCTAGCTGACCAGTCGAGCGAAGAGTTCTGATATAAAGAAGAAGGCCCTAAGCTTTGAAGTTGGAGATCACGTGTACTTGAAGGTGTCGCCCTTGCGTGGAGTCAAGAGATTTAAGGTCAAAGGTAAGCTCACCCCGCGCTATGTAGGGCCATTCCCTATTGTAGCCAAAAAGGGAGAGGTTGCCTATCAGCTAACCTTGCCACCAAACATGTCTGAAGTACACGATGTCTTCCATGTATCCCAGCTGAAGAAGTGCTTACGAGTGCCGGAAGACAAAGCCCCATTGGAAGCCATCAAGCTCGAGCAGGATCTAACTTATAAAGAACGACCCATCAAGATTTTGGACACAGTGGAAAAGGGGACCAGGACCCAATCCATTCGCTTGTGCAGAGTGCAATGGAGTCACCATTCAAAGAAAGAAGCCACTTGGGAGCGTGAAGATCACCATAAAGATTACCACTGCTTTTTCCAGCTAAGCCGAATCTCGGGTCGAGATTCTTTTAGGGGTAGGTTTGTAACATCCACGAAAACTTAGAGGAACGTGTAATAAAGGTTGTAAAATATTCAGTAGCACATTATGTCGAGTTGGGTTTTTGAAAGTATTTTTCTGAAGAACTTCGAGGAAAAACCCCACCTGCTTAACTGATGGTGAATTCTAAATTTGAATTCGAATCTGAAAAGATGATCCATAAAGAAAACTTCAAAAGTTAACCTAAATAGGTTTTCTAGGAGCCAAAGGCAGATTTAAAATTTTAGAAGTATAAATGGCAGAAATGCCTGATGAAAGCTTTCTGAATAAGGAGGGCAAACTTAGATATATGCGTATATATATAGATATGTATATATGTGTATAGGTATGTATATATGTATATATATGCATGCTTTTATACAAAGTAAATATATCTCCAGTTATAAAAGAAAAGAGGAGAAAAATAAAAAGGAAAAAGGAAAAGTAGTCAGTTGTAGGCCTAAGAATATTAAACGAAATAACCACTTTGTGGGGAAATAATTTTCTTAAGCCCAAAAATGTCTCTAGGGATTTCTGTTAATTTTCTAGAATTTTTGGTGATAATATCGTATTTTTCCTAGTTAAATTATGCCCTCTACAAATTCTGGTAATTCAAAATTAAAATAAAACCCCAAAAACCCCACCGTGACGCACGGAATGATGGATCCGCCCACGTCGCCCGGAGCCGCCCACCTTCTCCCTCGGGTTGGCGTGCGTGCGGTCCCAAAGCGCCACGTCGCCACCCCGCGCCATCTCGGCGCCCGCGACGCCCACACCGCGCCTCTCGTGACAAGCGGGCCCGCTGTCGCCACTGTTCCCCTTTCTTCCTCCTCCTCCTCGCGCGCCGGACCCCCCCGCCACGACTGGCGCGACCGCTGCGGGAATCCCGCAGAGGGGCAGCGGCATGGGAAAACCACGCGCCGCCCACGACCCGCCACACCCCTGTCCGCCGTGGCGGCCCGCTCGGTCGGCTATAAAAGCGCGGATGCGCCAAAATGATCGTCGTGACACCCTCGACATCTCCCAGTAGCACTGCCCCAAAAGCCACCCGGCGCGGTGAGCCTCTTTCTTCCCCAACTCCGGCCGTCGGCCCTCGCCGCAATTCCATGGATCCACGCCGTGGGAGCTCAATTCCTTGCTCCCACACCATCCTGGCGGTCGCCGAGCTTCTCCGGCATCCCAGAGCTCGCCGACGACCGTAGCTCGCCGTGTGATAAGCCCTCCCGAGCCGCCGCGCTCGTCGCCAACCCACCTCCGGTGACCCCGACCCTCCTCGTCGTCGCCATCGGCCGCCGCGGGCCCGACCGCATTTCACCACTCTCCGAACCTCGGCGAACCTCCCTCGCCGGCGACGGCCACCGCCTCCCGGCCTCGGACCGCCCGCTCCACCCCACGCACCCTTAAGAGGTAAAATCCCTTAGGGGTGAGATCTGTTGCTAGCCCGGTGGCTAGCGGCGCCACCCTCTTTCACCCCACGGCTCCCTCGGCGCGTTCGAGCCCCGGCTCACGCAGCGCCTTGAGGTGAGCCATTTCTTTAAAACCCGTCGTGTGGTGGGCCCCACCGCCAGACCATGCGGATGCCGGGGCAGCGGGCGGCGTGAGCCGTTGCCGCCCGGGCCCACGTGTCGGCCATGGCAGTCTGTCACCGACAGTGGGCCCCATTGTCGAATTTATTAATTTTAAGATTTATTTAAACGAAGGTATTCAAATGTGTATAACTTATTCATTTTAGCTCCAAATTTAGCGAAACCAATTTCTAAATTCATCTAAAATCAAGGGCTACTTAATGGAACCAGAACCAACATTTTTGAAGCTTGTTCAAATTTTTGTTGTGTTATTTGATTGTTGTGATGATTTTTATCTAAATTTTCGCGCTTATAAAACGTAGCTTTCGAGGCCCAACAAGAGGAAGCTGCCGCGCAGAGACTCTAACACCGAACCCGACCTTTGCATCCAAGGCGAGTCAATGCTTTGATCATTTTGAGCCTATGCTTTCAATAAAGTATTTTGGTTTAAATATTATAAACTGCATGCGTATATTTATGTTGCAAGGCATGTTAATTTCATCTTTTAGATATGCATCCATGTTTCCTTGGTTTAATATACCTCCTTTGCAGTATGCTTGACTCAGTGATCTTTGTCGCCCTAGTAAGAGTAATAATGTTACAACGCCTTTAAAAATAAGTCCGTAACTTTATGCCATGCTTAGTATTGCTTAGATATTCATGGGCGTGAGAACGCCCAAGCATCACTTTCAAGCATGTGAGAATTTGATTGGGCAGTCGTTGTGATGATGACTGGTATATCTTGGTATGAATATTTTATGTGCCCGAAAATCCTACTTGCTTAATTATCTGGGCGGATGGTGGAGGGTGGGAGTGTTGAATGGTGCCGTGATAGCACAGATTTGTGATAAAGTGGTGCCGTGATGGCACAAGGGGATCGTGGTAGAACAGCCCAGATAACCATTAAGGATTGAATCTTGTGATGACCTCTCACGGTACAACAAGTACAACCATATGCTGGCAAAGTGTAGGCAGGGCTAACTAATTTGTATTGACTTGGTAAGAGTTACGTCGGTGTGAACACGGGCGGGTAGAGGATGGCCACATCCTCCAACGTGATGGCGCAAGAGGGGGCTTCTGGAAACCTTAGCGGTCGCAACTCTGCTAGGAAGATGCATCGTAAAAGCCCTGTGATAGTCTACTCAACCGCACGGCTAAGAAATCGTGTGGGGCAATGAGCAGATCTATCTCATATGGGTAAAGTGTACACACTCTGCAGAGTCAAAACTATTCGAATAGCCGTGCCCACGGTCAAGGGCGGACATGGGAACTTAACTAGATATAGTTACATTTGAAAATTTTGGGAATGAAAATGGAAAAGTGGAGGCGAGAAAGGCCCTTATTTGAGTTGTCCTAGGTGTCGTCCCGTGGTAGCGTGGCGACTATCTGTGAAGGCATGGTATGAGGAGCAGAGACCATGTAATGGTGGATGGTCTCTGATTCGATAAAAATAAATGTATATGTCATTGAGTATCATGTTTTAAAATTCAACTGGCTAGGTCTTAGGGAATTTTAAGTATTATAGTTCAAAAAGCCTATTTCCGCAAACAAAACAACTTGAGCCTTCCCTTGTTAAAAGCCTTGCATAATATCTACTGCATTTTGTGTGTTAACTCGCTGAGCACGGTGGTTAGTGTGCTCACTCTCGCAATACCAACAATCCAGATTCGGGAGCTCAAGATCCGTACGCCTTCGAGGAAGCACCTGCTACAGATGGAGGAGACCCCGCCGAGAATTAGGACGAACGATCTGTGCCTAAGAACCTTAGGCATCTAGACTAAGGTGTGGCTTCATCCAAATATTACTAAAGCTCTAGTAATATTTGTATGACCACTTTTGCCCTCAGTCTCTGCTTGTGGTATAAAGGCCTACTTTGTTCCGTTTCCGCTGCTAGTCTTTTGTAATGTAAGTATTTGGCCCACTGCCCTCTTCGTAACAATCTGCGCCTTTGTGAAGGCCTAACTTCACCTTTGCCATGTAATAATAATATTATGGCTTGTTGTGAATTCGCGATGTATGAAATGATTCGACAATGTATCATGTGCATTATCTCGATCCGGGAATAATGCGATGAAGGCACAGCAGATCCGGGATTGCAAAATCCGGGTCTGACAGAGCTGGTATCAGAGCATACGACTGTAGGGTAAAAACCTTAGTTGGACATTAGTATTTAGGCTGGTGTATATTGAAAAACATATAAAATGAATTTATTAAAAATATAGCGTGATAATTCTTACCGCACCCTTCCTAGCTCTACTCTGTTCTACTTTTCAGTTGATATTTTGAAAATTTACTAACGATATTACTTAATTACAGATGTCAGGAGCTATAGACGTTGGACACTGGGACTTCTTCGCTCACGAGTGCGTGAGGAGAGTTTGCGGATATACTTAAACTACTCCACTACTTGGCTACGAGGACGCCCATCTACCGCGGCCGGAGGACCGGATAGGAGGAGACGAGTCTGGTTAGTGGAGATCTTCATCTACCCGCGGCGCGAGGGAGACCAGTCTCACGTGTTCCAGACTACCCACCGGAGGAGCCTAGTGGCGGCGGCGCTCGGGCGCCGCCCGTCGGCGCGGCCCGACTTTCGACATCCACGCGACACGGTGCTAGAGTCTCCTTTCACCTACCACCCACGAGAGATAGAGCACGCCCGAGTGCACGGGACCGGGTGGCGAGTTGGAGGGCGACCGAGGCTTACATACCGGTGGACCTCACTCGGACCATGGGTACAGCCCATGTGGTGGCTCAAGAGGAGATCACCGCGCCGGGCGCCTCCTCGCACGCCACATTGAGGTGGACTCCTTGCGAGAGCAGTTCGCCCGATCTTGGCGGGCCTTGGCAGAGGCCAAGAGAGAGGCGGCTGCTGCCCGCGCCCAGACTCAGCAGACACCTACACCGACCCCAATTCCAGCACCTCCGCTAGGTTCCGGGGGACTCCGCACCAGGCTCACGGCACGCAAAAGCGTGCGGCTCCCGAGGCCTCGATCCGCTCTCGCCGTGGATAGACTCAACGCGGCCGCTCACGCTCCCACTCCGACACCGACCCGTCTGAGTTTAGTGGTAGCAGGTCCCGTTCTCGATGCGGACTACACCCTCCGGTCCAGTGTTGGTGACATGGAGGAGTACGCAGTGTGTGGGTCAGATAGTGTAGTGCTTGCTGGAGTTTGGCTAGTGTTAGCAAGCACATGCTCCCGTCTTACTAGTAGTAGCGTGTGCCCGTGTTCTAGTCCCGTGTATGTATAATTATGAACTTTTTAGTAACTGCCTGTTAGGCTGTCCCGAACCGAATCCGAATTGAATCCTAAGTTGAATCCGAGTTTGAATTGGATTGAGCACGTGGGAGATCCGAATTTGGCTTGAAAATCTTATCCAAAACTTGTAGTTTAAGTCATTGTGCTCCACCCTTTTGCTCTCCCAAGTCTTCACCTGAATCATACCTAAAAATACATAAAATAATAGCATGATGTAATATTCCAAGTTCATCATCAATTAAAAGAAACTCCTTAAGAAACAAATTCATCTGACAACATTTAATGCGGCTCAATACTTATTTACAGTGAAATAATGTATTTGACTGAAAAGTGCTAAGCTTGTGCGTATCCGCATCATCCTCCCCTTCTTCAAGAAAAGCCATCCTCGGATTTTGGTAGCCTGAAATTGTACTAAGCAAAGAATACAACGTATATGCATGGTATATATTTGTCATTAACACTTCTTTTGCTTAGCATATCAAGAACATCTGAAGGCATAGTAGATAAAAAGAACAACACATATACATGATATATGTATGAATCAATTATCGTGTCATTCTCGTTGTTCCACACAAACAAATTAATATAACGACAACCATAAGATGTATACATTGCAACATTGTCTTTCATATCATTCTCTCTCCCATGGGAAAAAGTCGTCCTCGACTTTGCTAGGCACATGGACAAGTCATTAATGAGCCAAACCAAATTAAGTTGTTCAAATATGGCGGAGAAATTTTTTAGTTCCTTCCATGCTTCAACTGCGCTACTCCGATTATTTGTACATGATTGTACATTAAAGGATGAATAAGTAGGCTCAAGAAATCTTTTGAAACATACATCACTATTGTTGAAACTCATCTCATTGTGATCATGATATAGCACAGAAGATTGTTTATCCAAAATATGCAATTTCAATTCAGCAAACTTATCACATGTAATGCATATTCGGTAAACATAAAACTTATCATCTATACCATAATTTCCAATCAAATTGAACTTATATGTATATGCATAGGTACTAACTAGTGATTTTAAATATGAAATTTCAGCAACATTCTCAATCACACTAGATAGTTCTTTAGTATCATCAAACATGATATAATATAAAGAATCATCAGGAGATATTCTCGTAAGAACTTCCTTATGAGTAATCAATTCCACATTATGTAAATTGCGCAAAGAAATTTCAGAACATGGAATTTTCATTCGTACATATGAGTTCTCACAAGTACTCACCGTTTCACAATTAATTTCAGCACCAATATTGTTACCTTTATTGTTCTCCTCAGTTGATATTGGTGTTGTAGGTATTAAATCATCATGATGTAACAACGGGCCAGCAAGTACTTCATCGTTAACTATGATTATCTCCTCATCGTTTATCTTTAATGGAGCTAGTTGTTGAACATTTGGCTCCTCTTCTTTAATATCAACCTGAACAATATGAGAAACAATACTAGAAGTAGATATTAATGTGTTACTTTCAAAATCAACCTCACTTTGTCTATCTTCTATTTCTCTCTTTTCTTTTGGTGTATCTCTCACACTCTCAATTTGGATGCTCTCAAACTCACATATGGTGGAATCACACAGCTCACTCTTTTTAACACTCTCACTCAATTTGGCTATGTGGCTCTTATTCTCATATGGGTTTTGATGTATCTCAATTGTTGTATGTATCATTGGGGCAGCACAAGATGTCTCCTTTACCGAAGGGAAAGTCCCATGCTCGGTCATCTTCGCATGTGTCACACTAGTGGAACCATAAGAGCTGAAGTATGGACATGGATTGAACCGTGATGTACATGTCTCCATAAGTCTCTTCTCCTCCTTAATAGCACAATTCACAAGATCATGCAAGTTACTAAAATATTTATGTTGAAGTATAGCGGCGATCTCAGAATTCAAGCCACCCTTGAAGTATGCCTTCTCCCTTGATGGACTAGTGACACCGGCATGACACATCGCATCTAGCAGTTCAAAATAGTAATCTTGGACAATATTACTACCTTGTGTGATATTCTCCAAATGGTGAAGCAATTCCTGCGCATAATAGGATGGCACAAACTCGCTCCTCATGAATACCTTCAAATCTGACCAAGATTTAATGAATTGTTTTTCAATTAGTTGTTATCACCAACTATAAGCGTAGTCTTCAAACTCCCTCGTGGCACGTTTCACCTCTTGATCTTTGGAAACTTTCAGAAATCTAAATATTTTCTCCATTTGCCATTCTCACTCAAGATACTCCTCTGGATCATCACTGCCATAGAAAGGAACAAAGCTATCTTCTTCTTGTTGTGGACGAAGTGCTCGCACAATATCATTCACGATGTTTTTATGTATTACCTTCATTTGTTGATTGAGCTCAATGCGAAATCTGCATATCCACCGAAGTTGTACATGCTTATCGGTGGTGCCTGATTAGAGCTCTTGTTGCAATGTAGTTCTCAATGCCTGATGTTGAAATCGAGTCATCGGGGTATTAAGATTAACTTTAATCTCATCACCATAGTTATCTTCTCCACCTGCCATGGTTAGATTGTACAAAGAAAACACCAAAACCACAAATATATGGGCAATATATGGAGTTCACTCAATCTCACTTTTCCTCTCCCAAGTAAAGTTCTTACCTTTCCGAAGTGAATCGAGGCCAAAAGAAACTTACACTTGGTGGTGGCTATAATAAAAAGTGATGATCAAGCGGATTAAAAAGTGACTCACAATAGCACGGCAAAGGATATTTTGTGGAGCTTGGTTAGGAAGTATTTATCCTACACGATCTGAATTTTTCGATGTTGTAAAATTAAGTAATAATCCAAGGTAGAAAGTATTGCCTATGTGCTGATCCAAAAGATTTAAGTGAAGTATATGAACGCACACGTAAAGATCAATGTGACTCGATGCAAACAAAGGAATGAGCTAACTAGAGGCAATCTGAAATTAAAGATTAGATAGCTCGTTTTGCACCAAGTACTAGGAGAGATGCTAGCCAATTGCAATGATATGAATGTAAGGGCACAAGATTGCTCAAAGGAATTAAATACACAAGCTGAAATTATATATTAGAATTAGCTAACCCCAATTTGGCCAATGCTCACTTTCCCCTTTTTTTGTCGACTGCCTTCTTTCTTTTCTTCTTTCTTTTTTTTAACTTGTTGTTGGCACCAAAGTTTAGCATTCCCTTCCACAAAGATTAAAATTTCAGCAGGTGTAAATTAATATCAACAACAACTCTTAATGCAATTATCAAAGACTAGTCTCAAAGATGAACGGAAAATTAAGGATATATGTAACAGAAATAACCATATTTTTTCATGCGGCATCAGATGCAAGATCTTTTCACGGTACTATACCAGATCTTGTTCATGCCTTTGTAGAGATCGGATTTTTTTTTGAATTTTGGATTGGACACAAAGATTAAGCTACACAAATAAACACGAACGATCAGCACGTAAACAAAATTTCTAATGGATCAAGACATAATAAAACTCACAAAAATAGCAGATGCGAAACTACAACGAGTAGCCCTTGAAATTATCTTTCCAACGAGTACAAGAACACCTGAATCGGACTCCGTTTGTAAAAGTTATGGCCTTTTTAGTAACTGCTTGTCAGGCTGTCCCGAACCGAATTGAATGCTGAGTTGAATCCGAGTTTGAATTGGATTGAGCACGTAGGAGATCCGAATTTGGCTTGAAAATCTTATCCAAAACTTGTAGTTTAAGTCCTTGTGCTCCTCCCTTTTCCTCTCCCAAGTCTTTACATGAATCATACCTAAGAATACATAAAATAATAGCATGATGTAGTATTCCATGTTCATCATCAATTAAAAGAAACTCCTTAAGAAACAAATTCACCTGACAATATTTAATGCGGCCCAATACTTCTTTCCAGTGAAATAATATATTTGACTGAAAAGTGCTAACTTTGTGTGTATCCGCATCACATCTTCTTCGTCCTTCAGACTCTCCCCCATGCCTATCAGGCCCGCCCCATAAGGCTCCCCTACCGTTGCCAGGGTTCAACATTTCAGTGAAATTTTGCTAATTTCATTCCTTTCAGTACCCTCTGAACGTAAAAGCATTCAGTCAAATTCAGCTGAATTTGTCCTCGTTCAAAATTTGTTCAAATTTTGTCCAAATTTTGGTTAAATTTTATCAAAATACAAATGATGTTTGAATATTTCGTACAAATTATTAACCGAAATGATAAAATTTTGTTCGTTTCACCTCGTTCGTTGCCCTCCATTTTTTTTTTTTTGCAAAATGAAAGCTTTCTCCTACCGTCTACTCGTGGGCGCAGGACACAACGTACGTTGCCTCCGCCTCCACACTACCCTTAGGAAGCTCCTCAACCTCGCGGAGGCCCAGGCCACAGTCTACGGCGAAGGACCTGGCACGGTTCACGGCCACGTCCAAGGAGGACGTGAGACCCTCGCACCTAGCACTCGGTGGGGCCCACACATCACACCCTATGCCTTGTTAACGACATTTGTTCACATAGATGTTATGCCAGTCAAACCACTGTGGTTTTTGTCTAGGGGTAATATATTCGATTTTGATAGTCGAGGGATGTTGATTACGTGGTTTAATAGTTGCGTGTCAATGATGACACTTGCATGCGTAACCATTATGGTATTGATAGTTGAGGGATATCGATTAGCTGGTTTAGTACACACCAGGTAATTAAATTGGCTAATTAGTTGTCTTAATTACTTATCTTAATTTCTATGTATACTAATTTTTTGAATTTTTAGATATAGCAAATGAGCTTAAAAAATTATGTGCAACCTCCTAAAACAACACACTTGATTATGTAATTTTTTAACTATTTTATCCACTGTGAACGTTGCTCAAAAATTTATATGATTATGATATTTGTAGGAGTTGTTACATATAGCAAACAGGCTCCAAAAATTATGAAATTATCTATAAAGCCTCCTGATACAGTCGTCTATTTTTTGAGAACTTTATGCATTATAAATATTTGTAGGAGTACATATAATAGTACGAAAAATGCATCGCACGAGATGCGATATGGCTCACTCATCTGAGCCACTGCTATCTCCTCGCCTCGTCTGCCTCCATATGTGTGGCTTTGTCTTGCGTTGACCATGTCTCATGGGGTGTGTCAGCTGGTCCGGAGCTTGCATGTTAGTTTGGAGGAGGTATGAAGACTGTTCTGTTTGTTGAGTGGCTGGCGGTGGTCCGGTAGGTTAAGGCACAACAGCTGGGTCCGATAAATGTTGATGCCCTCCTACTAAGACATTCCAAACTACAGGCTGCCAATAATCAAACTCTGAATGAAGGACTCTAGAAATACCCCTCAAGGTGAAGAGGAGCCCTGTCCTTGATCGTATGATGTGCCAGCAAAGCCGGAGGAGTTCTGCCTACCAAAGTCTCCAACCCTGCGTATGTTGTGAGCGATGAGCTCGCCCTCTGACGTGGTAAAGCTCGGTCTTGTGTACCCTCCCAGAAGCATCCAAGAGGCCCATATCATCATCGGTGGACTTGACGTCGCCCCCACGTTAAATTGAAGGCTGCAAGATGAAACAATGTTAGTCACATTAAATATTCTAGATGTGGAATGCGAATCTCATACCTCCCAGATATGCAGCGAAGATGAACGATGGGGAGCGGTAATCTGTATAGGTGGTAAAGAGGTCAAAAGTAATGCATCTCGACAACGGACCTATGGCGGGAGAATGCCACGATGTTAGCAGAACGTAAGGCCCGACAGGAAAACAAAATGTAGGTTTGTACGTAAGTTACCTCCTCGTCGATACGGCCCATGGATGATGACTGCTAGTATTACAACACCAGGCATACTCGGTAGATTGCGATGGCCGACCAGACTCGCTAGGTCGCAATGACCTGGTGGGTGAGCATGGTGCCCCCACTGGGTGTCCGATGTGCACAGCGTGCTCCGTCGAACGACCACAGCTTAGGTTATCCACTATTTTTTGGCCTGCTTTAGGATGTACTTCAAAGTATTCTACAAGGCTGATGGCGTGTTCGGGCTGCTGATGGCGATGTCGAACGTGCTTGCGATGCACTGCACCTACTCCAACTAAAGTGACATATGAAATAGGTTTATTAACAACCAGTATGAATTTCGTAAATAAAACCATAAGAAATTTCAACATGTCTTACGCTGTCATGGCACCTCGAAGCGCTGTAATGATCGATCGAGCATTCTAGACTATGGTCGTGCGTGACCTGCTTGGGGTGATCTGGTGGACAAACGGTGAGTCTACCATATGACTAGGGTATGTACCACTGTAGGTGCTCGTCGTACGTCCGGACATCGTATGGATGCTACTCCATGACGACAACCAGTAGCACCCTATCTGTCCATGCCATCGTCCACTCTTGCTATAGTGGTTGCTAGTCTGTACCATGCCGACCTGCCCTCGATTGCCTGTATTTTTGGAATCATCGATGTTACAGAGCAAGACATACAAAGTGTAAGCATTACTCGGATGGAGTTTGATTCACCAGTGTACAACTCATGGTAGGAACCTGCCATCTGGAAAGGGCACGACCTGGTGCAAACTGAACTATCGCATTACGTGCTGCGGCGCATAAGTCTCCACCATATACGAGAACACCGGATGGCATGTCGTTGCCCTAGCTCCGCATCCTATAGGCATTGCAGGGACAGCCCGTAAGGCGATACACGCTCCATGAACTCTACAATCCATGGACCCCAGATGATGTCACTGTTTGCAATGACTTGAACTCGTTGTGCCACAGTAAATCCTCGACGGTCTACCCTTGGCCTAGTGCAGATGAGCACCAGTTCATCAGAAGCCTATAGTGGGCCCATCTATCAAGTCGAAGAACTTGTTGAATGGGTGCACTAGCATCACAATGGCCGGACGACCGATAGGGAAGTGCTCTCAACTCCACAATTGCAGGAGTATGTAAGAGACAGTCAGGTTGGGGGTATCAACAGTGTCACACTGGCAAGCATCACACAACCCCCGATATCTGGCGCTTAGGACGGCTGATCCCTAGTTGTATTGAAGCATCGCCCCAACCTCTACGTCAGCCAAAGACTCGACGTGGCGAACGAACTCGGTGTTGCAAATATTGCCGTGTGTAGCTGAAAACATGCTCCAACGGTCCAACCAAAGAGCTGAATAAGATACGTGGCGAGATGTGTCCTGACGAGCTCGACTGGTGCATCTTGCGGTCACACAATGAAATTCCTCAGCCAACAGTGGGGGACGCCACGAGCACCCTCTAGAATAGGCAGGCTGAACTGGTGCACCGGCCTCTCCTTCTAGTCCACCAGTGCAGAAGCTGGAACAAGTGCGTCACCCTAGAGAGGGAGACCAGTCAAGAACAAGACGTCCTGCAGAGTGACCATCATCTCACCCCACTAAAAGTGGAATGTGTGCCTTTCAGGTCTCCACTTGTCCATTAGTGTCACGAGCAGGCTGCAGTCGAGGGTGAACTGGCGTCCGATGAAGACCAACCTCGCAAAGGGCAACAAGC
The DNA here is from genome assembly GCA_036346245.1 of Bonia amplexicaulis. Classification (NCBI taxonomy): domain Eukaryota; kingdom Viridiplantae; phylum Streptophyta; class Magnoliopsida; order Poales; family Poaceae; genus Bonia; species Bonia amplexicaulis. The sequence continues at coordinate 2,667,452 of CM070744.1, forward strand.
CCATGGCCTATAGGATTGGAACGTGGCACTCGTCCAGCTCCTAATGATCCCTTCCTCCCTGCAGCCCAAAGGGAGGAGGGCCAGCCGCGTCACCCATCATCCATGAGTGGCACTAGTAGTTCTCATCGTAGAACTATTCGAGAAGTTCCGGTAAAGACATACCTTCGAACAAATAGGATAGACCAAATACTACAAATTGAAATTTGCGATGAAATAAAGGACTAATGGTAGGAAGCATCCGGGAGGCCAAGGCTTACGATGCATATACATGTACATATACATATATAATGGTAGTACGATACTACAAATTAAAAATTATGATGAAATAAATAATTACATAAATATTTATTTCATGGTAGTACAATATTATAAATAAATAATTACATAGTTATTTATTTCATGGTAGTACATTACTACAAATAAATATTTATTTCAAGGCAATACAATACTACATAAAAATTACGGTGAAATAATGAAAATAAAATATTACAAATTGAAATTTACAATGAAATAAACATTACATACTTGTATGTATCTTCAAACTTCACAACCCACCAAAATCCACCAAATTATGGCATGTTGGCACCCTACCTTTACATTCGAGATTGATTTTTGTATGTTAGCCATATTTTAAGCTCTACTAAAGAATCGACAGTATACTGAGTTGTTAACTTCATTATTTTATGTGTGAAATTACTTAACAACCTAAGACCAAAGGGCCTATCAAGTAATTACTCAATGATGAGTCTTCTATTTTAAATCTTTTTATTGCATTGCTTCTCATATGAACTATTTCTTAAAGATGACTTAAACATGCTTACACCCGGTCTAATATAACTCTCTATGTCAGTAGGGCTATTGGACAACCGACCAAGAATCTAAAATTCAGGATTTAAGTGTTATATCCAACATATGCTCTCTTGTACCATTATGAGAGAAAACATAATTTACCTATAATCAGAAAACTAGAGGTAAATCACTACGAACTTTCTTGAAAAGCTTGAAGACAATTTTATCAGTCTAAACTGCAAGCATCCATAAAAACGTGTATATACATATGCATATATGCATACATATACACATATACATATACATATATAATGGCAGTATAATAATGCAAATTAAAAATTATGATGAAATAAATAAATACATAAATATTTATTTCATGGTAGTACAATACTACAAATAAATAATTACATAGTTATTTATTTTAGGGTAGTATATTACTACAAATAAATATATATATATATATATATATATATATGTGTGTGTGTGCATGCACACATATAGGTATTACAGAAAGTACATGCTAATACTACCGCTAACCGATTGCGAAGAATTGTGAGACTCGAGAGCGACGGCAAGAGAGTTTGCGAAAGAGAGACTGTGGCAGCGACTGCGAGAGAGTGCACAATTTATAGCGCGAGCGAGAGTGTTCTCACGCTAACGAAGCGCCGATAATGGCGGGAGTGAACAGCGCGCAAGGAGATAGACGCAATGCAAGTAACACTTTCAGTGGTCTATTTCCTACATGAGTGCTCAATTTTCATGTGAACCAAATGCCTACGGCCCACTCCATTCGTTCGTATGTGGACTAAACAAAGCAAGCAAAATCCACCCCTACCCACCCCTGTCGCATGGTTCCAAAGTCTGCCGCTCAGTGGCAGGGCTCCAGGAGATTATCAGGTGATTAGCAGGAGTATTTATACTATTATATGTACTCCTACAAATATTTGTAATGCATAAATTTCTCAAAAAAATAGAAAATTACTATGACTATGTCAGGAGGTTGTACGTAACATTTTGTAATTTTTGGAACTCGTTTACTATGTATAACTACTCCTACAAATATCATAATCGTATAAATATTTGAGCAATATTCACATTGGATAAAATTTTCATAAAATTACACAATTAAGTAAGTTGTGTCGGAAGGCTGTACATAAAAGTTTGTAATTTTTTGAACTAATTTACTATATTTAAAAATTTAAACAAATAGTATAAAAAAGAAATTAAGACAGGTAATTAAGCCAGCTAATTAGCTGACTTAATTACCTAATTAGCTGGCTTAATTACCTAGTGCCCGGTGGGGCAGCAGGGCACTTGATGGCCGGTGGCGGGGCGGTCGGTTACCCGTCGCTCGGTGGTCGGACGACAAGTCACACGCGTCAGCTCTGCGGCGTCGCTACTCAGCTATCGGACAGCAAAAATGCTATTTTTGCGAATACGGTATATATATGAATATTTTTATAATTATAGTTATAAATAGTGTTATATATGTCAAAAATTCGTAACGATGGTACCAATAGTTTTCGTATCTCTGCCAATGAGCCGATGGGCCATTTTCGAACTCTAGGCATGACGTACGTATGTAGTGCGCACCATTTTTAGCTGCGCCAACGGCCGAGTGTTTGGCACCTAAAGGGGAAAAAAAGCCCAAGAGGAAGTGTATTGCGATTTAGGTAGTCGGCCCAAGAACGAGAGATGTATCTGTGGAGCCTTCACTTCGTTAGTTCTTTCAAGAGAGTCTTATATATTTGTAGGTTGAGGCCTAGCTTGGTGCACCTTCATAAATTACCAATTTAATACAATAATAGCATGTATAATAGTATAGATAACTGCTATATATAATATTATTTATATTATCTATAGACGGTACTAAAGATAACTCCTATAATAAACTATCTTTTTTACATATATCTATAAGCAGCTTCTTTACAACACAATTCTTTTTAGTGTTACAATCGACTGTTGTATGAGAAATAACCTAATTCTTTATACTCCCTCTCTCTTCCCTATATCATCTCGTGTTCTACGTGATAAGATTTATATATAGCTAACACTATATTATTGTACATCTTAGTGTTAATTTGTCTGATTGCACCGTTTTTGTAAATGTCCACACGATGGATTGGATTTAAAACACTAGCAACATTGAATTGGGCCAAAGCTTCGTCGCAAAAAAGAAAAGAAAAGAAAAGAAGGAATCGGCCCAAAGCTTTTGTTCAGTCATTAGAGCTGAAGTCTATAAAAGTTTCCTACGAGCCAATGGACCAGAGATCGGAGAGTTCAAGCCGAACTGTTGGCCATGCGCTGAGAAGAAGTATCTGAGCACGGTGCATTGATTCGGCTTTGGACCCAGGACGTTTCGTTCAGACCTTAGTGGCCTTTTCAGTTTATAGTTTGTGTCCAATAATGTATGATTTTCTTTAAATAAATAAACGGAACATTTTTCTCATTATTTCGAAGCGGTATATTAGAACAACCTTTTTAAAATGATTTATTGGCTTATCGATATTCGATTTATTCGTATAAACATTTACGTTAAGACCAAAAACTCAGTCGCAAACATGAGTTATAAGCCAGAGCCGACTCAAACATTACTGGCTATTAAAACAATCATTCAGTGGCGGATCCAGAACCAAATTTTAGGAGGGCTAATAGACATAATGTACACAAGATAAACACACTAAATATAAAGCGAACTATATTGTACAATCTAAAATCACACATAATTAGAATATAGATATAGTAAAAATACAAAATATAACAAAGATTGTACCTCGGTAGTAGATAATGTGCCTCCCAATGCCCATAAATATATGTAAGCAGTTATCTATACTTCAAAATTAGCAAACTTAGTCATGGAATCAGAAATTGTATTTGTGAATAGTTATAAAGATTGAAAAAAGGATGAAATATACCAGTAACTAGGATTGAGTAGTAGTAGTAGTGCAAGTACAAGACAATAGTATTCTATGAGATTTCATGCTTTCAAAGCGTTTTGTAATTCTATCATCATCAAGGTTTGTAAAAATCTCACGCTCAGTGTAGCCTATCATCAAGTCACTGAACCGCTCTTCCGCTACTCTATTGCGCAAATCTGTTTTGATAATATTCATTACCGAAAAGACTCTTTCAACGGATGCGTTGCCACTGGAAGGATCAATGTTAGCTCAATGAGATGATAGACCAATGGGAATATTCTATTTTTTTTCCTGTTTCAACTATATTTTGAGCTAGCTTTGCAATATCACCACATCCATGAAATTCTACACTTCTCTTGACATTGAGAACAAATGTTTGAAGCTGATTGCTTAACAACAAACGGTCAGCTATGTCGAAGTCAACAGCATAAATCTCAGCAAGTCAAGCAAGTTTATCTACATCAAATATGGAGAAATAGTCTCTTGGATCAAGACAACACATGCATACCAATAACTCTGAAGAAACTTCATTGAACCGATGGTTCATCTCTGATGTAATGGCATCAATAGCAGTAATAAAAATCTCAACATGGTAATAGTGATGGTAAGTCATCAAATGCTTCCTACGTACAGACATACCTCTAACTGGAATGAGTTCTTCCATATTTGGCACATGAATCTCATTTGATTCACAAAAGCTTTTTACTCACTGGAATAATGGCTCCCATCCATTGTCTCTCATGTCCTGCAAATGCATTTTCACATCTACAAGCAAATCCATAGCTTCAAAAATATCTTGATCCTTCCTTTGTAAAGCAAGTGATAACTCATTTGTAATGCTTAGCAAGTCTATCAATAAATGCAAGATAAAAACAAATTCGAAACTTCTCATTTTCTGTATCAATCTAGATGCTTCACCATGACTTGATGGTTGATATGCATCTTTACTCACAATTTCTAGTACCTCTAATACTGCCTCCCACATTTGGTAAATACACATTATGGTTTTTAGATGAGAGCCCTAACTAGTATCATAAGGTCTAGCTAGGCTCATTTCTTGATGCAACCCTATGCAAGTGGCAGCCTTATCATTCTCTAGCTTCTCTAACAAGACATCTTGATGCTTTGTAAGCAATGCATCCATTCTTTTACAAGATGCACTCACAGTGGTCACTATCAAGGGAATATAGTTGAAGAAATCAGTAATAGCTCTACTACAACTTGCAACAGTCACAACCACTAACTGCAATTGATGGGCAAAGCAATGGACATAGAAAGCATACGGATTCTCATCCCGGATCTGCCTTTGCAAGCCATTAAATTCTCCTCTCATATTTGAAACCCCATCATAACCCTGCCCTCGTAGCCTAGAAATTGGTAATTGTTGCCCTCCAAGCAAAGCAAATAAAGTTTCCTTCAATGCAACAGATGTACAATTTAATACATACTTAATACCAAGAAATCTTTCAAGAACCTTCCCTTGATCATTCACAAATTTGTATGCCAATTGCCACATATTATGCTAAGTTAAAACACAACCATATGATTACACAAATAAATAGAATAATGTAAAATTATAAAATAAACTACCTCAAAATCACGGCCATTTGCTCCTTTATTGATATATCTCGTGACTCATCAATTAGCACGGATTAATTCCTATCTCCAATCTCCTCCATAATCACCTTCGTGACCTCTTACGCACAAGCTTTCGCAAGATCCTTTTACAATTTAAGGGACCTTGATCGAACGCTTTCTTCACTTCCTCATTCTTATCTTTGTACCACTCAACCAATTCTCTGAAATTTCCCTTATTGATGGAAGTTGAAGATTCATTGTGTCCTCGAAAAGCTTTACCTTACATTAGGAGAAATCTTGCACAATCTAAAGAAGCAGTCAAACGAATTTTATATGAAATTTCTGACTCTCGGCCATGATCAGAAAGTCTTTGTGTCACACTTGCCCTTTGATTTTTAAAATCCCCACAATCCCCTCTTGCAATGTTTTGATAACTACTAGGTCCACCAACATGTTTATCAAATATTTCTAAAACTTTCTTCCAATTAAAATACCCTGTTGTTGTAAATAAATCACTACCAAATTTTCAGGCCTTTCAGGCTTCTTGAAAAGAAAACAATAGAAACAAAAGGCCGCATCCTTTTCCACACTATATTCCAACCAATCATATTTATTGTACCAAGATTGTGGAAATACCCTTGAACAATCATTCTGCATTTTGTGAGGAAAATCATGGCCTTTTGGTTGGGTTGGACCTCTCAACAAATACGCCCTCCTCACTTGATCTCTAATTTCATTGTCATACTCATTAATAGGTATACGATTTGCTAGATCAGCGATGATTTCATCGGGACTAAAATCCACCCGAGCCTTCTTTACTTGACTCTCATTAGTATGAGGAGTACTACTTGTATTGGATCAAAAATATTTATGCAATGTCCGTTTCTCCATTTCTTGTAACTCTACAAATCAATAAATAACAATAAATGAAACTAAAATACCAAATTAATCACAATTACACAAATTTAACAAGTAGATTTTTGACTTATACCTATTAATATAAAATCACAGCTGACCAGCACCAGCTGTCACTCTGTGAGCGCCTGAGCGGTGAGCCACTGAGCCACGTGGCAGTCGGCAAGGGCAAGGCGCAAAGCCGCAAAGCTTTAATCGACGGGACGACGATTCGACACTCGCTAGATCCGGATGCCTCTCGGCCTCTCCCTTTCCCTCTCGCCAGAACTCGCGGCTCACCCTCTCGGCCACTCCTCCGCCCTCCACCCTCTGGCCGACCGGCGACTGCCTACTGGGCCTCCCTCTTCCTCGCCCTCTCCCTCGGCTTGGCTGCCCGGTCATCCGGTTGGCTGGTCACCTTTCGGCGGCGGCGCTCAGATCTGGCGGGAGGCGGCCTGCCGGTGTGTCGGTCGGTGTGTCGCTGCCGGTGAGCGGTCGGCTGCTCTGCTCGGCGGCTTGCGGCGACGGTGCCCCACGCTGCCACGCCGGATGCCCCCACCGGCCGCCGACGCCAAGCCCGGTCGGCGATCGCCACCAATGCCGCCCGTTGCCACATGCCCCGTCCGCGCGCCAACCGCAACCGCCACCCTCGGCAAGTCAGGCCTCAGGAGAACTAAAGAAGCCAAAAGGGGAAGGATGAAATCAATTGTTTCTTTCTTTGTTCTTTGTAGTGTGTCGAATTGGACTGGGTCACCGTTGGCACAGTATATATTTCTTGGTGGGCTTTGCCAATTTGGCCTTTACATTTTGCTACAATGCTGTTTTCGGTCCACTTTATTGCAATGTTGTATTGGCGATATTGGCTTGTTGACTCGGTGGCTTGTTGCCTCAAGTACCCAGCATGGCGGTGGGCGGTGGCTACTGGCGGTGTGGCGCCCTAGCCGGAGGTAGGGGGCTAAAGAGGTACCAGGCTCCGGTGGAAGATAGGGTGGCGCCAGCCCGCCCGACCCACTGGTCAGTTCACCACTGCAATCATTTGAGTCCTTGCTCTTGCCACTTCACATGGAAACCATAGCATATTCTTCAGAACCAAATGGTTGTTGAAGGTACTTTATTCAAGTGACACAAAACATCCAACCTGCACGAATCTCAAACAATGTAGCTACATGAACGTTGCCAGCAATGGCGAAGGCTTGGTCACGATTATGCTCATTATTGCACTTCTTTTCTTTTCCGACCAAAAAGTAGTAGCTGCACTTGTGGTAGTGTCGCCATTCTGTGTATTTCCTGGTTTGTATTCATGCCTACTTAAATTTGGTTTGTATTCATGCCTACTTAAATTTGTTGTCACTATCTACATGCCGGCTAACGAGCGTTGCGGACTTTACGTGATGTATCTGACAAATAGGTACTGACGATTTTTTGTCCAGCTGACGGAGAAAACATCAATAAATTCCTCAAATGTGTATATTCGCGCGATATGGTTGGTGGAAAGCATCCGTCGTGACATCGTTAGATTGGTCTACCGTTTCCAATGTATTTTAGATGCGTACCACTGCACTTTGCATATTTCGAGAGTACTATTCAGGGTTCCATTTTTTGGTTTTGTGATAGGTGTAATCGAAGTAAATACGGATAGATACCTCTCTTATCTGATATTCATTTCGTATTCGTTTCGTAAGCCTTTGGTCGGTTTGTTGGATAAAAACTATCTGCTTCTTTTGCACCCTTACACAAGATATTAGACAAAAGGGTACAATCAAAGCGAATATGAAGAGACAACCGTCGAGATGTTGAAGGAAGAGTACTTAGTATTCACTGCCTACTCAGATGCAACAATCCGTCTATCTATTGTTCTGTTTCTAGGTGAACTCACAACATGCTACCTAACATACAGATAGATATCGATCATCTTGTATCATATTCTGTATTTATCCTCAGAGTTAAAGTCGGATATAGATAGTGCCAGATATCCACCTATTTCTTCTATTTTGCTCTGCAAGCCTTTGGTTTGATCGGCCAAATAAAAATTATCTACTCTGTTTACAGCCCTACACACCAAATTTCTTGCACCCAGTATGTTTCCCGTCGGTTTCTTGGTGGATTCTATTAGGGAGGGCGTTTGGTTTGCATAATCCCACATTCCCTCTTCATATTATATTCCGCTCACATTTTCCTTTCACGACTAGGATTTATTCTATGCTCAAAACTATTCTATTGTATTCCAGGGCTAACAGAATGAGTAATATTTTTTGGTTCGAGAGGAAAAAACCGGCGCCACAGTAGTTGACCTCGTACTTGTTAGTGATATGCCCTAGAGACAATTATGGAAATGATTATATCACTTCTATATTTATGATATTTTGAATAATATATTATTTTATCCCTTGAATAAATGTCTTTCATATTGATCAATAAGTATGTGACTTATTTGTGCAACTCTTTATTCATGTTTTGATATTATTCTGAATCATCCCTGATCTTATATCATTATATGAGACAATTATGATTTACAAATCAACGCATGTATTGATTGATGATCATGTTTCATGAATCATGGATATAGAATATCAAATCAATAATATAGACACATGTTAGAGAAAATGATGTCGGATTGACCCACCATGAGACATTGCGGGAATTATTATATTCTTAAGTATTATCAGTTGGTCTCATACATAGTGTATGTAGGATCCTTAAACTTAAGATCGTCATTATTTTCTACATGTGTAATAGTTTACTTAGGAGTTACCAAACACTATTTCGTGACTTGGTGGTCATAATGGTAGCTTTCAAGTTTACTATGAAATATACAGAGAAATGTAAGCGATCAAGATGGAATTTGCCACTCCTATATAACAGGAGAGATATTTCTGGGCCCCTTGATGTGGTTGCATTAAGGAAGTGCATGGCCATAACGAATGTAGTTGAGGAGTCAATCCCAACTGAGTAATCCGCTACAGGTTTGAGTAAAGAATTGAGTTATTATAGGATGGAACGCTTCTCGCCTTGAGTTCGATCTGGTATCATAAGGCAAAGAGATCGGTACATAAGCACTATATAGGTTCATCTGATATGATATTTACGTATGTTTGGGATTTGTGAGTCGTTATGTCCTGCTAGGGACTGCTACCGACTTATAGACCGAAAATGAGTTTTCAGCCCACAGCCATATATACATGAACCTATAGGGTCACACACTTAATGGGCTAGAACGATAAAGGTCTGGATAATAGTTTCTGAGTGGGATTTGATCACTACTCGTATCAGATAAGGATCCGATTGGAGGTTATATAAAGAGAGGTATGGGGCTGAGGGAGGCATCCCGAAACACACCTATCAAAATCCTAGCCGTTATCTCTCAAAACCCCTACCGTGCGCGCTGGTGCCAGCACATCGACGAACGGTGTTCCATCTCTAGACGTGTGGACTTCGGTAGAGATGCTGCTGCGACTACGGCGCTAATCGGGATGATCGCGAGGAGGAGATGGTTGACTGGAAGATGATTAACTACTACCACTACATAGACGCGTTCTTCATTGAATCAACTGTTTCAACTCTACTTTGACTGCACTGCGCGTCCTGTGGTAACGATCCATGATCTCTTACTTGTATGGCTTCCTGTTTTACGCGGTAGAAAATTTTAATCTGCACCAGTGTAGCCTACCCAACAGTACTCGCCCTTTTCACTACTATTATAAAGAATGAGTTGATAGTTGTATGTCCGTTCTTCTCCAACCGCTCTATTCATTCAATTTCTTACCACTCTTCACGTTTTAACCGATAAGAGCATCCCCTTCTATAGTATGATTCTTTATACATCTAATAAATTCTGTTACAATGCACGAACATATCACTATCTACACATACACGACACACTCTGCCGTTATCTACGCGTGCACGACTCTAAACTAACACCACCATCGGCTTCTAATCGCATCATGTGTGCTAGACATCACCACCGCCTTGTGTTTCCCTAACTCGACTGAGCCACGAGGATGAACGCAGGCGCGCCGTACTCCCTCCTCGCTGGGCCACGCCTCCGCCGGAAACCCCTCCTCCCCGAACTACTTCTCCGTCGGAAACCCCACCTTCGTCGGAAACCACACCAAGCCCCGTGCCACCGTCAAAAACCCCGCCAAACCTTGATGTTTCCGGCGGCGGCGCAGGGTTTGCTGGGGTTTCTAGCAGGATGATGAAGAGGTTATGGGAGGAGGGGTTTTTGATGGCGAGGTTTCCGGCGCGCAGGTGGGGAGGTTTCCGGTGAGATGATTGTGTCGCAGGGGAGGGGGCCTATGCTCTAAAGAAATCAACGACTTTTATCCTCTGTTAAACAATACACATTTTAACGTTGTTTAATTTACAAAAAAAAATTAAAAACATAGGTGATAAAGAATTCGTTTCTCGTACAAATTCTGGTTCACTGAACTATCATGTGTTCTTGGACTTGATTTGCTTCGATGCATCTGTTAATTGTTCTTAGGAAATTCGAGAGCTTATTATTCATCAACAACTAGTACATCACCCTGACCACAATCTGAATGACGACCACATCAAACTGTCTCCTTTGAATAGCCTTGTTTTGGGGATTATATATATTTGCTGCAGCCATCTGCTTTGGCTCGAACACCCCTGAACTAATGCCGCCGCCTGACCTTTTAACAATCCAAGCATGGCTCTAACGCTTGCAAACGTTTTTACTAAATCAGACTCTTGGCAGCCCTGGACCTTGCTAACTTCACGCGAGTGCATGCGTTCAGCATTGGTAGCTCCGCTAGGTCCATGCATGCATGGCTCTAACGCTTGCGAAGTGGAATTCATCTCATGACATTTGCTATGAATACCAGGCTTGTATTTTTGGTTTTAACTTATAGCTGCGGTTTATGACTTTTGAGCTGTTCGTAAGAGAGAGTACGAAGTAACAGAGACTCATATACGATTTAACCGATATAAATGAAGCCGCTATAGTATGTACTATAATTAACTTATAGGCTCTAGTTTGATAAGACACTTTGTTTAAAAACTAGTTATTATAGAAAAGTCGATAAATAATTTTTAGAAGAGTGTAGATAAACATCACCCGGATATTTTCTTCCTAATTATCATCTAGATTTATGACCATTGGATTAGAGATCCAACGGTCATGAATTCTCTCCTCACCTCCTGCAAAAAAAATCTCTCCCTCCTCCAAAAATAAGGTGTCGTTGGATATTTAATCCAACGGTCTCAAATCTGGATGATTGTTAGGAGGAAAATATTCAAGTGATGTCTAGACACACCTTTTTTAGAAAGTGAAAAGAAGAGGTCCAATACATGTTACTCCAGACAGATCGATAATTTTTGGTTTCTGAGGGAAAGTAAATCGTGATCTTATTGGATGGAGTGAGCTCTTTTCCAATGTGTCACACAGGAGATATAGAGATTAGGTGTTTAAGGTTAACACAGATTCTGAAGGAAATAAATTATCTCTCTATCTTCTCTTTAATTGGACGATGCACTACTACAGAAAGGCTAATACTAGACGGCAAATCACAGACGGTTTTATAAAACCATCTGTGATAGATACTAATATAGACGGTTTTAATTTGGACACCGCCTGTGTTGGTGGCGTCGGCGAGCGTCGGCGAAAAAAGTATCTCACCGTCTGTGATACTTTAGTATCACAGACCGTCCGTATTAAGAACCGTCTGTGATAATCCCAAATTATCATAGACGATTTTTTACTAAAAACCGTCTGTGATAATCTAGTTATCACAGACGGTTTTTAGTAAAAAACCGTCTGTGATAATCCCCACTACGCATTTATTGCTCCACTCAGACCGCATCTGTGTTCATTTCGATTTAGATCTAGCCACCGTTGCACACTCTTTCGCTCAGGAGCAAGCTAGGCGATTTCAGGCCAGTTATTTTGGTGGGAAGAGGCAGAGATTGAGCTTTGAAGATTCATTCATACTTTCTTGCTGGTGGCTAGCTCTAGATATGGTTAGTAAGAAAATTTATTTTTTCTTTAATTGCATTACAATTTAGATTTAAGTAATTGGTGAGTGTTATTGAAGATGGTTAATTTGTAAAATTGTTGGTTATATAATAGTTGTTGTGTTTATAATATGAATTGAGCTAGCAAATTAAACCTCAATATAATACATGTGGCCGGTATATATGTAGTAGTAATTAGTTAAGCTAATTTTTAATATTGAGTTGTTATGTATGTACGTAACGTAGGACCGAAGTTGGATGTATGCCGCGAGCCGTGTGAGTGAAGAGTATATTAATGGCGTACCTTTTACAAGAGCCGAGGAGGATATGTTGAATAAGGGGTGGAATATATGTATTGTCCATCGCATTGCGAGAATTTAAAGATGTTTAAGAACAGAGGCAAATTGAGCGCACTTGATTCGGAGGGTTTCAAAAAGGGTTATCGTGTTGGACCGGTCATGGCGAAGTGAATGATCATATGCCGGGATGACATCGCGGTGAAGTGAATGACATGGCGCCGGATGATGTCGATTGTGGTTCGGATACGGATAGGTTGCACGATGACAATCTGGATCAGATGCTTCGCGATGTAGAAGAGAACTATGATGAGAGAGAGTATGTTAAATTCCGTGGCATGATAGAGGACTCGGAGAAACCTTTGTTCACGTGTTGCAGGTCAAAGTACACGAGGTTGTCGGCCGTGCTTGAACTGTTGAAATTAAAGGCAAGCAACAGTTGGATCGACAAAAGTTTCACGGCGCTGCTGGGTCTTTTAGCGGACATGCTTCGGAGAAATGAGTTGCCTAAAACCACGTATATAGCCAAGAAGGTCCTTTGTCCATTGGGAATTGAAGTAGAAAGAATACATGCATGTCCGAACGATCGTATCTGTCACTGTAAAGAGTATGAAAACAAGCATGTATGTCCGGTGTGCAACGCATCCCGATACAAACGTAACAATCAATCGGATGACGGCGATGGAGCGAGGGTGAAGAAAGGACCTCTGGTAAGGTGGCATGGTATTTTCCTATAATTCCCGTTTGAAAAGGTTTTTGCAAATCCAAAGGAGGCAAAATTGCTGCGTTGGCACTCGGAGGAGCGCAAGAAAGATGGAATGCTAAGACACCTTGCGATTCCGCCCAATGGAGAAACATCGATAGGAGTTTTGCGAGACTTGGTGCGAAACCAAGGAATATAAGGTTCGGGCCGAGTACGGATGGAATGAATCCTTTCGATAGCATGAGCGACCGACATAGCACATGGCCCGTGACTCTGCATCTATAACCTTCCTCCTTGGTTGTGTATGAGCGAAAGTATATTTTGTTGTCGATACTTATCCAAGGGCCAAAGCAACACTGGGAATGATATTGATGTGTACCTAGCACCATTGGTGGAAGATCTAAAAGTACTATGGAGCGAAGGGGTACAGGTATGGGATGCGTACAAGCGAGAGAACTTCACTGCGCTCTTTATTGTTCTGCACCATAAATGATTATCCTGTCCTTGCTAACCTATCGGGCCAAAGTACAAAAGGTGCCAAAACTTGTACTCACTGTTTAGATGGTACCGAGAGTGTGGTGAAACACTCACATAAAACCGTCTACATGCGTCACCGCCGGTTCCTTGAGGCTCACCCATACCGCAAGATGAAGAAACAATTTGACGGAGAGAAGGAAGACGGTTCAGCTCCAAGACATTTAAAGGAAAAGAGGTTTATAATATGGTTAAGGATTTAGATGTTGTCCTCGAAAGGGGCGCAAATTGAGGGCTCGTGAGAAGAACACACGGAAGAAGAGATCAATATTTTGGGACTTACCTTATTGGGAGTACCTAGATGTTCGACATTTGCATCGACGTCATGCACGAAAAAAAATGTATGTGACGACTTGATTGGTCTCTTCTGAACATTCGTGATAAAACAAGGGCGGCGTCAATGCACGGCTTGACTTGGTGAAATGGACATCGGGCTGAGTTAGCACCGACATGCAATGACAATGGATGAACATACCTTCCCCTGCGTGTTACGATCTGTCCAAGGTGGAGAAAGCGAGCGTGCGATTGCTTGCATGGTGTCAAAGTTCCGTCGGTTACTCGGCAGCGTCAGAAACTTGTTTCGATGCAAGAATTGAAGTTAAATGGCATGAAGTCTCACGATTGTCATGTCTTGATGACACGATGCTCCTATTGCAATTAGAAATATTTTACCGATCGAGTCCGAGAGACAATTATGAGGCTATGTTATTTTTAACACAATTGCTCGAAGGTCATCGATCCGAAGGACTAGATGCTCGCAATACGATGTGGTGATGACTCTATGTCATCTTGAAATGTATTTCCTCCTTCGTTTTCGATATCATGGTCCATCTCATTGTTCACCTTGTGTAGGAGATAAAAATGTGTGGGCCGTATTCCTCGTAGCATGTACCCATTTGAGAGGTTCATGGAATTCTCAAGTCCTACGTACGGAATCATTCTCGACCAGAGGGCAGCATCGTCGAAGGTTATGCAAGCGAAGAGGTCATTGAGTTTTGTGTCGATTATATGGCTCAGATTCAACCGATAGGTGTGCCTCAATCTCGTCATGAGGGGAGGCTGAAGGGTATCGGAACTATCGGAAGGAAATCAATCACTCCAGATATGGACGCGTATACTCAAGCCCATTTCACAGTCTTGCAACACATGACTGAAGTGGCGCCTTATGTTGACCAAAGACAATGATGTGCTTGACAGCAATGAATCCGGAGCGGCGGATGTTTGGATCATGAGGCAACAAAACACTCGGTTCAACCAATGGTTGAAGGACCAAATCGCTAGGAGCTCGCAAAGTGAGTTGTTGACATGGTTGGCAAAGGACCAATATTCTGATTGTGACATGGCAAGGGTATGATATAAATGGGTACACATTCTATACGCAGGATCAGGATGTAAAGAGCACTAACCAGAACAGTGGTGTCCGCATAGATGCGTTCAGTACCGATGGGTTGAGAAGCTCGTACTATGGATTCATAGAAGAGATTTGGGAGCTCGACTACGTGCTTTTCAAGATCCCCTTATGAAAAAGTCGACCTGGGGCATATATTAAATAAAAAAATAGAAAGTTGAGACGTTTTATTTTCTGGCCTAACGTTCACATTTCTGGATATTTTCTTTTTAGGTATTTGTTTATGCTTGACAGCGATTTCGAAGGAATTAAAGTTTCTCCTTCCCTTTAAATGGATGATGGCTTCGTGCTAAAGGTAACTGTGGAGGGAGTGGCACCCATTGTGGCCCTTTCACTATTATAAAAAGATTATCATAGATGGTTCAAAACTATCATCACAAACGATTTTTTGATCCGTCTGAATTTATGTGTCAGTGATAATCAAAAGTTATCACAAAAGGTTTATGAGCCGTCTGTGATAAATACATCACAGACGATTTATAACTAGATGGTTGGTAGCTCCAACCGTCTATGGTGTGTGAGTATCACAGACGGTTGGTATATAGAATCGTCTACGATACTTCCCCATCATAGACGGTTTCTGGTTCGAGCCGTCTGTGATAATTCTTCACAGACGGTTTATACCACAAAATCGTCTGTGATAGTCCATTCTATACCTAAATTTTTTCTATTTTTCAGGTAGCTTCAGGAAATGTTAACTATATAATTTGAAAACAAACAAATACAACAACACATTCTATTTTCATTAAGATTAGAATCCACTATTACAACATCATAATATATCGAGTATGTTACCCACAGCACTGCATACACAAAAGGACATTTACAATTTTACAAAGATAAGCTTTACAACTACAAATTCAGAAAAATGCCTCCACTACAAGAAACTTGAGCCTAATGCAAGCTAGATTTACATATCCTTCATTAAACTACGATCTAAAACAAGTGGTGCGGAAACATTTTCAAGTAGCAGAAACAAAAAGGCAACGAACATCATTTTTATCTTTTATGACAAAATCAACAGCTTTTATGCCGGCTACCTAGAATAGTGCAGATTTGCCATTGCATTCTTCCTTTCCATCTTGCTTCAAGCGAAATCTCAGTCGTCCTTGCCGAATCCCTTCCCTCCCTTGCCATTGTTATGCCAAAAACGAACACTGTATGCAAAAGTTATGTATGTTTTACTAAAGGTGTCTCAAAACTGGATCCTGCTCGGACTCAGACAGGAGATTATGAAATTTTGAGGGATTACGAGGTGGGAAACATATCACAGACGATTTTTAATACAAACTATCTGTGAAGTTTTACAGACGGTTATTCATATAAACCATCTGTCATACTTACAACACAGACAGTTCCTAGGATCAACATAAATATGCATATATATAAGCAAAGAATATATTCAGTTAGAGCATAGCATGAAAAAATCGTGCACCTCTAGTGGTAAATCACTTAAGAGGCATTTGTGTAAAGATTCTTTCTCTATGGCTATAAATATACCCAGACACCATGGAGGAAGAGAGAATTCTAAAGAGAAATTGTAAGATTATCAAGCATCATCACATATATTCTACTCATCTTTCCACACTCGAATCTTAGTTTGCAGACCCCTCTCGGATCCCCTAAAAGCCTCTCTATCTGTCGTTTGGTGCGTAGCCACAACAATAACATTGATGTATTTTCAGCATGGAGTGTTCCACATGCACCCTTTGTGTCTAAGAAAAAGTCCTAGGGCCGCAGATGATGAAAAACGTCAACACATACAGATCGAAAGAATAAATCGCACCACATGCAGACGCGCTAGAATTAAAGGGAGGTCTTGTGACAGCCAATCCTGCACGGGCCGCCATACTTAATTACCACTGCCACTTAGAACTAAGGGTATGTTTTTATTGACTTTTATTTCTAATTTTTACTTAGAAAAATCCAAAGTTAATATGAACATCAAGTTTCTCGACGTGGCTTCTCTACTCATCTCACTTTATGAATAGGATAGGAGATCACATGAGCATCACGCACACACCCCTCCTGCACTTTCCCCGCCACTTGTCGCTTTTTCTAAAAGCTATTACCATTTATTTTTAGTCAAAACCATCCATTACAGTTAAAAGCGGTCACTTACAGTTAATAGGAAAGCAGATCCTAAATTGGCCGGCAGTTTATTCTGCCGTCCCGGACAAGAAAATTTTGTTATTTCAGCTCGATACCATCGAACAAACTCTGGCTGGGTGTAAGCAGCACAACTGTATTTTCCTTGTTTCTTACGGAGGGTGATGCATTCATTTGTTACTGCGAGGTTGCGTGACTAGAATGTAAGTATGACCCACACAAGTGGCCATGTAGTGCATGTGTATGCATACGCCTTATAAGAGACATTACTCGAGAGGAACAAAATGTTAGATAAACCTTTCAGTTAATTAATTGCCATTGTCCCGGTTGTAAAATAACTCTAGTTGTGGACATTTACGAAAACACCCCTGGAGCAAGGGTCTTCCATCTCCTTACAAACGGTTTGATATCTCTCTCTCTCTCTCTCTGTGCCAATTATTCTGTGTTCGCTGTGTTCTTGTAATTGATCCGAATTACATGTTTACAATGTTGTTTATAATTTGACAGACAGAAGCTAAGTTGCAACAACCCTCATGCTGCATCCAAGTTGACAAATTTAGTAGCAGACTAGTAGTACGTATAAAACTTTCTTGCTGACGTGCAATGATATTTTGAAGGGCAGGTATATGCCAATCCTATAAGTTCATATTAGCAAATAGCAATAGGTCGAGAGTCTGTTTGTACAGATAGATACATGATTATAAACCCCTAGCTGGAAGGAAAAAAACATACAATCAAAGCTCACAAGCTAGTTTACGTTGGCGCCTATAAACCACACCGGACAGCCGGGAACTAATTAAGAGCATCGAAAAAATGATGAGCGTTGTAGTCACCAAGTTCTCGCCGGTGGTCGTCGGCCCGGCGGAGCCGGCGACACCGACCGGCGACGTCGATCTCTCCTCTTTCGACAAATGCGTTGTTCCTTTTCCAGTCACATCGTTCCTCGTGTTCGACCATCCAATCGACGAGCCTGTGGAGACCATAAAGAGGGCCCTGTCGCAAGCCCTGGTCCACTACCACCCTATCGCCGGTCGCCTTGCTGCTGGAGCCGACGACGGCGAGGTCCGCATCGCATGCACCGGCGAGGGTGTCCTGTTTGTGGGTGCGTCGGCGAGCTGCAACCTCGACGAAGTCACGACGGCGCTACTGAAGGACCTCGCCGTTCACTACCCTGCCGAGTTCTGCCGCCACACTGACCCCTTGCTGCTGATGCAGGTAACCACGTTCTCCTGCGGCGGGTTCGTCGTTGGGGTGACGTGGAACCATGTCATTGCTGACGCCGCGGGGATGGCACAGTTCTTGCAGGCCGTCGGCGAGCTTGCCCGAGGGATGTCACCGCCGTCCACCGTTCCGGTCAGGTGGTGGGACAACTCGCTCCCGGGCCTCCCTCTGTCTATGGTTTCCTCACAGAACTTTTTGCTGAACCACGAACCCGAGGACCTGGCCTGTCTTGACATCACCGTTCCATCGAGCTTGATCAGCCGCATCAAATCCGAGTTCGACGCCGGCGACTCCAACGGCCAGCCCTGCACGGTGTTCGAGGCTGTCGCCGCGGTGCTCTGGCAGTGCCGCACCCGCGCGGTCATCTCCGACCCTGAGGCTACTGCGCCGCTCGTTTTCCCAAGCAACGTGCGCGGCCACGTCGGCGCCATGGACGGCTACTACGGCAACTGCGTCACCGTGCAGCTGGTCCCAGCGACGAGCTGCGCAGTGGCGAACGGCGACATCAAGGACTTGGTGAAGCTTATCAAGGGTGCCAAGGAGAAGATTCCCGACCTGTTCAAGAACGGAGGACTCGACGGCGCGAGCGGGACAGGTGCGGCAGAGCAGCTCGGATACAACGCGTTCGTTGTGTCAAGCTGGCGGAACCTCGGCTTCGACGCGGCCGACTTCGGCGGCGGGAGGCCGGCGCGCGTGATGTGGCACGCCGAACACACGGTCCTGCCCGGCTGCGTGCCGTGCCCGCCGTGCAAAGGGAAGGACGGCGTCAACGTATTGTCGCTCTGCGTCAAGCGGGAGCACGCCGATGCCTTCTTAAGGGAGTTGGCAAGTTTTGCATCAATGTGATTGACTATAAATTTGCATGTGCTTTATGACTCGTGGAAGCTTGTAATGTTATGGAAGTATGGAACCATGGATGCTTGTAACATTGATGTGCCTCCTCGAACCATGCATGCATGAACGCATGGAGAATAAATTGTGTCTCTCTTGGTGTAGAAGGTGTACATGTTGTGCTTGGGCCTGAATCAGCAGTCTACAAAAATGTTTGTTCTGTCTTCCGCATTCTCAGTAGACTCTAGTGTGCTCATCTTACCTATCTTTGTTGCATCTTTCTTTCTACATCTATACCTTGTTCTTGTAATTGAAAAAAAAAACATCTTGGTCGTCCAATTTATCTGACTACCTTCAGCTGTGGTTTAGATTTCTTACTGTTCAAAGAAACGACAGTTCTATTTGGCTATATGGAATTCCAAAGGGCAGTTCTATTTGCCTATTTGGAATTCCAAAGGGCATCTTCAAAGGGCAGTTCTATTTTCCTATTTGGAATTCCAAAGGGCATCTTCAAAGGGCAGTTCTATTTTCCTATTTAGAATTCCAAAGGGCATCTTCAATGCTTAGATAATTTGAGAAGCTTAAAAGACCATTTTAGTATCTACTTACTCTAATGTAAACTATGTACGCATGTACTCGGACACAAGGACAACAATAACTGGGTGGCATCACTTCTTGCACACCAAATCCATCCCAATCTGGGTGGCATGACGGACGGCGGCGAATTTGTGGAGGTAGCAAGCGAGGTGGAACGCTAGTGCGTAGCCTTATGCTCAAGAACGAGCTCCTCGGCACCGGCGAGGCCTCATCATGGTGCTCCTCGTGGCGGATCTGCAGTGCAGTGTTGCTCCACCCGCTTCCAGCAGTAGCTTGGCGTCGGCGTGTATGGCAGCTCCACCGACGGACGATCTATACGGCGGCGATGGTGTGGGTGCAGTATATGCAGATACGGTCGCAGCGCGCCGTCACGGCGTGCCTCTTCCTCATCGGCGCCACCCTCATCGTTCCCGCGCCCGCCTCTCCTACGCCAACATCAAGCCCCAGTGCGCCAAGGCAGCCGAGCGACAAAATGCCCTCGCGGCCTTCATCCACCCTAAAGCTCGCCGACTGCCAGGATTTTCACAAGTCTTGTATGGATTCGAGGTTATCATGCCAGTTGCCCAGGCATTCGTCAACTATCCCAACAGGGGATTGGTTATATGACAACACTAGCTGATCAACTAATCACCAACGACGTAGTTACATGCAAAAGCAGGTAGAAACGTCTCCTGATTCCCATGCATAACTGCTTGCCGAATAGCCACTTCTCCTGGAAGATTTTTCCGTAGTGCGATCTGCTCCGAGGTCAGCCTCCATGTCAAGCTGCGACTCCGGCGCAACTGCTATTACTGAACTCCTGCACAGACTTAAATATTACTCCTCCATTTCACCATAATTTTCCAAGCCCACCGTCGCTATATATAACAAAACCATGCGGTACAAACATGTTCTTAGGGGCACTATGAATGACCATTTGAGAAGATTCAGAATAATATTGTGATGAACTATTACAAGTTTTATAAAATAGTTAAGTAATTTTATAAAGATTATATTTTGTTTGAACTGTTTTCTAGAACTGAAAGGAAAACTACTAGTACCGTGAGGTGTTTATCTTGATCGTACCATAGGGCGGTAGTACCGTGGGCATGTGCGGTCTACCGCAATGCGGTAGCACTGTTCTTTATGTTAGAAATTGGCCCATATTAGCAAGCCATATTTCCTTAATTTCAAAACATACATGGTTTAATACCATATTGCTAAGATAAGGTCAGGGAGACCAATTTATAAGGTGGAGTCCACAACACTCTTTAAATATGGATAGAGATAGTATGAGGAGGGTTCTGGCTAGTCACACACGCGCGCATGGACGCACGCGCGTATTCGCGTATTTTCGCGTGAAAATCGCGTGACTTGTGATGTGGCGACCGTTATGTGACGTGACGCGCCACTTGGCAGACCAAGTATATCTTTATTTTTATTGAACTCTACACCACTCTCTCTGTGTGTTTGAATGAGATTCAAACGTTTGAATTTGAGGTTTTATTGGGGTTTTGATGCCAGGCAGTTACCAGTGGATCAATGGCTGGTTGAATGTGCCAGTTACGAGTAGGTAAATGGTTGTTTTAATCATGTAAGTTATCAGTATGTTTATTTATATGCCTGTAAATGTCTATAGTATGTGTGAGAATCTCTCTGTCTCCATTTCTTTCTTCTTTGTGAGATTGTGCTGTCTGAACCTCATCGACCTTTCTTCCCGACGTGTACTTGGAAGAAGAGAGAGCGGCTATCTCCTAACCATTGCCGTAGAGAATACCTGCATGGGGCGGCAATAAGGTTTCTGGGCAGCGCATTTGCGTGACCGCTCATTCACTGCGTCATCTACGTTCTGCACTGCATCAAGCCCGCGCTGCTTCTTGTTCTTCATCAAGCTCAAAAGTAAGTCGTTTGCGCATTCGTTCGACTTTGTTACTATATTTTCCTTGTGTATATTATGAAGTATGATGGGTAGTCTGTTGTTAGTAGTAAGCTTTGCATCATCGGTTTATTGTATTTGTCTTCTAGTAAACTTTGGAATTAAAATATTGCTCATATTTCCAACATTCCAGAAATCTTATTGTGGATTTTGTTGCATTACAGCAATGACTAGTGCTTCTAATGTGATGAAACCTGAGAGGTTTTCTACTCAGAACTTTCGTAGATGGCAGACTAGAGCCAAGTTTTGGCTCATGTCGATTAAGCAGTTCATGCAGTTTGAAAATGCAAACAACACTACTGTTGGCTACATTCTGACTGTTCTAGCAGATCAGCTTTATGATGTGTACATGGACTTCAAGTCCGCCACAGAGTTGTGGGATGCACTAGAGCACAAATATACAGAGGCAGAGGCAGGTCGCTGTCTCTACATGTGTAAGCAATTTTTTGACTTTAGCATGGATGAGGCTAAATCCATAGTTGAATAAGCTGATGACCTCCAGTTACTAGTCGGTGAGATTGCGCACGTGGGTTGTGTTTTGCCTCCAAAGTTTGTGGCTGTGGGCATTGTTGCTAAACTCCTCGCCTCTTGGTGGGATTTTACTACTAGCTTGAAACATAAGAGGGAAGAGATTTCTGTTGAGAATCTCATTGCGGCCCTCGATGTGGAAGAAAAAGCAAGAGCAAAAGATGCACCTAGCACCTCTGGCTAGAACAATGCAAATGTCATAGAGAAAAAGACTGTTGCAAAGAAGTACAAATCCAACAAACCGAACAATACAACTAACTTTAAGAAAAAGAAAAATGAGAAAAAGGATTTGAGGGACATCACCTGCTTTGTGTGCGGAAAAGACGGCCATATGACGAAGGCTGTTGCTTCCGCAAGATCAGAGATGGTGAACAACCAAAGAAAAAGGTTGTCAATGTGATCATAGACGAGGCCTCGACTTCAGAAGGGTATGGTAATCCACCTGTTGTCTTTTCAGCACGTCAATCTACTAATTGATGGATTGATACTGGTGCTACTATTCACGTCAATCGACTTCAGGAGTGACAACGAAGCGGTCGAAACCTCAACATTGGGTTTCCGACCACGCGAAGAAGCGATCGATGAGGCGATTGAGTGGTCGTAAGCACTCGGGAGGCAGTCGGAACCGGTCGTAACCGATCGTCAGTGGTCGTAAAGATCTTGGGGAAGTCGTAAGACTTGCAACACTCCTTCCACGCGCTTGGAGGTGCCACTCCCGGTCTCTGCCGACCAAAGATTTGCTACCTGATGTCCACGGTGCTGCCGCACCGGCCTGACGCCACCAGCCCTATCTGGTCGTCCAATCTGAGTAGCCAATGCAGGTAATTTATCTGATTTTGTTGCCCAGGAGAGTGATGCAGATAACTTAAGATGGTCGAAGCAAAAGCACCCAACAGTTTATTTCTTATTAGATTTAATTAGCATTCTTGTCGTAGGAAGTTGTATGCTATTACCAATTTTAGTTATGTGAAATAATCCTCCACTGAAAATATTAAGCTATTCTATATCTGTAGCTTGTTTGGTATTGATTAGTAATAGAATCATTTAATTGCTGTTGGCCTGTTGCTGGGGTTAATGGCATTATTCTTTGCAGTATTTGGGAAGATGCAAGTATGGATGCGAAAACTAGAGGAAAGAAGAGCTGTATGCTACTTTGGAGGCATCCCAATCTCAACACAGTAGGTAGATTTTTTTAAATGTAGCTTGTACATTGGATTTGTTAACTCCAGCTTATACTGTAATGCTAGTCCTTCAAGTTTTTTGGACAACTAGAAAGTCAGTAAATACTATTTTTGACCTATCTATTTCAGCATTTCCACTAAACAATGGGTAGAAGCTGGATGAGTAAACCAAGAAATAGTAAGGAGTACAAAGATGGCGTTGAACAATTCCTTTCTTTTGCATTCCATGATGTAGGAGATGGTGGTGAGATTTTCTGCCCATGTTTGAAGTGTGGAAACGGGAAGGCACAAAAATCTGATGAAGAACTCATTTGAGATGTAACGGTATCCTACAAGGATATACAACATGGTTCTTCCATGGAGAGCAATCTCACTCATCACCGGCAGCATCTGCTCATGCGTCACATACTCACATCCAACTGAAAATGTGCCTATTTCTGATGATATCCCTAAGACCACTCCAAGTCAAGGTGATTACAGAAGATTGGATGACATGCAAAGGGCTCTTGAATGCTGCTTTTATTACACCAGGCGTAGCATATCAGAAGGTACATTAGATGATGAAGAACTTGAGTTCAGTGGTATGATAGTCAGCTCACCTGAAGACGAGAATGTTCCAGCTGAAGATCATGATGAAAGCAACAAAGAAGATATATTTTCGAGCTTCTTGAATGATGCAGACTCCAATTTATATGGTGGATGTGAAACATTTTCAAAGTCGTCTTTCTTGGTCACACTATTTCATTTGAAGTGCTTACATGGGTGGACTCAAGAATCATTTAATAGCACTAATTGGTGTATTATATGATTCATTCCCTCAAGATGCAAATCTCCCGAAGAAGTACCATGAAGCAAGAAAACAAAAATCATTCGAGGTTTGGGTGTTCACTAACAGAAAATCCATCCATGTCCAAAAGATTGCATGCTTTTTGGGGGTGAGAGGGCTAACCAAGAATCTTGCCATGTCTGTAATATCTCCCGTTGGCCTGATGAGGGAATGCTGTAAGAGAAAAAGCCCACAGAGGTTCTCTGCTACTTTCCATTAATACCTAGGCTCCAGAGGTTCTATGCAACTGATAAAACATGAAATGATACAAGGTGGCATGAAGAGGGACGTACAAAAGATGAATTGCTGCGCCATCCAGTTGATGGACAGGCCTGGAAGGGTTTTGATGCTCGCTATCCTGAATTTTCCAAAGACTCCCATAATATGCATCTTGGTCTGCTAGTGATGGGTTTAACCCCTCTTCAGAAACATGAGTTAGAGGCACAATACTTGGCCAGTAGTGCTCATTCCTTACAACCTACCTCCTTGGATTTGCTTGAAACAAACATCTTTTATATTATCAATGATCATACGTGGTCGTGGACCCGATAGTCCAGGAATGACATTGATGCCTATTTGCAGCCGTTGATCGAGGAGCTATTACAACTGTGGAAAGGCATGGACACATTGATCACTACTACAGAGAAGGTTATACTAGACGTCTCATTACAGATGGTTCCTTGGATCCGTTGGTGTTGCAATTATCACAGACAATTTTACATACGTGACCGTCTATGTTAGTAGTGATGGATAAAACCATTTGTGATGCATAATTATCACAGACGGTTCTAATAAATAACCGTCTGTAAAGTCTCATATTATCACACACAATTGTTGTTAAGAACCGTCTGTGATAATTCATAGACAGTTCTTGTTAAGAACTATCTGCGATAAATAATTATCACAGACGATTAGTAGTTGGAAGTGTCATTATATGTCGCGTTATTAAATACCTCGCCGAGCTAGTCACGATAGATCTGTCTGCGGTGTGCTACTTTGAAGGAGAAGGCCGGCTTTGGAGAGTTTGGTGAAAGTATACAGCAGATTTGCAAATGTGTTTGTAGATCGATTTGTTCTTAGCGATTCGAGTTCAGTATTTGCTTCCAATTATATGCATTATAATCAAGAGAGATGATAGTTAGGTTTAGATCTAGCTTGGCAGTTTGCTCTAATTTAATAATGGGTCTCACTACTCGTAATTTACTTTAATATATTCATGCTTAATATATATATATATACCTTCATGAACACTATGTAACAAGCTACTTTAGATGGACAATTTAAGGTGAATGATGATTTTGTGTAAGTATTAGCTAGGCTAGCTAGCTATAGGAGTATTAATCTAATTTGATACTAATTTGTTATATGCATAGCGTAGATGGACTGATGCTAAATGTATGTTGTGAATCGTGTGAGTGAAAAGTACAATGATGGCGTGTCTGCTTTTAGAAGAGCAGCCGAACATGATATATTAAAGAAGGGGATGGAATATATGTACTGTCTATGCATTGATTGCGATAATCTATAGATATTTACTAACTTAACGTAGATCGAAGCTTACTTGATTCAAAGGGGTTCCAAAAAGGGGTATATATGTTGAACCAGTCACGATGAAAAGAAGATTATACAGAAAGGTAGTTATAACATCGTTGAGAGAGACAACGATATATCGGATGTGAAATGTGCTTTTGATGAGGATAGGTCGCATGATGATAATCTGGATCAGATGCTATATGATACAGAAGGGAACTATAGTGAGAGAGAGTTTGGTAAATTCGGGGGCTTGATGGAAAACTCGGAGAAACCTTTGTTCCTAGGCTGCAAGTAGCAATACACAAGGTTTTCATCCATTCTTGAATTGCTCAAATTAAAGGTAAGCAATGGTTGGTCAGACAAGATATTCACGATGTTGTTAGGTCTCCTAGCAAATATCCTTCTAGAGGGAAACATGTTGATTACAACCACCTACCAAGCCAAGAAGGTTCTTTGTCCATTGAGAATAGAAGTAGAAAGAATACATGCATGTCTGAATGATTATATCCTCTATCGTAAAGAGTATGCAAACTTACATGTTTGTCCGGTGTGCAAACCATCCCGATACAAGCGTAAGAATGATTCCGATGATAGCGAGGGTATCGAGGTGAAGCAAGAACATCCTGCTAAAGTGTTGTGGTATCTGTCTATAATTCCCTATTTGAAACATTTATTTGCAAAATGAAAGGATGCAAGATTGTTGTGTTAGCACTTGGAGGAGCGTAAGAAACATGAAAAGATAAAACACCCTGCTGATTCTGCCTAGTGGAGGAACATCAATAGAATATTTGTATAATTCGGTGCGAAATCAAGGAATATAAGGTTTGGGTTGAGTATAGATACAATGAATCCTTTCAGTAACATGAGCAGTCGACTCCGAGGTGTATAGGAGTAGGAAGAGATCCAAGAGCAAGCGCGAGGAACGGTTGAAATAGGAGATTCATGCAGAATTTCGAGGAGAGATAGCATCATTGAGGAAACAACTGAACCAAGTCCTCAAGCATTCATAAGCCACCCCATTATTTTGGGAGCCTGTCCTCCTCAATGTCGGAGTAGCTGCGCATCCACGTCACTTTCTGAGCATAGTGAAACACTTACCTATCGGCGACACCTAGGTAATGTACATCTCTAGAATGCTACATAAATAGATCTATTGGATACCCACACTAATCATGTATCGTTATGTAGGATCCCACGCTGTGCAACCTCACACTCAAGCTTGTTGGCTCCATTCCCGTTGAGGCTAGACAGGGGATGGTGTATCCATGACTACCAGGGATGCTGGTGCACGGTGCCTAACTAGAAACCGGTTTTACGAAGATCTAGGTAGACATGGTATATGACATTTTAGAGCTATCCTTTGGAGAACCCCCCAAAGACAAGATCAAGACACTAGGGGATGTTGTCCACACATTTGTCCAGTGGCCCAAGAGGGACATCGCTCTGGACCATTCCATGTCAATATCTACCAAGCATGAACAACTGCCCTCTCCACGCGACCATGTACAGCCTGAGGCCTCTCCAACCCTCCCTTCGATGTCACCACATGCACATGATTCGCGTCGGTAGGCCACCATATCAGCTCCCACAAAGACCACACTACACGTAGATCAATAGCATGCCCAGTCCTCTACCGTGAACAGCACATACAAGCGTGGCCACAAGACTAAACCGAAGGATATCAAGGCACCCTATACATTCTCGTTAGAAATGCCATTGGTCTAGGACATGCTCTTACCCAGCCTTGGAATGCGTTGCACAAGTTTGCATGCGTGGTACATGGGAAAGACCAACGAGACGGCACGAAACTTGCGTGGTATATATATATGTGTGTGTGTGCGCGCTTACTACTTTACTCTTCATAGAGATACGGCACGAAAATCACTTCAAGTACAGTCCATATGCATGAACTCTCCGACATTCGAGAACGGCTCGCTTCCTTCGTAATGACGGAGGTCATTCACCCAAAAGGGGAGTTTCACTCGGATGGGGATGAATAAAATCTCTCATGTTTAGGGACAAAAAATGTTTTTTAGGTATCTGTAAACATATTGTACCTGTATTATCACAATTCATCTATAATTAATCAGTAAATTTATGTATTCGTGATATATTTATGTATTTGTGATCGATATCTATGTATCTATGATATCTATATATTATGTGATATATATGTGATATGTGTACTTGCTTATTTTCAAAAGGCATGGCTAGCATTTCCTGAGGCTAGCCAAAAAACAAAAAAAATTGTATGTATAGGATAAACTATCACAGATGGTTTTGTGGTATAAACCATCTGTGAAGACCTTACTATCACATATTGTTGTGACCAAAACTTGTCTGTGATATGTCGGACATCACAAATGGTTCTATGTACCAACCTTCTATGGTATGTTAACTATCACAAACGATTGGTAAAGGATTGCGCGAAGGCTATGAAAGCAGAAAACAAAACTTTTCTACCGCGCACACAAGGACATCATGCTTAAGGAGGGATCATGGATCGTTACCACTAGACGCGCAGCGCAGCGGAAGAAGAGTTGGAGAAACCGATCCAACCACGCGCGTCGAGGTAGTAGTGGAAGTAGCCGATCATCCCGAACCGATCGTCTCCTCCACGCGATCAACCACACCACGAGCGGATCCAATCAGTGGGTTGTTGATGCCGATCAACGCCGCAACGAGCGCGCCTCCGGTATCCACACGTCCGGTTGGGCACGCCGATCGCGAGTGTACCAAAGACTCGCGAGCGGCTAGGGTTTGGCTCGGAGGTGGCGGCTAGGGTTTAGCTCGGGATTATCGGATGCATCCCTCACCCCTCGCCTCCATATATAGACCTCCTTACTTGGGCCTCGTGGACCGAGGCCCAATAGGATTCTATCCGGATCTCTATCCGAATTGAGCCCACATCCGAATCACATTGAATTAGTGTTCCAACCCGTTAAGTGTGTGACCACAGCAGGTTCATGTATACTTGGTCGCGACCGAAACACCTTTCCGGTCACCACATTAATAGCGGCCTCTAGTAAGACATATTAACCCTAAAGTATACGTAAAGATCATATCGGTGAACACATAATGTTCTCATGTACTAATCCCTTTGCCTCACGATATAGATTAAGCTCAAGGTGAGACACTGTCATCCTCTTAATAGCTCAATCACTCTCTCGATTCCGTGATGGATTATAAACTCGTGATTGACTCCTCAATCACCTTGGCATGGCCATGCACTTTCATAATCCATTACATCGAGGGGCCCGAGATATCTCTCCCATAAGGAGGGGCAAATTCTATCTTGATCATTCACATCCCACTACATATTTCATGGCAAACCCAAAGACTACTTTTATGACTACCCAGTTACGGAGTAGTGTTTAGTAGTCCCAAAATAAGCTACTATGCATGCTAGGAACCATGATGATCTCAAGTCTAAGGATTCCACATAAACACTACTTGAGACCAACCGATGACACATGGAATCTCTGTGTCTCATGGCGGGTCTATCCAACATATGTTCACTAACACATGTCCATATTATTGATTTGGTATCTCCATACCATGATCCATGAGACATGATCATCAATCAATACATATCTTGATCTTTGAATCATATTTGTTCCTCATATGAAATATAATCAGGGATCATTTAGAAATAGCAACATTTTGACATTAAGAGTCTCATGAATAAGTCACATACTCATTGATCAATAATAATAATGTCTATTTCAAGGAACAAAGCAATGTATCATAAACATAGTATGTGATATATTCAACATCTCCATGTTGCCTCTAGGGCATATCACCAACAATTGGTACATAGAACCGTCTGTGATGTCCGATATATCACAGACGGGTTTTGATCACAGCTGCCTATGATAGTAGGGCCAACCGGACACTGAATGATTTTCCAGCATTAGCATACTTATATGGTTGGAGTACAAGGGAAAAATATGCGTGTCCATCTTGTGTTGGTTCTAGAAAATCAGTTTATTTAAATAAAGGGAATAAATGTTCTTATATGGACTATCATCGATGGTTGCCACAAGGCCACTCCCATCGTTGTAGAAAGAGGATGTTTGATGGAATCAATTTAGTGTTGAGAATGTTGGAAGGAAGGGGTTTATATTTGGCAAAAAGAATGACACCACAAAGAAAGCAAATAACAGAAATAAATGAAAATCTAAGACAAAAGGGAAAGACAACCAAGGGGAAGGAACATCGAAGAGTAAAGACAACCAAGGGGGAAAACAAAGGAAAAGAGTGTAACGCCCCCATTTTTTGGAACAGGGACGTCGTATAGCCCGCAAGAGCCCAGGAGTTCAGTTCTGGACAGAAGAAATATCATGCCTACTCATGAACATTTAAAAGGAGTTAATTTGATTAAAATATGACCTAACGGTCAACTTTAGCAACAATACGAGCGTTTAAGCCCAAAATTTAACTACATTCAGAAGAACCAAGAAAACTCCACAGGCAGCTTGAGTGCGATCATAACCCTAACACAAAAACTTGCAACATTATCTTTTCTTCTGGTATCTGTTATGGTGGAAATATTGCAAGACTAAGTATAATCAACCGTACTCAGCAAATCACATGAAGAAATGCTATATAGCTACTTACCAAGATTCTCAAGTGATGAGGATATAGTTGTTTTATCATGATATGTGGATGCAATTTTATTTGTACACATTTCTAAACACAAAAGAATAATAACTTTGACTAGGGCTAAGCAGCAATTGCGCCTCCTTGGGCAATAGAGCTCAGGGTGGTGGTGTTCTGGACCAACTGCTGTAGTAAAAGGGTGTTGGTTTGGCGTCCTTGCTCGATCATAGCAAGTACTTGTGCCTCGTGGGTGGTTGGGGTAGCGGTTCTTCTCCCACCCATGGATTTTTAGCATGAGGTGCATCTTGAGTAGCACCGGTCTGAGCGGGCGCACTTGAAGAAGGATTGGGGTGTGAAGGATTTGATGCCTCGCCTCCGAGATGACAGGAACCAGAGGCTTCTCCGCTCGCCATGATTTGACTTAGGGAGCATGTTAATGGCATCCTACATAACTCGTGTTAGGGGGACAAAATCAACACGAATGATATTTAATTTAGATGAAAGATAGGAGGGAATGAGCACAAGTTAAGTGGGTCAGCAAAGATTGTATCTCATGCCAATTTGATTCATTTGAAACTAGGATGCAAGAAATTTTGCGACATAGGACAGCTAGCATGAAACTTTAACATAACGGTTAAGTTTTACATGGTTTGCAAGATCCTTACTTAAAACACAAAATAGCAACATACTAGGTAGCAAAATATGCCATCATACATTAGCGTCTTAGCGCCTTTACATTTACAAAAGCAGCTCACATATGCTTCCTAAGGTGAGCTTCTTACTACGATCTAATTTGATTGTCTAACTCTAGGTGCTGGGTGCACTGGGGTAGCAAGGGCTGCTAGCTCCTCACATCCCACGTGGAGAGGATGATGGGGCTGCACGGAAGGCCATCACTTGGTGGTGGCTTCCAACCACTAACATGCGAGGATGTCGGGTAGGTGGCTCGATGACATAGGTGGGCTCAAGCAGCTCCTCTATGGGCGCAAGTAAGGCATCCTCTCCGTACAATAGCCTCCGTGTGAAAAGGCCTTAACCTACAAATGGGGCAACATGGTCCTCGAGTGTGGCGATCCTCCAGTGTGATTCCAGGAGCTCGCAGGTCAGGCGATGGAGATATCCATCAAGTGATCTCACCAGGCCCACAGATGAAGCAGATGGATATTAAATCTCGTGGCAAGCACCTGATAGGATTATTCTCATTATTTCTCGGTCGAGAGGGGAAATAATAGAACATGCCCTCCATCTCAAGGAGGCTACGGTGAACACAGCGATGGTGATGTAAGCTACATTGAAGATTGACATCATTACACTTGATCCTCGTGCAGTAGTAGCGTGGTTGTCGGACCGGATTTTCAATCCGAATCTCCGTGATTCTTGCATCATTCCCTGGATTAGTAGATAATGCGCACAGGTACATTGTTGTATCATTTCATACAAGCAGCAGAAGAGAAAGCAAAAGTAGGACCATAACCTCGAACAAGCGGTAGGGGTAATGTGTGATATATATTACCTAGATTTAGATAATATATGTTCACGCAATGCCTTAGGTCTAACTTGTCTAGGTTCGGAAAATACGAACGGCGACCTAATTCCCATCGTCCTTCCTTCCTTACGTGGCGGGGCATCTTCATATTCATAATGATCCTCGTCTGCTTTACATTTTTGGTGATACGAGTGTGAGCACACTAACCACCGTGCTCGACAAGTCATCACAGAATCTGATAATAGTATCTTGGGCTAATCAAGGGAGGGCTTAGGTTTATTTTATTTTGCCGAAATTGCCTTTACAATACAAGATGCCAGAAATCTCTATGACCTAGCGGTTTTGAAAGACACAAGTTTAGTGGAATGTAATCGTCTTAATAGTGTATGAGCCCATCTACCATTACATGACCTCGCACCTTATAGCATCTTCGGCATTATAGTTGCCTATCTTACCACGGGGCGACACCGGGACAATTCCAAACTAGGGCCTTTCAACGCCCTACATTTTCCGTTCACCCACAAATCATTTTGAAAGCAATTATATCTAGTTAAGTCCCATGTGCGCCCATGACCGCGATACGGCTATTCGAATAGTTTTGGCTCTGCAGAGTTTGTACACATTCCCCACAAGAGACTACCAACTCGTTGCCCCACATGATTCCTTAGTCATATGGTTGAGCAGACCGTCACAGTGACTTTTCGAAATATCTAGCCTCTTTCGTCATCTCACTCTATGGGCTTATCCCACTTGCGATGGGTCCCATACGTTGCACGGGATGTTTCCCACAGTCACTAACGTAGCCGGGCTCCACTCCCCGCAACGCTAGCACACCGGAAAACTTCACCTCCCTTGGTGTCCCTTTAGGTCTTCCCTTGCCCTTGCGATCCTCCTATCCACTCTGGGTGAGATGAGTCCGGGGTTCGATAAATTTACTTAGCCATGTTGTATTTCTGGACTTGTGGTTGTACTGTTTTACACGGGCTAACATGACAAGATTCGGTCCTTAGGGTTATCTAAGGGTCTCTACCACATCCCATATTCTTTGTGCTTCCCCTGCACCACATACCAGCCTCCAAATCATCCACCCAGATACTAAGCAAGTTTGAGGCTTTTTGGAGCATAAAATAACAGTTCCAAATTTGTCTCCAGTCATCCCCACCATGACTGCCCAAATCATTGTCATATTTGCAAGTGAGATATTTTGGGACAGCTAAGCGTCCCCGTTTATCAAACAATACTAAGCAATACGATATATCATAACTCTATTTGTGAAAAACTACGATGATGATAGCTTTGCTATGGCGACAAGGTTCACATATCCCAAGAGTTTCAACAGGCAATACTAACAAGCATAATAATGGGTGTATATCTAAACTCCATAAAACTGAACATAATCCATCACATAAAATAATAGCATGCACATGGATAATTTAAAGGAAATTAATTTGCATAAACATGGGTTCAACATGATCAAAGTGATAACTCGCCTTGGTCATAGGAGTTAGGTTCTTGATGATCGGAGTGCTAGGTTGGTGTCTCGACTTCTTCCTCCCGAGCCTCGTATGCTATTTTAATCGTGCGAAGATTTGCATAAAAGAAAAGCAATAAATCACTCCAAATAACACCGAAATTCAAATGAACTCTAAAATTATGATTTGGTTCCATTGGATAGATCTTTAATTTAGGCAATTTAAAATTTGTCTCACTCAATTGGAGTTAAAATGAAGAAGTTATGCCATTTTAAAATTCTCGATTCGGATAAATCCTAAATTATTAAATTTCTGACAGGTGGGGCCCACACGGCATATTTCCTATTTCATTTTCTTTTATTAATTTCTTTTACTATCTCTGACCGGTGGGGTCCACATGGCAGTGACTCGGGTGTTCTTGCGCCCAGCGACGGTGGGACCCGCTGGCGATAACTACGCCCTCTGGCGACCAGCGGCAGTGGGTCCCTCACGGCACCGGACCCACATGTTAGCGGCCCACCTGACAGGTGGGACCCATCTGTCAGCGAGCTCTCGGTCCGGCGGCGGCGACGGTGGGGCCCACTTGTTAGCGCAAATGTTAAAAGAAATGGCTCAACCCAGCACGCGGAGCCGGGGGCTCGAACGTGCGCCGGGGAGCCAAGGGGGGAGAAGAGAATCGGCCGTAGTAACCAAGTGAGCGGGGAGGCGTTGCCTACCCCTTATGCACGCTATTACCTCTTAAGGTATGCGGCGAGGGAGGCTGGGCAGAGGAGGCCGAGGCCGGTGGGAGGCGGTGGCGCCGACGGCGAGGGTGGCGAGGATACGGCGATGCCCAAAATCGTCCCGTCTTGCGGTGAAGCCGAGGAGGGTCGGCGGGGACCGGGAGCACGTGGCGGTCCGCGTCGTCGGCGGTGGTGGCCGGGAAGGGGCTTGGCCGTGAGGTGCGGGCTTGAAGGCTCGGGGAAGGTTGGGAGGGGTTCATGGTGGCGGGAGATAGCTCAAAGGATGGAATCGGAAGGTGGCGGCGTAAATTAGTGGGAGAGTGTCGCGGAAGTGGAGAAGAAGAGCGAGGCGGTGATTTGCGGGCTTTAGGCGCAATGGCTTGAAGGAGAGGGTGTTAGGGCGTGGGGAGCTCGAGGAGGCCTCGGTGGCCTTTATAGCTGCACGGTGAGGCGGCAGGCGCCGCCCGGCGGCCCCGGTCTTGTTGCCGTGACCGCCGCTGGATTTTCGGGATCCGGGGTCGTGTCGCAATGAAGAGGCCACTGTGCCGCCTTGCGCGACGACGCGGAGGGGATCCAGCTGCAGCTGTGAGGGGCACGGCTTTTTGGCGGCCGGACGGGACACGCCCGACCCAGGCGTCGCGTGGTAGGCGAGGGCGGGCGGAGGTGCAGCGGTCCGAGGGCGCCTGGGGAGGTGGGCTGGGCAGCAGGCGGCGGGTGGCGCGCGTGTTGCCCGTCTGAGAGAGCGAGAGGGAGAGGGAGGCGTCGGGAGGAGGAAGAGGAGTGTCTTGGGGTGGCCAGTGGCGGGGAGGTTGGGCAGTCGGCTGCTCCCCCATATATTTTTTCTTTTGTTTTCTTTATTTTTCTTTTACTTGGATATATATATATATATATATATATATATATATATATATATATATATATATATATATATATATATATTTGATTTGCATCCTTTTCCCACCTATCTTTGTATGGTGAATTTATTTACCTACATTTTCTCCTCTATTGTTTATCTATATTTTATTCTTATTTTTATTTATCTAGCTATTATTGCAACCTTAAAATAGAACCCCAATATTTTGGGATTAAGTTGTATTCCACTTTCGGTGGATCATCTTTTCAGTTAGTATTTTAAAATCTTGTTTCTATTATTTAAGCAGTGTGCTCTTTTTCTTGAATTCTTAACCAAACTCCGGGAAATGCAATAAAAATGCAAGGTCAAATATAATATATCGCAAAATAACTCTTAATATTTCTTTTTACAAAACTCAAATTTTCAGGATGTTACAGTAGTGGCTGGTCTCTGGAGTATCATCCACGGATAAGCAACTCTGTAAGGTACTCATTGGACACCGGGCTGGAAGGAGTGGTGTTGGTGGTTTACTCAGGAGCTCGGGTGATGCGAACGTGCTGCAACATCACCCATTGGGTGTGCGGCAGGGTGCCCTCCTCAAATGCACTAGTCCAGTATTAGGGTGTCTAGTGAACAGGCATCCGCAAATTTTAAAAAGTGTCTATGATTAGTTACGGATTTATAAAAGGCTTAATGAAGGGCTAGAATAGGAAATGTCGTTAGATAGGATAAGATTTTTGCACAAGTTCGTGTCCATTTTATTTCAATCTAGAGCTCTTTGAATAAGGTGAGGACCATTGGTAATAAGGAGACTTTAGGTAAGAGGAGAAGGTTAGGAAAAGAATACAGGAACGTTTGCCACTTTCACCTTTCGCATTTTGTAAAAATTAGTTGTATTTGAATAATAACTCTTTAATCTAACGGCCATTCTATCTAGGGCTTAACCTACAGTCAACCTGGCTCTGATACCAACAACATGGGGACCCCGACACGGGCGCCCATTGTCACCGCATGTGTTCTGTACTAGTCCCATTATTAGTAGCTAATACACACATTCACATCATTGTGATCACATCCATACACATCGCACATAAATAGCTTACAAGAAAGGGATAATATTATTTATGCGAGGCTCTATACTAAGTTATTTTCAGCATGATTCATGTTTCGTTTTGCAATAACATTAAGTAACAATTAATGGATCGCGCGAAGGCTACGATAGCAGAAAACAAAACTTTTCTACCGCACACAAGAACATCATGCTTAAGGAGGGATCATGGATCGTTACCACTAGACGCCAGCAGTGCAATGAAGAAGAGTTGGAGAAGCCGATCCAACCACGCGTCGAGGTAGTAGTGGAAGTAGTCGATCGTCCCGAACCGATCGTCTCCTCCACGCGATCAACCGCACCACAGCGGATCCGATCGTAGGTTGTTGATGCCGATCAACGCCGCAACCGCGGCGTCTCCACCGTATCCACACGTCCCGAAATGGAACGCCGATCGCGAGTGTACCGGCAGACTCGCGAGCGGCTAGGGTTTGGCTCGGAGGTGGCGGCTACGGATTAGCTCGGGATTATCGACACGTTCCTCACCCTCGCCTCCATATATAGACCTCCTCACTTGGGCCTCATGGACCGAGGCCCAATAGAGTCTATCCGGATCTCTATCCGAATTGAGCCCATATCCGAATCACATTCGAATTAGTGTTCCAACCCGTTAAGTGTGCGACCACAGGTTCACGTATACTTGGTCACGACCCGAAACACCTTTCGGTCACCGTGTTAATAGCGGCCTCTAGTAAGACATATTAACCCCAAAGTATACGTAAAGATCATATCGGTTTGAACTGTAATGTTCTCATGTACTAATCCCTTTACCTCATGATATAGATTAAGCTCAAGGCGAGACTGTGTCATCCTCTTAATAGCTCAATCACTCTCTCGATTCCGTGATGGATTATAAACTCGTGATTGACTCCTCAATCACCTTGGCATGGCCATGCACTTTCATAATCCATTACATCGAGGGCCCGAGATATCTCTCCCATAAGGAGTGGCAAATTCTATCTTGATCATTCACATCCCACTACATGTTTCATGGCAAACCCAAAGACTACTTTTATGACTACCCAATTACGGAGTAGTGTTTAGTAGTCCTAAAGTAGCTACTACACATCTTGGGAACCATGATGATCTCAAGTCTAAGGATTCCACATAAACACTACTTGAGACCAGCCGATGACACATGGAATCTGCGGTGTCTCATGGCGGGTCTATCCAACATATGTTCACTAACACATGTCCATATTATTGATTTGGTATCTCCATACCATGATCCATGAGACATGATCATCAATCAATACATATGCTGATCTTTGAATCATATTTGTTCCTCATATGAAATATAATCGGGATCATTTAGAAATAGCAACATTTTGGCATTAAGAGTCTCATGAATAAGTCACATACTCATTGATCAATAATGATAATGTCTATTTCAAGGAACAAAGCAATGTATCATAAACATAGTATGTGATATATTCAACATCTCCATGTTGCCTCTAGGGCATATCACCAACATCTCCCACTTGCACTAGAGTCAACCATGTAGGTATCTAATACCCATTGCCCTAGTGTGAGCCTCATGCTTTGGTGGGAAGCGGCTTTGTCAACGGATCTGCAATGTTCAAATCCGTGTGTACTTTGCATATCTTAACATCGCCTCTCTCCACAATCTCGCGGATGAGATGAAATCGTAGTAGAATGTGCTTGGACTTACAGTGCGATCTAGGCTCCTTGGCTTGCGCAATGGCTCCACTTGTTGTCACATGAGAGGTCCATTGGGTGGAGGCACTAGCCATCACACCAAGCTCGAAACAAATTTCTTGATCCAAACGCCTCTTTAGCGACTTGAAGCCGCTATGTACTCGGCACATTGTAGAATCAACAATTGTCTCCGCTTGGAACTCTTCCGACTTACCGCACCGCCATTCGGTGAGAACACAAATCCCGATTGCGATCTAAAATCATCTTTGTCGGTTTGGAAGCTAGCATCGGTGTAACCATTTACAACGAGCTCTTCCTCACCCCATAGACGAGGAACACATCTTTAGTTCTTCTCAAGTACTTCAAGATGTTCTTCTGTAATCCGTTGACTTTCACCGGATCGATCGTATCTACTCGTAGCACTTAAAGCATACGAGACATCGGGCGTGTACAAAGCATGGCATACATAATGGATCCAATAGTGAAGCATATGGAATCGCATTCATTTTATCCCGCTCATCGGTGTACTAGGACACCGATTCTTGCTAAGATTTATACCATGTGACATAGGTAGGAAGCCTTTCTTGGAATCCGCATGTTGAACCTTTTCAACACCTTGTCAATGTCGTATCTTGGCTTAATCCAATCAACCTTTTGATCTATCTCTATAGATCTTGATGCCCAGAATATATGCCTCTCCTAAGTCTTTCATAGAGAAACTACTTTTCAATGAAGACTTATGATTCGACATAGGAATGTCATTTCCGATCAATAATATGTCATCCACATATAAGACCGAAAACACGAGTGCGCTCCCACTAGCCTTTTGTAAACACAAGGCTCTTCTTCGTTCTTGATGAAACCAAACCCTTTGATTACTTCATCAAAGCGAATGTTCCAACTCCGAGATGCTCGCTTTAATCCATAAATGGATCTTTGCACTTGCATATCTTTCTAGCGATTGCGGATCGACAAAACTGTGGGCGTGTCATGTACACATCCTCACTCGATTTCCATTAAGGAAAGCTGTTTGACATCCATTTGCCATATTTCATAGTCGAAATAAGCGACAATCGCTAGAATGATCCGAATAGACTTTAGCATTGCGACGGGCGAAAAGTTTCATCATAATCAACACCTTGAATTTGTTTGAAACCTTTGGCCACCAATCGCGCTTTATAGATGTGAACATTTCCATCTATGTCTATCTTTTCTTGAAAACCCATTTGCACTCAATGGTTTTAACACCATCGTGGATCAACCAAGTTCCAAACTTGATTCTCGTGCATGGATTCAATTTCGGATCTCATGGCTTCAAGCCATTTCTCGTAGTCTGGTCCCACCATCGCTTCTTCATAGGTCTTAGGTTCATCGTTGTCTAACAACAATATATCTCGTTGTTGAATAGTCAAGAACATGTACCTCTCGGTACACGACGTGACCTCTCGACCTACGTGGTGCCGGTGTGTCCACAACGGGTTCTTCAACAGTTTGTTCATCTGTTGTGGTTCAGAGGGAGCTGAAATGTTTTGGTGTTTCTCGAATTTCTTCAAGTTGCACCGTGCTCCCACTATCCCTTCTTGAGAGAAACTCTTTCTCTAAGAAGACACCATCTTGGGCGACAAACACTTTGCCTTCTTCTTGATTATAAAGTAATATCCTTTTGTTTCCTTAGGATACCCGATAAAGAAGCATTTATCGATTTGGGGTGAGCTTATCAGTTGTAAACGTTTTACATAAGTCTCACATCCCCAAATCTTAAGAAAAGACAAGCTAGGGCGTTGTCCTGTCCACATCTCATATGGTGTCTTTTCTACTAATTTTGATGGAACTCATTTAGTGTGGCGGTTTGTTTCAAGAGCGTACCCCAAAAGACAACGGAAGATCACTGTGGCTCATCATGGGCGCACCATATCTAATAAGGTGCGATTTCTCGTTCGATACCCCATTCCATTGAGGTGTTCGGCGAGTCAATTGTGGAACAATTCCACAATCCTTCGAGATGATTACCAAACTCATGGCTCAAATACTCGCCTCCACGATCGGATCGTAGAAACTTGGTTGTCTTGCCTAAATGATTTTGCACTTCATTTTGGAATTCTTTGAACTTTTCAAAGGATTCGGACTTATCTTCATCGGTAGATATATCCATATCTACTAAAGTCATCGATAAAGTTATGAAGTACTAAAACCACCTCGGCTATTGAGCTCATTGGTCCACATACATCGAATGTACGAGTGCCAATAAGTCACTTGCCTGTTCACCTTGACCGGTGAAAGGTGCTTTTGTCATCTTGCCAAGTAAACAAGATTCGCATGTCTCAAATGATTCAAAATCAAATGAGTGCGAATACCATCTCTATGGAGCTTCTCCATGCGTTTCTCATTTATGTGACCTAGCGGCGATGCCAAATAAAGTGGGATTCAAATCATTTGATCGTTGCCTCTTTGTATTAATGTTATAGACCGATGACTCTTCAAGAGTAAGAACATATAACCCATTCATCAATGGAGTTTGACAATAGAACATATCTTTGAAATAAAGAGAACAACCATTGTTCACGGATCTAAAGTCATAACCTTCGCTTGTAAACATGAAGCGAAATAATGTTCTTGGAAAGAGATGGAACACAATAACAATTATTCAATTCCAAAACTAATCACGAAGGTAAAGACAATGGCATGGTGCCAACAACACCGCAAACAACTTTTGCTCCATTGCCAACGCCAAGATCCACTTCGCTCCTCCTCAAACTTCTACTTCTTCTTAGCCCCTGCAACGATTTGCAAATGTGAGCAACCGATCCGGTATCAAATACCCAAGAATCGATAGATGAAGTAGCAAGATTGATTTCTATAACATTTATACCGGAGCGAAGTCGTACTTCCTTCTTTTCTCAAGATCCTCCAAGTACTTTGGGGTTCCTTTTCCAATGTCCCGATTGCTTACGTAGTAGCAATCGCATCGAGCGAGGCCCTTCTTGACTTGCTTGGCCTTAGAACCGCCGCGATCTCATCGGGAGCTAACTTTCTTTGACCGCGCTTTCTTTACATAGGGCTTGCCCTTGCCTTTCGCTTCATCATCACATGATGGCTGCTTTTCTTAATGCTTTCCTCGGTGATTTTAGCATCCCATGCAACTCGACCAAGGTCTTGTCCATGTTGTTCATGTGATAGTTCGAATGAATGGCTCAAAGCTCGAGGGGAGCGATCAAGAATCACATCGAGCCAACTCTTGGCTAAGGGAAAACCAAGCTTTTCCGGACTCTCAATGTAGCCAATCATCTTAATCACATGAGGGTGACGGATTCCTTCGCAAGTTTTTGCGCAAACAAGGACTTTGAAGTGTTGAACCTCTCGCCCTTGCTTGGTTCTCAAACATACCACGCAACCCCACAATGATATTGTAGGCATCTGTGTTCTCATATTGCTTCAAGCTCGAGGACATTGTGGCAAGCATGAGACACTCACATCAAGGTAATCATTCGTTTGCTTCTCATAAGCTTTCCGTGCACCCACGTAGCATTATCGGGCAAGTCATCGGGATAAGGAGACTCAAGGACATGCTCCTTGCGCTCTTGCTTGAGAACAATTCTCAAGTTGCGATACCAATCCAAAAGTTCGTTCCATTGAGTTTTTCTTTCTCAAGAATAGATCGCAAATTAAAAGAACTGGATGCGGCATTAGTTGACATGATCTACAACAAAGAATATGCAAAGTTTAGCACTATGTTCATGTTTGATCTTCCATTAAACAATTTAACAAAAGATACTCCCACTATATGTTTTGTAATCGTCTTCCCTCTAACGACATATAGTGGTCAAGATCCATGTTCATCTAAGTTCTAGTGAGCTTTGGCATCATTGCTAGAAACCTTGTGACGTAGGTAAGCAACACTTGCTAATCACATCTTATGTGACTCTTGTTTTGTTGGGTGGCATCCAATGCCCCGGCTCCCTACACCATGCCCCAAGGCCCAAATCTAATTTGATAGCCTTGTCAAGTAAACCAATACTATGCATGTGGATGTCCGACATCCACCCTATTAGATCAAGATAGTTGATGGTACTGCTTTGGCGAGACCTACCAAACAATGATCATGATTCTTATAGGCGCAGACAATTGGAAGGGCATCAAAACAAATTCTTAATTTTTCTTGAGAGAAGCTATTCTATCATGAAAAACTAACCCTTAGTTGGTATGGCATGAAAGAATAGTATGACAAGAAATAAACATCACATGCATATAATCACATTATACTGTGAATGGTATGGCATTTTGTATCGTAGTGGTCGCCATCGCCATGGTTCCACGGTGATACTCTTCGCCACACTTCTTGTCCTCTTTGTCATCATGCTTGAAGCCTCCATAGCAAAGAACTAAACTATTACAACTAATAGGTAGCAAATGAATTACATGAGGAGCTCAAGCATCACAAGTCGACACGCAGTCGTTATACAATTAAAGAACGACCTCAACCCTACTGTGATTAATACGACACACAGTAGCCAAAACACACATGCATCACATATGCATCTATGCCATACCATTCACATCATTCCTGCAAAAACAAGTTAAGCGTAGAACATATTCTACCGCCCTGACATGAATGTGTTTCTATAACAATCTCAATTTTCATTAGATCAATCACATCAATCATCGCGATCGGTATGCTTGAGGAGACCGCAACACAAGACCTCGATCCGTTGGCTCAATCTCTCGATCGTCTTGCAGATTAGCCCCGATGGTGTTACCAAAGGTGAGGGGCAAGTCGCACGTACATCAAAGAAGGAGCACGAACTAATCTTTTGGCCACATGATGCTATCAACTCATACATATTCCAACCCCTTATGACCGATTGATCTAGTCCGTAATAGATCCAATCTATTACAACCGCATATCAACATATGCACCGATCCGGATCGCAAACTAAGCAAGATGGCTCGATACCACTAATGGATCGCGAAGGCTACGATAGCGAAAACAAAACTTTTCTACCGCGCACACAAGAACATCATGCTTAAGGAGGATCATGGATCGTTACCACTAGACGCCAGCAATGAAGAAGAGTTGGAGAAGCCGATCCAACCACGCGTCGAGGTAGTAGTGGAAGTAGTCGATCGTCCCGAACCGATCGTCTCCTCCACGCGATCAACCGCACCACGAGCG
Organism: Bonia amplexicaulis; assembly: GCA_036346245.1. Lineage (NCBI taxonomy): Eukaryota > Viridiplantae > Streptophyta > Magnoliopsida > Poales > Poaceae > Bonia > Bonia amplexicaulis. The sequence continues at coordinate 2,710,361 of CM070744.1, forward strand.
ATCCGATCCGTAGGTTGTTGATGCCGATCAACGCCGCAACCAGCAGCGTCTCCACCGGTATCCACACGTCCGGTCGAACGCCGATCGCGAGTGTACCAAAGACTCGAGAGCGGCTAGGGTTTGGCTCGAGGTGGCGGCTACGGATTAGCTCGGGATTATCGATCGTTCCTCACCGCCTCCATATATAGACCTCCTCACTTGGGCCTCGTGGACCGAGGCCCAATAGAGTCTATCCGGATCTCTATCCGAATTGAGCCCATATCCGAATCACATTCAATTAGTGTTCCAACCCGTTAAGTGTGCGACCACAGGTTCACGTATACTTGGTCACGACCGAAACACCTTTCGGTCTCCGTGTTAATAGCGCCTCTAGTAAGACATATTAACCCCAAAGTATACGTAAAGATCATATCTACTGAACACGTAATGTTCTCATGTACTAATCCCTTTGCCTCACGATATAGATTAAGCTCAAGGCGAGACTGTGTCATCCTCTTAATAGCTCAATCACTCTCTCGATTCCGTGATGGATTATAAACTCGTGATTGACTCCTCAATCACCTTGGCATGGCCATGCACTTTCATAATCCATTACATCGAGGGGCCCGAGATATCTCTCCCATAAGGAGGGCAAATTCTATCTTGATCATTCACATCCCACTACATATTTCATGGCAAACCCAAAGACTACTTTTATGACTACCCGATTCGGAGTAGTGTTTAGTAGTCCCAAAGTAAGCTACTACGCATGCTTGGGAACCATGATGATCTCAAGTCTAAGGATTCCACATAAACACTACTTGAGACCAACCGATGACACATGGAATCTCTGCGATGTCTCATGGCGGGTCTATCCAACATATGTTCACTAACACATGTCCATATTATTGATTTGGTATCTCCATACCATGATCCATGAGACATGATCATCAATCAATACATATGCTGATCTTTGAATCATATTTGTTCCTCATATGAAATATAATCAGGGATCATTTAGAAATAGCAACATTTTGGCATTAAGAGTCTCATGAATAAGTCACATACTCATTGATCAATAATGATAATGTCTATTTCAAGGAACAAAGCAATGTATCATAAACATAGTATGTGATATATTCAACATCTCCATGTTGCCTCTAGGGCATATCACCAACAGTAATTTGCAAGTGAAGTTGTAAAGAGCATTTGACATGTAATGAAATAACATTTGCATAAATTCCATAATAGTAGATCAAAACCATTCGCAGCCCTCCTCGACTGTGAACATTTGCATCATTCCCAACCTTGGACATGGCACACAATTAGACGTTCATGCCATCCCATAAGTTCAGTGAAGCAGTTTTGAAAAGAAAAACTATACCCTTTGTAGCTACATCCAAGCTTGCTCATGATCGCGATCACGTCTATTCAAATAGTTTTAACACTCTGTAGAGATTGTACAGCTTTACCCACATGAGATAATCAATTTTTACTGTTGGCAACTTCACGCTTCCTTTGGCATGCGACGAAAGTTGATTATCTTAATGCCTTTAGGTCATCTAGTTGTAACTTTGTACCAGTCCGAATGAACATCGAACCTCTCTTAGGTACACCCCTAAGAAAGCATTCGAATCTTTCTTAGGTAAATCCCCCAAGCGAAGACCCTCACTTAGGTCCGTCCCCTATGTAGGCATTCATCGTTGCTTAAAAGCCTTGACCCAAGCACATTGGTGTCAGGGGCCTCTACAAGCAAACCTAACCAAAGTGCCCTTACTACTTCTGTGCCTACAACAATGCAAAGCTAGACCTAAACAACTTAATGAGCTAAATGCTAGAGCCCATATAGCACATGTGATCGTATTGTGTGGCTTAGATGTGCAAGAATAACGTTCGGTCCTTAATTGACTCAGGCGAGAATCTCCCCATATATACATGCGAGATTCCTTCTCGTGCGAGATTCCCTCCCACATTTGGCAGATTATCATATAGCTCGCCTGCGTCCAAAAACTAGGTTTTTCATTTTATTTGATACCAAAGTAACAGAGGTTCCCTCTTTGGTGCAACATTTTTGAAACCATCATACACACATGAAGATTTTGTTTGAAATTCAAACTTAGCAGAAACTAGTGCTTGTCTAAGCATCTAGACCATATATCGATGTAGTATTCCCAATTGATAGTATACATTGTCTAAACCATATCCTACAGGTTACAACAGTGAGGGTATTAAGTTTTCAAGGAGGTTCGATGCATATGAGTAGTCATAACTACCATTACCCACAGTATTGCAGTTTAATAGAACATACACGCATGCATAGTAGATTTTGCAACCAATATACAATAATTGAAATACTGGGATAAACATGGTCAAAGGGGGTGCTTGCCTTGTTCCTGTTGCTCGAGAATGTTTCGAATGTGTTCTCGGTGTGGTTTGGCTGGAGTCGTCTAACCGATAAATAAATCTAGATAAAATCAAATAAGAGCAAGATAAACAGAGGCAAGACTCAAATGTTTTTGTAAATTTAGAAAGATCTTGTTTCTATAAAAATTTAGAAACAACGATCACTAAATTTGGAGTTCGTATGCAAAAGTTATATGAGTTTGAGTTTTAGCTTGTTTGAGTTATTCCTTCTCGGTGAGTACAGAACTATTTACGACTACAAACGCCGAACACTTCGAGTACCATTCCACCGACCACAGTGTTTCGATTATAAGGGTCTTTGTCCTACCACAACTTCAGTCGTACTAATCACACAGTCAGAGCTACCGATCTTAGACCATGAAGGTTTTTCGAGCACCGAGTGGGTACTACAACTTACGACTATCGATTATCGACCAGGTTCTGTAGATTTTCGACTACCGACCGAGTACTTTAAATTATGACTATGACAAAGTACCATAATTTAACACTACAGTCGGGTACTGTAACTTACGACTATGACCGGGAAATGTAAATTACAATCACCGATCACAACTTGCTACTAGCGACCACGGCCAACAACTATCGACCACGGCCTTCAACTATCGACCATGGCCAATGACTATCGATCACGGCCAATGACTATCAATCACAGCCAACGACTATTGACCATGGCCTTCAACTATCAATCACGACCAACGACTATCGACTATTGATCACGTATTACAACTATGGTCAGAGGTCGAAGATGACGACTACAGTCGGAGGTTTCAACTATGCAAACAGTAGGAGATATCGACTACGCAGGTGGTCGAGGATCTCAACTACATGAGCGGTCAAACATTACGACACGGCAGTGGTCAAAGATTTCGTTGTTGACTACTATGGTTCTGTCCTCATGTTCGACTGCTATGGTTCCCTTTTAGAGCTCGACTACTTTAGTTCTTTCTTTGACTATGATTGCTTTTAGTTCTTTCCTTGACTATGATTCGATCTAATTTATATTTTATGCACTTTTGATTTCCACAAATCAAATTTTTCCAAAGAAACTCCAATGAAAACCAAGGGAGAACGAATGCATGCAAAAAATTTATGTTACCCTTATTTTTACATTCCTTAGGATTTTTAGGATGTTACACCGGCGACAAGCCGCACAACCTCGATCCGCTCCGGCCGCCGCGCAGACCAACATGCCGCCATCGGTTCGTGAGTCCATCGACATGTCTCGCATGCCCTCCCAAGCCTGCACGCACCTCACCTGCATGATTGTTCGCCTCCTCGATGAACTCAGTCCACCGTAGACCGACTCGTCGACACCTTCGGCCCACTTGCCAGCGCCACTATTCCATAGACTCGTGAGCCGATGCAGCCGAGTCAATAGCCACCTCAGCCCTATGCCTATGTGTCAGACATGTGTCAGTCCACGTGGATACCACGTTAGCAATCAAGCCGTCTCTTGTGCCATGGCAGCGTGCCACATCATGTGCCATGTGTCATGCCACATCACCCTGCTACCTCAGCCCTAAGTGCCACATGTCATGTCGTGTGTCAGGCCACGTTAGCCTAGATGCCCAGTCAGCCTGCCACATCAGTGATAACGTCATAATTAGTATTTTTATTTAGAAAAATAATTCCAGTAAATCCTATTTTCCATTTTGTTTAGATTTAAATCTTTCGAGAGCCCATTCTTCTCCATCCTAGCCCGGATTGACCCGATTTGTTTTTCTAAATTCGTCTAAAATTGAGATCTATCTTTTGGTTCTAGTTTTGAAGTTTTTAGAGTTCATTTGAATGTTATTTGAATTTATTTTATGTTTCATTTTGTTTTCTCTCTCGTTCGATAATGTTTTCGAAGGAGCAGAAGGAGGGGCAGAAGAGCAAGAAATTGTAACTAGGCAAGGTCAAGGTAAGTCATGTGCTTTAATCATGTTGAACTTAGTTTTAAAATGTATTATGTATTACTTTGTTTTAAATTATCATGCATCGCAATTTTATTATAAAACCTTTGTATTGGTAGTTAATGACCTATTTGATTAATTCCTCCTTGATAATTTGAATACCATAATTCCATTGTCACCATAGGATTGGTAATTATCTAGTGATTTAATACTAGTTATCACATGGGTTATATGTTTAAATTGATTAGCCATGCTTATAGTTACGATGGGTTCATCACGACATCTGATCAATTAATTAATTTTGACTTAATGAGATATTGAATCATGGTGGTCAGCCATAGTTATAAAATTTGTACACCTTGGCATGAGTAGTGTCATTGGTGTTGGTTATACAAAATGGTTTTAACTTGGGCAAATGATCGGGCAGTAAGGGGGGTGCAGTTTGCACATTGGGATGTGGATATTCGCCTGGGTAATGTCTAAATATTTAACTTTGTGCACCATTGATCTGAGCCTTACCATACAACCACAAGTCTAAATGAGTATGCCCTAACTGATTAACTTACAAAGGTTTAGTTCAGATATCATCAATGGTGAGTACCAACGGTACTGGTTTACTCATGGTGAGGCACAGGGTTACTGTACTCCTATGGCGCAAGAGGGGCTTCTGACTGTGATGAATTTAACCCTTCAACGGTGAAAGCTCGGCAAGTGGTGTCTAGCTAGATCAGAGTGAGGTAAAAGCTTTGTGATAAATTATTTAGGTCTCATGCCTAAGGAAGCATGTTGGCTATTAAGATGACTTATCTCTTGTGGGTAAAATTGTACAAACTCTGTAGAGTGTAAAACTATTCGAATAACCGTGTCTCCAGTTATAGACAATGCTCGGTGATTTCACATAAGGTGTAGAGTTTTCATAAAAATCTAGATGGGTTAAGTTTGGGAAGTGGATGGTTATTTCACTACTGGTTTATTACATGAATAGTTAGTTCACGGGTGGTTCATTAGAGTGAATGGTCAGTCTACTTGTGGCTACTCTCAATTCTTTTCATTATTTACTTATTAATCATTTTCAAAGTTTTCTTTCAATCTATGTATTGTATTTACTTCAAATTGTTGTTTTCTGCAAAGTAACATTTCAACTATCTTTTGGTAAGTCTTGCATACTATATTGCATCTTTATTACAAACGAATTGCTGAGTACTCTATGTACTCATGGCTATATCCACATTTGCTCAGTTGAAGAAGAAGAACCATATCAGCAGAAGGTACCTGAAGGAGGATACTTCGACGATTTCGTGTATTAGGACTTCGCTTCCCAGTCGATTGCCTGTGGGCATGTCGAATGGCCACTTCGTCTTCGTTGTATTTCCACTACAAGTTTTCTAAGCCTTTCAGTTTATTATGTGTAAGCTTGGCCATAAGGTCGCAACTCTGATAATTAATAATATTTGAGTTTTTTCTTAGTAAGTCGTGATATGGTTGATATTTCATCTATGTTTACACTGTGTACACTAGCGTGATCTGGACTAGTGCAGAATACACAGGAGAGTCGGGATTTGCATATTCGGGTCTCTACACAAGACGCAGGTCTCTTGAGAGAATGAAGGTGGCCGGCAGTGAGGTAAAGGTGGTGACGCACAACAAAACTCCAGCGGAGGCGAGGCTCCAGCGGTGTTAAATGACAAATGAGCGGTGTTAAAGGACAAAGGAGTGGTGGACAAGGTCGATGGAGTATCGCGAACATCGTAGTGATGACAGCATGGCTCAGCTTTGCTTTCTCTAGCGGGAAGGGATCGTGGAGATCTCACCGGAGATCGATGAAGGGGGAAGATGATGCTAGATCTCAAGAGTGCAAGGAACTGCATTAGAAATAGCATCAAGGGATGGTTGTGATGCTAGGCGCTGGCATGTGAACTTAGGGTCAACGGAGCGGAGTTAGCAATGACGGCGGCAATGGTGCTAGGCACAAAAGAAGCAAGGGCTCACCGTGGTTACGAGGAGGTGGACGGTGACAGAGGTAGAGCTCTTGAATGGTAGGTCAATGGTGAACCACAATGGCGGTAGAGGCCTCAACAACGGTGAGGTAAAGGTGATGATAGAGCATTGAAATTAAGCACGTGGTCAGGTTCAGTGTGGTAAAGGGAAAGCTGAGAAGGACCTTGCCGAGGCCTAGAGCTCACTGGTTAGAACTGATAGGGGACAGTGGCAGCGGCGGGGTAGCAACATCAACTTTTACTATGGCAGCTCTCCCCGGCAACGCTCGGCTAGAAAGGAAGAGCACACGAGCTAGGGCAGAGAGCCAAGATGGTCCAAAAGCGATGAATTAGCGAGGGGTTCACTTGAGAGAGGAAGGGCGTGTGGTGGTGAGGTGGCCAGAGTGGAAGAAGACGAAGTGGACTCGGTGCTTCACTGTGAGAGAGATGAATTGAGTTAGGGGTTTTGAAGAGGAGGTTCAACAGCATACTTTGACGTGAATGGTGAGGCCAGAGCTAGCCTAAAATGACAGTGACCATGGTAGTGCATGGTGAAGCACACACATCAGAGCTAAGAACGACAACATGTTCAAGGTGAACTAGAGGGAGAAAAGCTTAGCCAAGGGACAAAATGGAGGCGGCGAGGAATGAGGTGGAAGAAGACACTCTCGACTGGGCTTAAAAGGGTGAGAAGAGGCAAGAGAACTCGTGGGTTGCCATGGCATGGCAAGAAGAATGGACAGCAGAGCGAAATTCACAACGAATGGAGGCGGCAGAATGGGGAAAGAGAGTCAAATTAAAGGGATAGAACATGTCAGAACAATGGGTAGGGAGCTCGAGGCGGGGAGCTTGGTAGCTATAGTGGAAGGAATCCCTGGACGGGTGAGCATAAGGTGGAAGAAGGCTCCCGATAGGTGGTTGCCTGGACGGGTGAGAGCAAGGTGGAAGAAGGCTCTTGATACCTAGAGTGGAGGGAATCCCTGGACGGGTGAACGATATTCTTTTAATTAAAAGCAAAACTTGCGGGTGGGATGAAAACTCATCGGGTGGATATAATCCTAATTTTGGATTTTTCCAGAGTGGATGTAACCTAGTGTTGATAATTGGGTGGATGTAACCTTAGTAATCAAAAACTAGCATATGGTAGATGAAACTATGTAGCAGATGGATGAAACATGCACTGTTATAAATATTGCACGCTTTTACTCTCTTTAATAAAATGTGGTTTAGTTAAAATGTTGTCATAGGATTTCCTAATAATTGTAACAAATGTTATCTTTAGCAAATAAAAGAACCCGAGCCTATATTTGTTCAACCTTGCATGTATATTATTGCATTCTATGCGTTGGCTCGCGGAGCACCGTTGCTTGTGCTCACCCTCACTCATAAAATCTCTCAGAACCTGTGGATCAAGGACATTGTGCGTACTACAACGCTTTAGAAGTTGATGGTGAAGAAAATAGAGGAGATCACCCTAGTCTCTAGTAGTCTGGGTCTCACCCTAGTCTTGCTGACTAAGTTGGTATTTGCATGCACCAATATTATCCAGATCCTTGGCTAATATTGATAGCACACAACTTACCCCAGTCACTTACCTGTAGCGAGACGTGCCCTCCTCTTTTGCTTTCGCTTCTACTTCCGCAGTTATGTAATATATCTATTTGGCCTAATCGACCCTAATGTAAACTTGGCCCGGTACGGTCTATTTAAACTCTGATATTATAATATTAATATATGGTATGGTTTACATCATGTATGAAATGATTTAGTGATGTATTTTGTGAGTACTATCTACTGATCCAGAGAATAGTGTAGTTGTTTCAAAGAGGATACTGGATTGACTAAATCCGGGTCCAACATTAATAATAGATCCTACATACATCCGACTCACTGTTCCGAATAAACCGAACTAGCAAATCAAATATTCTAAAACTAATTGGTGCACTGCAACTTATGAGTACAAGAAATTATATAGTTCCACCATAATTCATCATACACATGCTGCCCTAAATAACTACATATCTACAACCACAATATTTACATCTACTCACTATCCAATATAACTACACATCTAATCATTTTATTTGCTAATCTACCATTGCTTCAAAATGAAATGTACTAAGAAACCAAAAACTCACCTCTACGATGCGAAAATATATCACTGCTCTCTTCTCCTCTTGCCCTCTCCTCTCCTCTCTTGTCCTCCTGTTCCGCTCTCCTCTCATCTCTTCTCCTCTCCTATTTCTCTTTTTTATTGAGTTATTATGAATTTTGACTGTTTTTTCGCCCTTTAATACACTAGACTTTGTCACCATTTAAAATGGTGACAGAGGCTGTGAGGACCTCTGCCGCCATTTGAATTGAAGATTGGTTCCTCTATCACCAATTGATTAAATGGCGACATAGCCTGTGGTACCAACGTGGCACACTATCATCCGCCGATGTGGTATACTGTCATCCATTCACTTGGCGACAGAGCTTCTACACCATTTTAAATGGCGACAGAACCTTTGTCCCAAATTCAAATGGCGACAGAGCCTCCGTCGCCATTTCAAACGGTGATAGAAGCTCTATCCCGAATTCAAAAGGCAACAGAGTCTCTGTCGGTATTTCAAATAACGACAAATAATTATTTGTGTAAATTTTTTAAACGATGATATATAAATATAATATTAATAAAAATATATTATTTAAAAAATTGTTGTATGGCCATGTGGTTGTTGTTCTCATTTCTTCCTTTAATGCGATGACACGTAAACCTTGTACGTGTTGCGGAGGAAAAATACATTGAGCCAAAAAAATGATTGGTAAATTTAAAGAGGGGCCTCGGTTACGAGATGCCAAGGCCCGAGTGCAGCCGTATCCACATGCATCATGTGCATTGAGCATTGAGCGTCGTCCGACCCATGGCAAAAACTGCATCACCGCTCAATTTGATTCCCAAATCAAGCAGCGTCTGGCTATGGAAATCAAATTTTAACATGTGTGTCCTCTCCTCCGCCAATTCATCACATCAATCCAACTCAGAAAAGGACGTGATCTAACTCAAAGGTTCAATACGCTCTGAAATTTTTTACTCCGTTGACTAGCCCACAATTTTGCCCTGTTATACTTTTCAGGACAGCATAGGTAAATCTTAACTAATTTGATCCACTACATTGAAAAGAATTGACCGTCCACAGTCATTTATGAGTGCTGTAAAAGTGCTCAAGAACAAATGGAAAATAGATTCCTTCTCGCGACAAAGAAAAAAACGCAGGTACCATTTAATTCCTGACCAGCTTCTTTCCAGTAGATGAATTGGACGAATTGGATTCGCGACGTCCTCCATTAGACCATTCTGACAAAATGTAGCTATAGCTGCTTTGCGGTGTCCTAGCTACGAACTTTCCTGTTCCTGTTGTTCAGATGAATCCTCCCTGCGTGTTATTCGAAAACAAACACACAAAATCAACTTCTGTTCTTTTGAAATCATACTTGGTTCACGACACCTCCGATCAATAAATAGTAATACTTCGTTAAGTTGGTAGCATGCATAATAGGTAGCTTCTCCTATCACAAGTGAAATCGGATACAAGTACTGCTAATGGCCAGAAAAATAAAATAGTAATATGTTTCACTAAAAATCAGAACAGTACACCAAATTTGCGCTGATTTTGCTACACTTGCTCCGGATGCACAGTGGAATTGAAGAAAGGAAAACTTACTGTATAGCTGAATAAAAGCATTGCTTTGGTGGTATCTCAAGCTGATCGGCGCTTTTCTCAAACATTTCCAAAACCTTGCTCATTGTTGGGCGAGACATAGGGATACCTGTATGCACCAGAGGCCAATCGAGGCCATTTTTCTTGCAATCTCTTCAGTTTCGCCTCCCATGTCAAACGAGCGCAAGCTTCCTACTTCAGCCAAATGGCTATAAATCCAGTCTGGAAAATACACCTCGCTCGGCTTGTCGACGCTCGCCTTCAAGTTCTTTCTTCCTCCGACCATCTCCAGAAGCATCATTCCGTAGCTGTAGACATCTGACTTGGTTGAGACGACTCCAAACCTCCTCGAAAACACTTCTGGTGCGATGAACCCGACAGTCCCTCTCATACCAGCCATTGATAGGCAACTCTCCTTCGGATTGCATAACTTAGCCAGGCCAAAGTCGGCGATTCTGGGGACAAAATCATCGTCTAGGAGGATATTATGTGGTTTGATGTCAAAATGTATGATGCGAGCATTGCATCCACGGTGCAAATATTCCAAACCCCTTGCGATGCCTATCGCTATCTCATATAGTCTGTCCCATCCAAGAGTTGTTTCTGAATTCTCGGCATAAATGAATTTGTCCAGTGATCCATTAGGCATGAACTCGTAAATGAGAGCTCGTTTTGGTCCCTCCAAACAAAAACCAAGTAGGGTGACAACATTAACATGAGATGTCCTTCTGATGCTGATGACCTCATTTACGAATTCTTCTCCATTTCTGGTGAAGTCGTGGAGGAATTTCACAGCAACAGAGTGACCATCAGGTAAGGTACCTTTGTATACTATTCCATAGCCACCTTCTCCTAGCTTCTCACTGAAAGATCGAGTTATTTCCTTCAGCGATGAATACTTGTATCTCCTTGGAGCCAGTGAACCATAATTTTCTATTAGATCTTCAATGTTCTGATCATTAGGATTGGAGTTCTTTCCTATCATCGATTGAAATTTTCCACTCTTACGGATCTTCACAACAACGAGGAGGCACGCCATGAGAAAGAGAATGGCTGCAACAGTTGAAACTAGTACAAAAAATGTGTGATTTTTAGCAAGTTACACATATAATTTTATAAGTAATGACATATAGCATATATTTTTTTGTAAAGATGGAGAAAAATGTAAGGGAACCCCTATTTTCGTGGTCGTTTAATAAACAATCGATTATTGAGGACTACAAAGCCATTAAAGCAATTTGTTTGTTTATAATATGCTTTATCACTACAAGAAATTCGATGTTCTATGATAAAAAGCATCATAAAATGGTGTATTAATTTTTGTTATACTCAATGATTCCTAATATTTTGCCTCTCCAATGAAACTCACATTGTATTTTTTTTTCAACTTTTCTGTATTCTATTGTTTGCAATCATCGTCAGGGTTAAAACTTTCGGTGGCAAAAAAATTTCGTTCAACAACGAAAGAGACGAAATCCGAAATTTCGTTCATTTCGTTCGAAATTTCGGACGAAAAAATTCAAATTTTTGATGAAATTTAACCAAAATTTGAATAAAATTTGAACAAATTTCAAATTGAACCAAATTCGGCCAAAGTTTAGCCGAATAAAACACATTTCGTTCACCAGCGAAAGGAACGAAATTTCGTCCGAAATCCGAAATTTCGGACGAAATTTGTTTCCCTGATCATCGTATTGACTATTTTAAGTTAAAAAAAAATTCCTCTTTCTGTCCGATAAGTTAGCCATCAGAAGATTATGAAGAGATACCTGTCAGTGCCAATCTTACGCGAAACTTGCTACGCTTGGCATCTGCAAAGAAAATATATATGCATGATTACGAGCCTCAAACCAAAGGAATATGGTAATTTAGAGATAAATATACTTACTAAATTACATTTGTTGAATGCCAAGTAATTAATATTTGCCCAATTAACACAAACTTGCACGTTGAATGATCTGATTAGGTATGCCAGGCTATCCTTGGAAGAGGTGGCCCTTTCTTTTTAGCTTATGCTTTATGACTTACGATTTTTTTAATAAACAAATAGGATGATTTCTTCGCCATCTTTTCGAAACGGCTTATCAAGATAGTCTTGTCAAAACGGCTTATTGGTATTTTCTTCATTCGAATAAACTTTCATGCTATGGCTAAATGCCATCAACCACAGCCATCGACTCGTCGAAAACAACTCCCCCGTGGTATAACGTCTTCATGCCTGATGCGGGCCTGTTCTTTACGGCTTCGAAAAATGGCTTTTGGCTTTTGCTATAGTACCTAACTTTTAAATAGAGTATTTTCTCAAGACGGGATCTACAAGTTAATTGTAGTACATGTTAAAAGTCTAACATCTATATCAACCAAAATCACAAGCGAGTATCTCTCTCTGTAATATCTGTCGTAAATAGCCAAAATTCAAAAATTTCAGTGAAAAACCATAAGCCGTAGCAAAAAAACAGACTGTGCGTCTAGTTCATCTGGCCCTACCTCGACACCCAATTCAGCCGTTCCAGCTTGTTTGAATGAGGACAAATTCTTTCGAATGGGTAGAAATTTTAAACTAATTGTCCTATCCAGAATAGATAGGGTCCAATCCCTGCTTATCTGAATCCCAACAAGCCCTCGAGGGAAATAAGAAATCAGCATAGAGGAAGGCTCAGCAGGTGTTCCAGAGAGAGGACTTGCTGAGAAGATAGTGGTGGGAGGAGATGCGACAATGGTCCCATTCTTTTCGGTTGAAAGAGATGTGACAATGGTTCCGTTCTTTTCGATTTCTCAGCTGATTTTTGGCTTTAGGTTCTATCAACTAGTATTATTTATTAGACCTATCGATCGTAGCCAAAATTCATTAGCCACAGCAAAAAACAGGACTAATATATTCTCTACTTCACAAATCCTGCAGAATCCCCCTAATCACCAAATTCCTTGTATCCTGAAGCTGGTACGTACCACGGTAAGCGACAACGACTTAATAAAGAGAAGATAGTAATGCAAGTTGGGGTGAAAACCGATCAAATAGTTTTTGACTGATTCAGATGAAAACGAATACGGATTGTGTCCGATCGGATTTTCTTCAGATAATTCTCGGATCGGAAATAAATACGGATTTTTTTTGTCGGAAACGAATACGAATATGGTAGACCTGATATCCGACGAATACGAATACGAATATGGATTATCCGGATAATACGGAATTGGATTCCAGGATTTCAGCCCAATATTGCCCAGCCCAAGCCAGCCTCTCTCATCTCCCCTGCCACCAGCCCACTAGCCCAACCAAGCCATAAGCCTCCGTTACCATTAGGTATTACGTTCCCTAGTCATATTAAATTACAAACACAGCTAGCAAATATTTATGTTTATTAAAAATAAATTTAGTATTGTCAGTAGATTAAAATTTGTACCGATTAAATTGATGTACTGACATTTAAATTATTCTGACACAAATTTAAATTCTTAATTAATTTATTAGTCACATGTAAATGGTAGAAATCAATTAAAAATTATTTAGAACTTTAGAAAAAATTAATTGTCATGTGAAGATTTAAAATCTGTACAATGGTATGACTATTGTGGATAAAAATACTTATGCTTGTTTAGATTTTATTAATGTTTTGACAAGATAAACTATTTGTGTGTTTTCGTTGATTTTGGATGTATAATTTAAGGGGTTTTCATGTTCTGTTAAATATTCGTAATCGTATTCGTTTCGATTCATATTTACTCCGTATCTATATTCGATATTATTCGTATCCGAGGTATCCGTATTCATATCTGCATCCGAGAAAAAATATAAATACAAATATGATAATAACATTATTCATCTGTATTCGATCCGTTTGCATCCTAGATGCAAGCGACAACGTACAAGTGCTCCTCATGTACTCTACGAGAGCCATGGTTGCCCGGACACAAACACACCCGCTTATATGTGTGAACATCGACCACGGTTGCCGCGGTGGCTACCATGGGATGCAATCACTGATCATGATTAACAATTTTAGCGAAATTTTACCAAAAATTTGGTAATTTTGGACATTTCATTCCCCTCCAAAATTATTTTGTAAGACCAAAATTTGAGTTCAAATTTAAATCTGGAGATGAACTTCAAATATTAGAGTAAGTTTCATCTATATTTTCATGTCTAATTTATCTATATCCAATATCAAGTTCATCTCTACCATCTTTGATAACCTTCTTCTCAAAATTCTAAAGTTTTATGAAAATAAAAATTACTGAAAATTGAACAAATCCAAACCAAAATTTCAGTAATTTCGCTACCCTCCGAATTTTTTTCCTAACCTAAATTGTTAAACCTGTCACCGATAGCTTCCAAAAGAATGCATGGTACCAACAGACACGAGTACAAAACCAGTCTCGAATTTTTCAGTTCAACTTGAATTTACACGAACGATTTTTGGCCAATTTTCATCCGATTTTAGTTAGAGATTTAAATTTCATTTGAATTTTTGAACAAAAAACCAGCCAAATTAAAAGTTCGCATTCCCTTGTATTGCGTATGATCCGAGGCATGCATCCGTGTACGTGCGAATCTAGCTAGTTTTCACATTTGAAAAGGACGCGTGCGTCCACACGTACGTGCATCAAGCTGAAAAAAACAGGAAACCAATTACAAAAGATACAAAGCCAACAAGAATGCCGTCCTTCAACTTGAGAGCTCCATCAAACACGCCAAAACTCGCTTTAGCTTGAGACGACACTTCTAATGATGATTCTACGACCTTAGTTTCAAAATCAACTACTACAGCAAGTGAGAGGAAGTTTACTGCATCAACTGCTTCTTCGGTAGGTTCAACAGTTGCTGTGCCTGAATCAGAGAGCAAACACGTGGGCTGACACAACACGGCATGATAATTTATTCGGACCAATTATGTCAGACTTAGTTGGATTGTATTCTATCTAGAGCCATGTGGTACCGTGCCGAGCGGTCCATTTGGTCTCCTCCTTTTCCTTCCCATGTATTCTCTACTTCACAAATCCCCCAAAATCCCCCTCTAATTCCTCGGTATACTCAGTCGATCTCCTACTTTTCCTTCCCTTGTGTTCTCAGATTTCTGGGCCCTATCCCTATTTCACCAGATTCCTTGTATCCTGAGGTTGGTACGTTACACGATAGGCGACAGCGACTTAATGAAGAGAAGATAACCATGGAGGCCACAACAAGGCGCTCCTCACGTACCCTACGAGAGCCATGGTGGCCCGGACGCAGTTGCCGTCGTGGGTACCATGAGATGTTATCATTGATAGATCCCAAAAATAATTCATGGTATCCGGTGGCGCAGTCAGAATTTAGTTATATCTTAAGTTTAGTGGTAGAATGATCTAGATTATCTGGACTGAACCATGAAAATATTACCTATGCTAGGCTAAATTTACCTAGGCTATACACTAGATATTTCCCCACACCTCGGGCTGAAGCCACCCTACCCGGGGTGTGGCTCCGTCCCTGATGGTATCAACCAGGTTAGGATAACCAGCTGATTCTAAAAAAAAAAAGCAAATCTATCGAAACCCTTCGGTTAGAGTACAAACTAGTCTTGATTTGTCCGATTCAACTTAAATTTATACTGATTTAGAGCGATTTTTGGCCGATTTTTATGCAATTGTAGTTATGGATTTAAATTTTATTTGAATTTTTCAGATCGAAAACCATCGAAATTAACTGATAATTAATCAATCATATCGGCGTTAACCCAACCCCCTCCCCCCTTTTAATTTTGCAACCAGTTATCATAACCCTGGTATCAACCGGCAGCCTCTCCATGATCCAACAAATATATGTCCTCCCTCACGTACGTCTTCGATGGCTCGAATACAAGTTCGCATTCTCCTGCATTGCGTATGATCCGATGCTTGCATCCGTATACGTGAGAATCGCTGGTTTCCGGATATGAAAAGGACGTTAAATTTAGTGCGTCACCCATTATAGGCTGAGTTTTTTTAGACTTAAAATTAGTTTATATTTGTACTGTCTACAGTAACTAGCTTTTAATTATTGTATTTTTTAAAATGAGATCAATAAAAAATTATAGTAAAAATGTACTGAATTCAACTGTACCGGCTAAAATCACATATGACTATTTTTCTTTGCGTACCGCCTCTTATAAACAGCTAGAATATAAATATTAATTACTCCATAAGCTATAAAACATCATTACAAAAGAATTCACTCTATGTTTGATCTTCAGTACGGAGGCATACTCACCTCCGGACTCCGCCGCAGGAAGCAACGACGGCGGCGCGTCCGATGAGGACTCCGGCGCCACGACGAGGCGCGTTGTGTTCGGCGGCATATAGAACGGCACCACCTCGAACCGCGTGTAGCATGTCAGCGAATAGGCGCGCCCTCCTTGCGTCCTGTGCGCATGCATGCACCAATGAACGATTCGGTTAGTTCCAGTCGTGTCAGTGCCACAGTGGCCGGTAGACCTTTCCTCCTAGATGAGTGCATGTGTTGTTACATGGGCAACGACGCGGCGAGGCTCTGGAGGCAGCGGCTGCAATCGTCCGGCGACAGGTCCGTCACGCACTGCGCGAACCCGTAGAGGGTCTTGTCGGCGGTGATGTTTGTCTCGCCGAACGCCGACATCCGGCCGGGCGACGAAGCGGCGGCGGGCCCGAGCCGGTCCATGAGCCGCATGAGCGCGGCGCTGTACTGGCCGGCGTCGCCGGCGCTCGTCATGTTGTTGTTGTAGAACGAGAACCTCTGCTCCATATCCGGGCGCGCGAGGAAGCTCGCGTTCGCGTACCGGAGCAGGCAGTTGTTATACATCATGGCGGCGCCCACGGCGCGCGGGCACGCGAGCGTCACGTTCCCCGCCGCCATGTCCAGGCAGAGCCGGCACACCTCCGGCGGCGCGTCGGCGTAGCAGATGGCGAGGCCGTGCGCCTCCTGGCCCCGCGCGTCGCCCTTCGCGTCGTTGGCATAGCCGTCGTGGGAGCGGACGGCGACGCCAACTACGTCCTTGAGCATGCCGCGGAGGTTCGTGTCGTAGGCGCTCCCCGGGGTGTAGTTCGCCGCCGAGCACGACGACCAGACCTGCACCGTCTGCGCGAGCGCCGGGGTGGAACAAAGGACGCAGACGGTGACGAGGAGCACGAGGAGGAGGCGGGAGTCCATGGACATGGCACCCATGGCATGCGAGCTGCACTGGTCGACCACAAAAGTTTGTGCACGGACGAGTGCAGCGCGTCTCTGTTGCTTTTGATATGTGGGTTTCGTCGTCAGCTACTCTCTGAAGTACCGAGTCATTCAGTCTAAGGGAAATCGTTATGGAGAATTGGTGATATGTGGGCTCTACAAATGGGTCTACATGACAGTGACGTATGCTTACAACACTATTTTGTTGTACTAGGAAACTGCTTTTGTTGTCAATCGATTTATTGATGCGAGACAGCGAGAGGAGACGAGACGTGATGCAGGTCAAGACGTCAAGGTCATGCGTCTTTGGCGTTTTGCTATCAACTCTCTTCGTCCTGATATTTTTTAATTAAGTATGGTGTGTGTATATGGGGCCAAAGCTTAGCTAGACCACGACGTAAATTAATGCATGGTCCCGAACATCCGTTTCAAACAACTTTGCATTTTTGGGTTCTAGCTTTTAGAAAACAAAATTCATTTTAAATGTATTAGTTTTTTAACATGGTTTTCTTTTGTTTGCATTGTCCATGAAAATACAATAGTTCTTTTAATTTTTTTTCTCTTTTTTCTTTGTTTTCCTTTAATTAATATGTTAACTAAAAATTAACAGCTGCCTACGGTACCTTTTTAATCAAAAGCCATCTACCGTTTGGTTGAATCGAATAGAAACATTACAGGAGATAGTAGGGTACTAATTGGACTCTTAAATGAGATTCTGACTACGCAGGGATCGAGCATCCCCATCGGATGTTTCTTTTTCTCTTTTCTATGTATTCCTGTTATATACATTATCGTCCATATTTTCAGTCTTAGCGATTTACATTATCATATTAATTGTAGCGATATTAGTAAAATAGATCTTTTCAACGCAATTTCCGTGATCTAATTATAATGAAGATACTACTCCCTTGGTTTTAAAATAGTTATCCACTTTATTGAGTTGTCATTTCAAAATAGTTGTTTCTTTTCCATCCTCTGCCTATCATTAATGACGTGTAAGATGTTTGAGTGGTTAAAATACGTTATTTAATAGGGATATAAACGGTCCAATTACATTAGGGTATATATAATTATATAGACAATTGTTATCTATAATACTCTTCATATCATCTATAAACGGTATTAAAAATAGCTATTATAATATGTTGTCTTTTTACATGTCTCTATAGACAACTCCGCTCTATATACAATATATCTTGTTTTTGATGTTATAGTTAACTACTACATGAGAGATATCCCAATTCTCCATTATCTCTCTTCTAAATTATCTCGTGTCCTACATAGTAAAAGTTATAAAAAAAATTAATGTCTTATTATTGTATATGCTCTTGTGCTCAGATTTTTTTTATACATCATTGGCCTGTATACATTGAATTGTTGGATATATATTTTAAAACAGGTGGGTGCTCAGAGGTTGTGCCTTTGCTGTCGGAATATAAGATCATTTCTTACTTTCCAAATTGTCCAAGCTGCCAGAATGAATTTCTCCGTAAAGAGTTGCCATGTGAAGATTGATTTTGTATTAAGGACTCTCGTTGGGGTATCCGGGTTCGAGTCACAGTGAAACCCAATTCCATTCCAGCATTGTGATGAGAAGGGGCACTCAAAAAAGAGGTGATTGATGTTCTCATCAGTCTGGTCATCACATAGAACACATTGTATGTTGCCTTCGTTGTTGAGATTTTTCCGTCTTAACATATCCTTTGTGTTGAGTCTTTCTTTTAAAGGAGCCATGTGAATACCTTATGCTTCATGAAGCATCTATTCTTCCAAACAAGAGTGAAGACCGGCGAGCTGCTGAGCTGCTTATACTAGTAAGCATACCATTTCTGAGAGGAGTAGTGAGGATTCCCCCAAATGTAAGTCCATTGATCAGGAGTGTTTTGATTGAGAAAGACTTCTTCCATGAATTGAAGTAACTGAAGATATTCCTGATAAGCCTGTTGTGAAAGTGGCAACTGGTATATGCTTTGTGGCTCATTTAGTTGCACGTAGTTTTTTATTAAGATATCTTGACCCGAGGCAAAAGTGTATAGATTTGGAAATTCCGAGCAAAGAAGATGACCTTCCAACAATCTTTCCATAAAAGAATGTACTGACCATTTCCCAGTTGCCCCATTGCAATACCCCTAAACTAATTGATGCTTTTCATGATGTCTATCCACCAGAAAGAACCATAGGCGGTTGCCGCATGAGGGACCGAATTTGAGTAGTATTTGTACCAAATGAGATTGACCCAAGGAGCCTCTATTCTTCCGTAGAACTTATGTAAGTGTTTCAAAAGCAGTCCTTCGTTAAGGACCTGAAGGTTGAGGACCCCCAAACCTCCTTTATTCTTGGGTTTGCAAACATTTTCCCAAGCTGCCAGCGAATGACACCGCCCTTGCAAGTCCCTGGAACCTTGCCAAAGACATTGTCGATGAGCTTTGTCAATGTGGGCTATCACTTTCTTAGGCAGTCTCAACATACACATATGATAGATGGATTGTAAGGAGAGGACTGTATTGACCATCGTTAATCTTCCACCATAAGACAAATGACTTGTTGTGCTGGCTAAGTGTCTTTCTACCCTATCTACCAGAGGTAAAAAATCCTTCACCTTTGGTCTTGTCATGTCCACTAGAAGTCCGAGGTAATTGAAAGGCATTACACCAATTCGCATCCAAACACTCCTGCCAGATTAGCCACTTTGTCAATGGGGACATTGATAGGGATTAGAACTAACTTATGAAGATTTACTTTGAGTCCACTAGAGTCCAAGAAGGTGTTCAGAAGTCATCTTAGGCAGAGAAGCTATCTGGAACACGCCGATAGAATGAAAGTGTCATCTGCATACTGTATGACTAGAAAGTCCTCATTTCCCAATGGCAGAATTGGATACTTGAGAATGCCTCTTCTGGCCGCTTCATTTATAATAGAATGGAGAATATCTGCCCTAAGAACAAAGAGGAGTGGTGACAACGGATCACCTTGCCTTTCTCCTCTCTTGCACCTAAAAACTTCCCTGGTACTCCAATTGTGAGGACTGAAGAATAGCCGGATGAGAGAATAGTTGTGATCCAGGATATCTATTTATTAGGGAAACCTTTTGCTCTCATGGCTGCCATTATTGCTTCACGTTCAATTGTGTCAAAGGCCTTTTCAATGTCCAATTTGAGAATTATAATTTCTTTTCTACTCTACCTGCATTGGTGAATGTGCTCGAAGGCCTAGGCAAGGCAATCTTGAATTGTTCTAGTTCTGATAAATCCATATTGATTACATGAACCAAGCCTACAATAGCTTTCTGAAGTCTATTGGCCAAAACTTTAGTGAGGAGCTTTAGGACCGAATTCAGTAAGAAGATTAGCCTGTAATCATTGAGAGATTCTCGATTGAGCTTTTTTAGAACAAGAGTGATATAAGAGCCATTTATGCTTTCGCTGTTGACCCTATTATTGAGGAGATATTGACAAAGGTGGTAAAAATCCTGTCAAATGATATTCCAACACTTGCATATAAAGAGGCCATTGAACCCATCCAGTCCCAGGGCTTTGTCTTTTGGGAGGCTTTTGACAATGTCATCAATCTCTGCTTGGGAGTAATCTTTCACCAGTTCTTGGGGATGTTGCGGGGCTTGCATAAGTTCAGGTAGATTAAAGAGCATTGTAGGATTGGTTGTTGTTCCCATTCTTTGCTTGAAGGAGTTCTAAATGCCTGCCTCCTTATCCTGGTGAGAGTATATTGTTATGCCATTGTCCAAAATTAGAGAGCAAACCGAGTTTCTTCTGTATCTTTCCGTCGCAAGAGCATGAAAGTATTTTGTATTTTCATCACCTAGTTTTGCCCATCGAGATGTACATCTCTTTTTCCAATACATGTGTTGATAATTCAGAAGTCTCTCGGGAAGTGGTTTTTGATAATTTTTCTAAAGTTACTTTCCTCCAAGTATAAGCACCTCTGTTCTTCCAAATTATCCATGCATAGGATGATAATTCTACAATTTTGGATCAAGATATTAAGGTGAGAGATGGATTTGCTCTAGTTTTTTAGTCCCCTTCGTAGGCTTTTGAATTTCACTAACATTCTGGCCGCATTGCTTGTTTGAGAGATTGGTCGATTCCAGTAAAGCGTAACTACATCCTTGAAACCTAGGTGATCTGCCCAGAAAGACTCGAATTGAAAGTGCTTATATTTGGGTATAACCATGTCAACGAGCACTATGCAGGGAGCATGGTCAGATGCTATGCAGGACGTGAACTTCAGAGTGAGGAAAGGACGTAGTTCAATGGGTTGAGGTGAAAAACCAATCCAGTTGCTCTAATAGAGGGCCTTCTTGCAAGTTACTCCAGGTATAGAACCTTCATTTGAGAGGTAGCTCTATGAAACCAAGGCTAGAAATTACGGAATCGAAGGTGAGAATATCATTAGTATTTCCCTTGGTTTATTATGGTTTTGTGCCAAACAAATGAAATTGAAGTCTCCCATTAGTATCCAATTCTGTTGATCTGGGACATTCAGCTGAAGCATCCAATTAACAAACTCATCCCTTCTATGCCCCCTCACACGGCCCGTAGATGTTGACAAGAGTCCATCTATCGGTGTTATGAAAAGAGGTGAACTCTATTATTTGTGCGAAAAGAGTAGTGAGTAAAAGAGTGCCCAAGAACACTGAGCTATTCCAAAGAACTAACAGAACCCCTGATGCTCCCATATAAGGGGAGAAGGAGAATTTATCTAGATGCTTGGGAGCGAAATTACGAATGTAAGAGTGCTAAAAGTCTTCTCTTTTCGTTTCCCAGAGGCAGACAACAGAATAGGCATTGTCCAAGATACTATAGACAGATTTCAATTTTTTCGGGGAATTAAGACCCCTGATGTTCCAGCAAAAAATCTTCCACTTCTAAAGTTTTGTGATGCATTCATTAAGAAATAGCAATATAAAGAAACTTGGCAGAAAGCACGACAAATCATCCCAACATCACAAATTAAAGACACCAGAAGGTGTTCGACAAAACATGAACTGAGCAACAAGGAAGTAATGAAACAAAAGAACGACTTGCCTACAAAAACCATGCACCGCCGATCTATTCAGCCTTTGAGTCTTCCTCCTCATTCTGGCACACTGAAGTAAAGTTTTCATCTGTTAGATCCCCAGAGGGGACTCGACCATAGCTTTGCCCTCATTCTCTCATGAGAGGAATTGGAAGTCTGGGTGTTTCCGAAGTGGCCACTGATGTACTTTGCAATGTCGTACCCACTTGCCTGTGAAGCTGATCCATTGAGATACTTTCTATAGTAGCAGCTGCCGACGAGGATGATTGGTGAGGTTGTGCAACCTACATCTAGCTTGGAGGAGTGTCGGACCTGCGTCTTTTGGAGTGCGAACTCTATAACAGCTGAGAGGCTTTTGAGAGCATTTTCAATCTCAAGCTACTATGCAGATTGTGCACCATGAGGGGAGTATGTTTCTGTCAACCTGAGCTAGGCTTGGCTTTTGGGGAGTTAAGATCGGGAGGGGCATCCTCTTCCTGATCAAGAATTCTTCAATTCGGACAGAAGTGGAGCCATGGCAAGCAGTATTCCCTAAGAAGATAGCAATGAGAAGGCCTTGCAATGTAGAGCTAGCAGATGAATGAAGTGAGGACAAATCAAAGAGCTAGACCACAACAGGGCTCCGATTCCAGTGGAACTTTGGTTTAAAGGCCAGGCACCAAGACCTCTTCATACATGTTCCCTGAGGCATGAGGACCAGCTGGTGGAGGAAACAAGACATCTCGACAGAGAAGGGCCACAAGGAGAAAAGTGGATAGGAGAAGCAATGAAAACCCACAATAAACTGAGGTAAATACAGCCGAAAAGCCAGCCCAGGATCTTGAACAGTCAGTGTTCCTTTAAAAGAGGCAGAGCAAGTGTCAGTCTGATGATCAAAGGGGGTCATATCCCAATGGGAGTCCTTGTATGGAGATTGTGAGGAGACTTCTTGCAAGCTGCGTGAGTCTGAATCCGACAAATTTGCAATAACAATAGGATTAGAGGATACTGACGCCAACTCCGAGGCCTGCATCGGTTGATCTATTGGGAGGTGATCCCATTCTCTTGGCACTGGCTACTATGGTTCCCATTGATCCCATTGACCATTTGGTGGTGGATTCGGAGGTTCGTTCTGGTAGGGTTCTTCAGGCTGTGGGTTGATCAGGTTTTTCAGGAGATCCTCATCCCCCGGAGCAGCATCTAGAAAGTTTAAATTTAGAACAAAAACTTGAATTGTATAGGATTCAACCGTACCCCCTAAATCACTACTTTTATTTAGAACTAGGTTCTTAGGAACTGCCTCAACGGAAGCGTAAAGCACTTTCACAAGGACTCTACCCCTGATTCTATCCCCAAGTGCCATTCTAGAAGTTTGCCAAAGGACGAGGCCGCATGAGCAATATCGCGCTAGTTTAGAAGCTCTAGCGAAAACACTAAAACCATAATCCAACCCACACGGTTAAAAGTGGCCCCTCTCCAATTCAAAGCTTCAATGCGACGGTGAAATCTGATTTCATGCTGATCATCAAGTGGTGAGGGTTCCCAAAAATTAGCATATCTCGCTGAATTGGAGAGCTGAGTTGAAAGATACCTACACCAAGGGGGTGTAGGGAGCATCGTACCACATTGATATACCGGGCCCCTTGGATGAAGTCCCGAATATCCATCACAGATTCTGCAATCTCATGTTCTTGGGGTGGTGGAACCATGGTTGCGATGGCGTAGTCCTCATGCTGAGGTTGTGTTGGCTGTTGAAGCACCAGGTCTGCCCCGCTGAAGTCGAAAGTGAGCTCCATCCTCAATGAAAATAGCCCGGATTAAGGATTTGGAAGTTGGCCATCGTGGTAGGAGGAGAGCCTGAGCAGAATTTGCAAGGAGGTTTGCGGACAGGAGAGGAGTTGGGGTAGGAAGAAGCCAGGGGAGACAAACCGGTGGGAGCGTTGGGAGGCACGCCAGTTCCCTAGGTTGGGCTATGATGGTTTCCGCTTCTCTCTTGGGCCAACAACTCTCTGTTTGTGCAACAGGTGGGAACCCACTTCTTGTTAACACGCAACCACAAAGACAAGCAAACCATTGCTTGTGACCATAATTAGCATAGGCCCAACATCGAATTTGATTGCAACAGGACATCATCGAGTGACACAAGCTCAGACATCGAGAGCAAGAAACGGCCTTGAAGTCATTGACGCCAAAGGTAGCACAGACTGCAATGGGAGGGTCCGTTGAAAATTCAAATAGTCCTACATGGGTAGAGGAGGGTGAGAGGGGCAAGAACCAAATACCCAGCTGGAAAAAGGCTTGAACTCAGATGGAGAAGGAATTTGCACTAGGATTGAGCCAATTTGAACTGAGCAATGATCCCCAAATAACTGTATCATCTGTTTTTTTTGCAAAGGAAACTCTCTTCTGAACTATTGGCTTTGAAGCGAATGATACCCTTGTGAGATTTGGAGAGACTCTCTAATGTATTCTTTTTTTTGGGACGACACAATCGTCCACTCATTGCGATGCTTCACCAGCCACCGATGATATTCTGAACAAAAGTCCGCTTCTCCATCCCTCTAGAAATGGAAGTGAACTAAGAAGTGCTTGGTGGAGCAACTCTTAATATGATGAACTAGCAGCCCAACTTGCTTAGATGTTACCGAGAAACGAAAATCCATAATCATAAGCCCTTTTAACTTGAAAACCTAGGTGCTCTCCCCCTAGACAGCATTGAAGCACTTTACCAACTGATTCTTCAGAGAAACGGAAGATGAAATGCGAGAAGGTGGCTAGCATCAGAAACCAGAGTTTGCAGGCAAAGAAGGATGAACCTTGGTACCAAACCTTGAGCTAACTTGATCTTGGAATCTGTTACCCAAGGAGAAGTCCCAGTCCAAGCAGAGAGGGCTTGCCACGAACTGAGATTCCTGAGAAGCCTTGAGGGGGAAAGGCAGAGACCAGTGGACTAGCAGAGGGGGGAAAACCCCCTCACTAGTTCGATCGCCATGTGAGTCGCCACAACAAACATGAGAAGGCTTTGCCATTGGATATATGGGTTTAGGAAGGTTGCCCATGTATAAGTTTATAAAACTCTTGTATATTACATGAATTTGCTGAAGGGACATGGGTAGCTACGCTAGCACAAACAAATTTTTTTTTGTTTCCTCGTAAATCATGAAGGCATATGAATAATAGATGATAGATCATTATCACTAGACGTGCAACATAGAAGAAGAAGAGTTAGAGCAGTCATGTCCAACATCACGAACGTTGATATAGTAGAAGTAGTCAATTGTCCAACGTCATTGACCGCCTATCTCTCCTCTAGTAGTTCCTTGCGTTCCTCACGTATGTCATGGATCATCCTTGATTAGCATAGCAACAACCACAACAGCGTCTCTACGATATCAACACGCCCAAAGGTGGAATGTCGTGCACCGATGTACTAGCACTAGTGCACACAGCAGAGCCTTTAGGGGAGGTGGTGACTAGAGTTTCGATAGGTGGTGGGATGTCCTCCCAAAAGCCTCACGCATCCCTTTACAAAGGGCCCCTTAGTGGAGCCCTATGCTATAGGCCTATTAAGGTGCAAAGGTCGTACAAATGGATCCTATCTGAACTAGTTTGTTCTAGCTTATTTAGTGTGTGACATAGCAGGTTTTTATGTACTCGTCTATGACTTGAAAACCTCTTCCTGATCACAAGTCGGTAGCAGTCCCTAGAAGGATATAGCAACCCTCGGATACACATAAAGATCAGATCGAACGAACTTATATTGTGTGCTCAGCCGTGATCCGAAAACCCCTTTCTGATCACAAGTCAGTAGCGGTTCCTAATATGACATAGCAAGCCCCAAATACGCATAAAATCGTATCGGACAAATCTATACAATACTTATGTGCCGATTCTTTTGTGTTATGATACCAAATCAGATTCAAGATGAGATACGTGCTATCCTTTGATAGCTCGATCTTTTACTCGATCTTGTAGTGGATTATTTAGTTGTAGTTTAATCTTCAACCACTTTCGGCATGATATGCAATTCCCTAATTCAACCACATCAATGGATCCAGAGATATCTCTTATGTTAAAGAGGACAAGCAAATCTATCTTGATCGCTCACATTCTTCTGCATATTTCTTAGTAAATTTGAAAGCTACCTTTATGATTACCCAATTACGGTGTAATGTTTGACAACTCTTAGTAAACTATTATATATGTAGGAAACCATGATAGTCTCAATTCTAAAGATCTCACATACACTATGTATGAGACTAATTAATGACACTCGACAATTTCCGTAGTGTTTCAAGGTAGATCAATCCGATATTATATTCTCTAACATATGTCCACATTATTGATTTGATATCTCATATCCATGATCTATTAAACATGACTGTCAATCAATACATGTGCTGGTTTATAAATCATAAGTATTTTGCATAATGATATAAGATTATTGATAATTAGAATAACATCATATCACAAATAAGTCACATACTTGTTAATCAAAATAAACGATAGTTTATTCAAGAGATAAAAAATATATTATTCAAAAGTTCATAAACATAGAAATAATATAATCATCTCTATAATTACTTCTAAAGTATATCACTAAAATTCGATTATTCTTTTTCGCAGAACTCAATGTGGTTCTTTCAGTTGCCTTCCATCCCCCAGCATTTTTCTGTACTCCGCTTCTCGCTATCAATTGATGTCTTCTGCCAGATAGCCCTCCTTTTAAATGAATGGTGATGCAAGAATGTTCCTTCCAGCGCAAATGCCTCCGTTTGTAAGGGGGATGCCCGAGTTTGATACTACCGAAGCATTTGCCTCTGTATGTGATTGTTTACGGTATATATTATGGAGAGACAGATAATTATTTATGATTTTGGCTGGTACAAATATTGGGTTTTTAACGTGTAGATTGTTTAACTTGTAGACTCCGTCTTAAAAAATACTTCGTTTAAAAATTAGGTACTGTAACAAAAATTAAAAGTCGCTGATTTGTGTATAAAGAACAGACCTACTCTTTTATTTACGATGAATGGCCTGACTTGGACCGGTCTTTTCTGCCCGATACGGTGAATTCTCATGATAGCCTGCTCTTCAACTGCAGGATTCCACCATGGGTCCTATGTGAACAGAGAAAGTGAGAATGCGACCAGTTAGTATAGTCAATGTAAGTCATGAGTATAGCCAATTCACTGGATCTTTAATGCGACACAATTCACTGGATTGGCAGGGTACAGTAGAATTACAATTAGTAAGACATTGGAGGCAGCAGTTAGACTCAGGCCTACACCTTCAACTTTGAGTGATATTAATGGTAAATGTGTATTGTTAGCTATATATATATATATATATATATATATATATATATATATATATATATATATATATATATATATATATAGAAGCCTCTTTTCTACACCGGTGTAGTTACACCCTATATCGTATCTCGCAATGTAGAGAGTATCTCGCGTAACGGAGGGTATGTACGTGTAGTATACAAGTATTTAAGACCATCTAGGTGGTATGAACAATTTTCGAAGTGGTATGTACATTTTTCGACATACTCCTTTTATGCGCAGATATAAGGGTATTTACAAAATACGCTAAAAACTATGAACTCCTTTACAAGTTTTTCGTGTGGTTCACATTGGAGTATCTTATAATTAGTATACAAATGTACCTAAAGTGATAAAGGAGTATTTCAAGTTTGTTTAGGTGGTATATTAGAGGTGGGTGTAACTACACCGTGTAGAATGTATTTTTCCTATATATATATATATATATATATATATATATATATATATATATATATATATATATATATATATATATATATATATATATATATATATATATATATATATATATATATATATATATATATATATATATATATATATATATAGTAAAAATAACGAGTGTTCCTTGGCACCGGGCACCATAAATCTAAAATAGGTATGTATCGCGTGCGAAAAATTTAAAATTTTTGGATATCAAGTTTAACTAGTTTACTAACTAGTTCAAACAAATTCGAACTGAAATTTGAACTGTAGTTGCCTTTTTTATTGATAGTTTGATCATAGGTATGTGCTGATTATATATATAAATCAGCAAAGCATGTGATCTAAATTCATTCAAAACTTTGAATTCGAGTATATTTTTTCAAAGGTATATATTTCATTTGAATTATTATAGATGGGTATATACCCTAAAACTGATATTTTCAAAAAACATACCCGAATTTGGGTTGAATTCGCGCATTTGAAATCAAGGTGCCCGGGCACCCTGGTGCCCAATTTCAGTGTCCTATATATATATATATATAGTATAAATAACAGGGACACTATGGTGTCTGGGCACCAAGCCTCCTTGTCTTTGGATTACTTTTAGATGCGTGCTAGTGCAATGGTATATAATATATCAGGTAAACCCGTTAACATTCATTAATTCGAAAATACATCGATTTGAAAAGGAATCAATCATGGATGGTGTTGTGGTTACCGACCAAACAATATAGATGGTAGTGGAGAGTTAGGTGAGCAATGCTTGGGGCCTTCCTCATGACCAGTACCGTCTTATATATTCACATGGGGGAGTATTTTACAGTTATACCCTTACACACAGGTATACCTCTCGAGGGTACATATGTCATTACATACGTCCCATTTTGGGCTTTACAGTCTTCTAACAGGCCGGCTGGGCTTAGGTGGAGGCCATCCTACAACAGGAGCCTCTCATGGTG
This sequence comes from Bonia amplexicaulis, assembly GCA_036346245.1. Taxonomy (NCBI): domain Eukaryota; kingdom Viridiplantae; phylum Streptophyta; class Magnoliopsida; order Poales; family Poaceae; genus Bonia; species Bonia amplexicaulis. Next base: position 2,739,256 of record CM070744.1, read on the forward strand.
AAGGGCTTCACAGGCCGAAGCCATGTTGCTGAGTCATTTGGCCCCCTCCGTCCCTGCGGCCTGTGACCTCCTTAATCCTGGGCGGAAACGGATTTGTCCACGTAGCACGGCCTAGTGGCATGGATCGAGAACTGCCAAGGCATCTCCGATGGTGAGGTGTGTGCTCATGAGTCGGTCCACGAAGACACAGCCGAGTTGGCGTCGGGTCTCGTTCCGCGGACACATAGGCGAAGAGGGGTACGGAGTTGTCCGCCGTGTCCGAGGCTGAATTGGGGGGCCGACTCAACCTACTGACGCGGGTCAAAGTGGGCTCGAGGTCGAAGTCAAGGTGGGCTCTGTGTTGGATCGGAAATGGCAACAGAGGGGGGTGAATGTTGCTTTCAAAAATCGCCCTCAAAGTATCCACATATTTCGTCTCCTATAGCTATAGTAGCTATGAAGCAAGACGTGGGAGTAAACGACCAAAAACAAACACTGACTGAAAACTAGACCGAAACAGTAAGAACTGCAGAGAAAAAGACAAGGAAGTTTTTGATCTTTTCGCTGCTCTTATCAGCCCAAGAGAAAAAGAAATTCACACCTAATATTCAGCCCCATCTCAGAATGTGAGCATGCTAGTTGAGGAAGCAGTTTGGTAGAAAACACTGAGCATGACTATATCTTCAACTGGAAATACGAGCTGCAGATTTTATACTGAAAAAGAACCAAGGCTGCAGACCCAACACAGCAAGGCAAAAGCAGACCGAAATGCAGATGGCACACCAGCTGACTGCAGTCTTTGATTGGTTTGTTTGCAGTATCAAAATCTGGTTGTCCTGAAAAACAGAAGACCTTACTGCAGTCTCCAAACTGGGAGTGGCAAGAACTGAAGAATGAAGCTGTAAACTGAATTTTGTCGGCAGTGTAGTCTGAAAAACAGTTGACAGAAAACAGGAAATGCAGACCAGAAAGAGAGAAGCAGAGATGCTGAAATTTCTGCAAAACAGCAAACCAAGAATCTAAAACTGCAGACCAAAGAAAAGAATTCAGCTGACCAATGAGAACAGCGGTTAACTGAAATCTGCTGCAAAGGATTTAATGCAAAACAGCCGAAAGCCTAAGACAGACGGAGCAAAGGAAAGAAAAAGCTAGACAAAAGAAAAGAGGCAAGCCGACTGACACCATACTTCCAAATAACACACAACCACTTCGGCTGACAAAAGAACACAAGCAGCTTTGCCAAAACTGAAAGATAAAAGCAAAACAGAAAGGGAGAAAGACAGTCAGGCAGCACAGAGATCACTGATTTTGTCAAAACATGTACTGAGCAGAAACTGCAAAATAGAGACAGTAAAAGAAAAACAACCAGAAAAGAGAAGGCTGTCCAGCGACACAAGAAGAACATGAGGCATTTGAACTCTGTCGGCACAGTAATTATCCTTAAAGAAATGAGCCCGAGCAAGATAAATAGCCGACTGAAACTCTGGGCCAAAAATGAATTCTCAATCAAAGATGAAATCAAGTTCAGATGCTTGTAAATCTGGGACCTTTTTGGTCATGTGATTTTGGACACAAAAGGAGATGATCTTAAGTTCAAAACATAGGATCTTGCAGCTACTTCAATCAAGACTTTCTAAATAGCCGAAAAGAAGAAGAAGTGAAGAACAGAAGACAAAAACCAAAAGGAAACAGAAAAAGGAAATCAGATCCGCTCAACCAAGGACATCTCAAGTTCATACAGAGACATGGATGATTCTTGAAGCAAATGATCACATCCAGTTCATACCAACTCTTACAGATCAACACACACAACGAGATACAAAAGAAGCTACTGCAGCCTCCAACTCTTCACAAGAAAGGAAAACACACACATGGAGAGCAAATACACAAAAACCCTCAAAGGCTACTAGAGAACACCCTCTCTATTTATAGTCTTCCACTAACGGGTTCCCCATTTGCTTTATCCATTAGTTATCAACAACTCTGCGCTTTATCCATTAGCGCCAACAACCTCCGTGCTTTACCCACTAAACCCGAACTGAGCCCGCTCCCGCTAGGCGACCTCGAAATTACCATTTCGCCCCTCCTGCACCTTCCAGGAAGCTTCCACGCTCCTTGTCATCCACGACTCGCAACCACATCGAATCTCCACCGTCTTCGACACATCTGACCGTTCTGACCTCGACACCACCTGTGTCTAGTCCGGTCACCTCGTGTCTCCCCACGACTCCGTCTCGACGTCCTGCAGCCAACACAGACAAGAAACACATCAAATAGCACCGCTCGATACATGTAAGCATAATAAAGTCCAAACCTGTCGAATCATCAGAATATGCATGCTAATCCCATACGACCAAGTTTGACCAAGTCCGACCGAGCCCGTTACACCACGCAACATCTTGGTCCGAACTAACCAACTCAAACTTGACTTTCCTAAAACGATGTCAATTACTCATCATACACACGGGATGACCTCCACATGGTCTCTCACTCTGGCTCGCGGCTCGAGGAGGGCATTTTAATGACACCGAGAATTATGCCGGTGCCGGGCGTGCGCCGACGGCCAGCGCATGCTGCGTTGTCCGCAGGCGCATGCTGGAGGTGTCGCGCTCCTTCCCGAGGGGGTGCGACGCATGGCAACGCGCGATTGGTGCGTCGAGCGCACGCGCCACCGTGGCACTTCACCTCCCGTCGATTGACCTTGCATCGGTTGCTGCTCCGCCGGTTGAGCTTCCATCGGTTGCGCTTCCACCAGCTGAGCTTCCATCGGTTGCGCCCACCGGTTGAGCTTCCATCGGTTGTGCTTCCACCTGTTGACCTTCCGGTGGGGGACGGGTATATATATGTGTGTACCTCCACCGTAGGGTCGCGCTTCCCGCCTTTAGCTATTCACTGCAGCAGCCGCTACGGCTAAGATGATCTCTGTTCTCAAAATAGCACGCCTTTGTTCCTCGCATTCTCGATAACACCGCTTGATAGCGTAACGGCAGAATAACGCGATCGAGAATGCCGATGAATGTATGAGGCCCATTTTTATTTCGGTACCAAACTTATCAGAACCCTATTGCGCCACCGATCACGGAAGGCGATTACCGATTTTCGCCGGGCGGCGCCCGATCCCGGCCGGAATCGGTAGCGGTGGAGCCGCCCACCGAGTCAATGCCGAGTCGGTCGGGTCGGTCGCGGACTCACTCGAGACGGCTTCGAGTTTTCGCGCGACGTCACGCGATGTACCGCTCGCCGCCTCGCCGGAGCTGGTCCGTCACGGCGAAGATGTATACGTTCGACTTCGCTCCGTGGCAGCTCCGTGGACGTGTTGGCGGAGTGGGATGCGGAGCGACCGGTTGGTGGCCCGCATTCCGCCGCGGAGTCGAAGTTGCTGGTAGAGCCGCCTCGTGGGGTCAAGGCCGAAATCGAAGTCGGAGTTGCTTCGCGGAGGCGGAGTCGACGTCGAAGTCATAGTCGGAGTGACTGGTTAGTGGCCTACTGACATAGCATTGATGGCCCCGCGAATCACGCCAATGCTTGGCGCGATGGGAAGTGGGCCACGCCGTGCGACCGCACGACCTGGCGCGATAGGAAGTGGGCCACACCGCGCGACCGCACGACCGTAGTCATGCATTCGTTCCCGAGGGACGGACGCGGTAGGACACGATTAGCACGCCGTGAACTATCGCCGTTGCATGGCGTGGCGCGGGGATTGGCTCGTCGTGCGTCGATAGGTGGTCACAACCGCGATCGTGCGCATGGGCGGTCACTCGGCTTCCACCGGTTATGCCTCCCGATCGTGGGGGAGGCAAGCGGTTCAGCTTCCGTCGGTTGTACTTACCGGCGGTGTGGCAGGTGAAGGGGCTTTATATACCCCTTTTGACACCGCACCGGCATTCTGCTTCGCATATCTTCCGCCCCCTTTCTCTTTTGCGCTCTGTGCTCTCACCCCCTTTGCTGCCGCGCTGTACCTATCGCGTTGTACCCGTCGTCGTCTGGCTCCTAGAGAACAATGGCCCGTGGCGAAGAGCATGCTCATCGTGTTGGCGGTAGCGCCTCGTCCCGGCGGTCATCGCCGATCGAGGTGGAGTACGTGCTAGATGGGCGCGAGCCATTGCTGGTGGACAAGTGGTGGTCAAGCGGAAGAGAAGATGGAGGGTCCTTGCTCCCACGTCTTGGGCCCGACACTCGCGATGGAGGAGACAATCCGAACTTTGTTGCACGAGGGGAAGCAGTCGGACCGCCGTGAGGTGTGCCTACCTGCCAATGACGAGACGGAGCCACACCCGGAGGAGTCGGAGGCGATCGTCTTCGTCGCGTACCTTGACGCCGGCCTTGATTCCAAAGAACCCCGATCGCTCGACACACGCAATAGCTCGCTATCGCTTTTTCACCGGGCGCGTGGACGAAGGCATGTTGACCTAGCTCCTCGCTGTTTGCGTTCCTCCATGACACACGATGCCAGCCAAAAAGGCTGAAAGGAGGGGTGTTCTCCAACTTCGATAGCGTCAACTTCGTTCTGCGGCCCCAGTGCTCGTAGATCTTCCCTGCCAATTCTACCCAGACGAAGTGGGAGGTGAACTAGATGAAGCGGTGGTTCTACCTTCACGTGGCGAGTGGAGGCGGACTCGAGTGCACGGGCCGGCCAATATCGTTCAACACCTCGCCGGGCGTGATGATCGACGATGAGGACAGGCGGAGGGCCCAAAGACTTGTGGGGATCACTCTTCGGTTCAACATGTGCGACCTCGCCGAGGAGTTCATCATGTATGGTGTGACACCGCTTGTCGATGGGTGGCGCCTCCCGTCTGGAGGCCTCCAGCGCGACGGTGTTCGGCCGTCCACATCGTCGCTACCAAGGCTGTGCAATCCTCGTAAGTTTTTGCATATGTTTTTTTTTTGAGTTCGCCTCGCCTTTCCCTATAGGGCTTGTCCTAGGAGACGCGGAGCGTGCGGTGGTCGTGTTCTTCGGACCGTATGCGACCAAGGAACATGACCTGCGCATGACCGCAACCGAGGCGACGAGGCTAGGGCAGATAAACAGGGGTGTGCGAAGCCCTGGGCATTGCCGTGCTGAAGCGCGCCATTCTTAATCTTGGCCGACCTCACCACCGAGACGGTGATGACAAGGGGAAGAGGATGGCCTCCCGGCAGAGGGCCCAATCCCCCACGGTCGTATCCCACCCGGCGGCCACCGCTCCTGTTAGTTCCGCTGGATCTGAGGGGGCGGCGACCACCGCCTCCGACTCAGCGAGGTATGCCGATTCGGAGCTTGAGACAAGTGCGGAGGCGGCGGCTCCTGGTGAGGACAACTAGGAGGGCGAAGCATCGTCGCTGTGCCGGTTGCCGAGGTAGAGGAATCCTTGCCCTGGTCTTCGAAAGCGAAGTGGCCGTGGACATAGTCGCCCTGCATCCGGAGAGGGGGTTCACTGTAACGACGGGATCGTGGCCTCAGTGAGTCCGATTCGGCACGAGGCCCTCGATCGTAACATCCCAAAAATTTCCTTTTGCTTTTATTTAATTTTCTGGGATTTATTTGTTTTCTTCTGGTATTTATATTTAAGCCTAAAGAAAGAAAAAGTAATTTTAAGCATTTTATTATTTATAAAAGAGGTATTTTAATTTTCTAAGTTTCCTAAATTTTATAGAATTTTGGGAATTTTCAGAATTAAAATCAATTTTGAAGCCAAAATATATTTTATAAAATTTTTAAAAGGACAAAAGAAGTTAAAAATATTTTTCCTAAGTATAAAACAGCTCCAAGAATTTTCTATAATTTTCTGGATTTTTAAACATTATTTGGTATTTTCTAAAATATTTATAAGATTTCTAGCATTTTCTGAAAAATGAAATCCAATTTTAAATCCGGATAATCCTCGTGCTGACAAGTGTCGCACCGGGATTAAATCCCTCTTTCCCTGATTTAATCCTAGCCTTCCATTTTCATTAAAATCGGGCGGACAAAGACGCGCCACATGTCACCAATCCGGCCGCCCACTTCTTCCTCTCTCCCTTCTCTCTCTTACGCACGGGGCCCACCTGTCATCTCCTTCTTCTTCCTCCTTTCTTCTTCTTTTCTCTCTCCTCTATTCCGCCCGCACGCCATGGCCGCCGCCTTCTTCTTCTCTCCGCCCGCCACCCGAGTACTGGCCATGGCCACGGACCCACCGCCACCGCCACCGCCTGGCACGCCGCCTCGCCTCCCCACGCCAAACCGAAAATCCCGCCGCCATGAAAGCCGCCCGAGCTCCGTCGCCGGCTCCTCTTCCCAATGGACGCCTCGGCTTCCTCCCTCTCCGCCGCACCCTAGGCCATCAATGGCGCAATCCCAATCGCTTACACCGCCGCCGTCTCCCGTGTCACATTTCATGCGAGCCGCCTCCTCCCCTATATAAACCCCACCCCAAACCGCACTCCCAAGCACCGCACCACCCCGCCTCCCCTCTCCCACCTCGGCTTCTCTCCCATGCCCGAGCCGCCGCCCACGAGCACCGCCGCCTTCCCTTCTCTCCTCCACCGCCACCTCCGGCCGCCCCCGGACCACGCCAGATGCAGCTGGAACCGCCACCTCCCTCTACCGCCGCCGCCGCTGCCACCACCGAAGCGGGCGCTCTCCGGCGAAGGCCGCCCTGCGCCTTCTTCTCGTGCGGCCACGCCAAGATGGTGGCACACGTGGCGACCCGAAATGGCGACTACGTGGCGCCACCTCAGCCCTAAAAAGCACGTCATCGTTTTATTTATTTTATTTATTTGATGATGTCATAAATCCGTTTTTCAATGCGAAAATAAATAAGAAAAATTGATCTTTTTCTTTTATCTGCTTTTCAAACTTCCAATGGCTATAATTTGCTCATTTTAACTCCAAATTGAACCATTCAAATTTCTAAATTTTTCTAAAAATCTAAACTATACATTTCTAAGCCTTTTCAAATTTTGAAATTTTATTTGAATTTTATTTGAATTCTTCCTTGGTTCTTCACGTGTAGATTACGAGTATTCGGAAGAAAACAAATTCGGCGAAGAATTCGACAACGAGCAGCAAGGCAAGTTACACCTTTGACCATGTTGATCATAATATTTAAAATTATTTATGTTGTTTCTAAATTAATATGCATGCCTAATTTTATTCAATTCTAGTTTAAATTCAATTTGAATAATAGTTATGCCTAAAACCTTTGTATAGCCAAATTTGACATCTCATGTCACCATACCTTGTAAGACCTAGATAAAACATGGTTAATACATTAGTATTAACTAGAAATTTGATGAAAATGCTTAGCCATGCTTAAACTAATATTGTTTGGGACAATCTTTCACATAAAATGATAGACTTCAAAACGGGATTTTTGACCAAAACTGGATTTTTGATTTTGGAAAGTCAGAATGGTTTACAAAATATTTCCAAGTAAAATATAAAACTGGTTTAGACTTAGGTAATGGTAAGATGGTGGGTGCTTGGTGGCATGCGTCGTAGTTGGAAGACTCGATGTGGATTGCCAGGCACACGGGTTTGAGGTATGGCCTAAGTCAAGTTAAGGACCGGTCTGTGAGCTACCTTTACAAAGTCACATCGTACTACCACAAGTCCGGTATGGGACGGACCTAGCTAATTAATTTGCGAAGTTCCAACTAGTTATCGCTAAAGGTTGAATGTGAGCGTGGCGATGTCACGGGAAGTCTCACATGGCACAAGAGGGGGCTCCAATATGTGGATTCATGTTGTAGCGAAACCTTAGTGGCGGCGTTATCTAGTTGACAGCTAAGCATTGTAAAGGCTTTGTCATGAACTCTCAGCCACACACCTAAGGCAGTGTGTTAATCGCGTGGCAAAATGAGAGAACATGTCTTGTGGGTAAAGTTGTACACCTCAGTAGTATTAAACTATCCCGGATAGCCGTGTCCGCGTTATGGACATGCCGAGTAAGGCTTTTCACGATTAGACTTTGGTTCTATTTAAAATCGCTTATGAAAAATCGATTATCTTTGTAAATTGGTCCGGTAGGATACCCGAGAATAGGTTAGTGTTGGTTGGAGCCTCACTAACGTTATTAACTTGATAAATTCTATTTCTAAGTATTATTCCAACTTCGGCTTTGGTCATAATTATGATGTTACTTTGAACATTGCTTTTCATGCAAATCAACCATAACAGACCTTTCTTTGACATTCACCCTATGCATGCATTACTTGTTAAATCCCTGGTGTAACTTGTGGAGTACGTTTGTACTCATGTGGCTATATCTAACTCTTTCCAGAGGAAGCTTTCAACGATTGCGGTGAGGAATACGACTAGGCCGCATCTTACAGTCAATTCGCCTTGTGAGAAAGGCTGGATGGGCTGCTACTACTTTATGTTTCCGCTGTCTATTTTTGTGTGTTATGCTCTATTGTAAACTTTGGCTTTAAAGCTCAAACTTTTGCTATAATAATTTATGGTTGTATGTGAGATATACATCGCTGTGAACCTGTGTGCACTAGCTTTTCCTGGGATAGTGCGACAACACGTAGGGTTCTGGAGTCGTTGCTCCGGGTCCCACCCAAAGCACTCACGGAACCCTTGCTGGACACCTGGCCAACTGTCTTTTGGCTCTTCTTCAAGAAATAGGTTTTCAGGCACGCCCTATTTACCAGGGGTACCTGGGCACCTATGGAAACCAAGAGCGCTGGAGGGTTGAAGTGTTGATCTTCGCCAACATAGGAGATGAGGCAGCCTCCCATATCTTCGACGCCCAATGCCTCGGACACCTTCTCCAACGGATCCAAGATGCCGCCGTGAAGCAATTCGCCAATTAAGGGACATCTATGCTCAAGATCTCCAACGCCTACTTTCCGATACTACCCCACCGGTTTCTGTCAAGACCAATAGCGTTTTCTCCACCACAAGGTTCAAGGCAACCCCCGGCTTGTGCGCCAAGTGCAGTACGCCAAGTCTTTGGACTATGCGTACCAAGCCACCTTGGAGGAGTTAAGCTCTGTCTCGCAGAGACTTCAGGCCGCTGAGGAAGAGTTGGCCAAGTACCAAGCTGAGGATGAGGGTTCTTCTGTCACCGTGTTGCCGCCAAAGAAGCGTAAAACCCAGCCAATGGGTAGTAGTGCTAGCTATTAGAGGACTAGTTTAAGTTGTCTTTAGAAAATGCTACCTTGTGAGCTGTTATTCCTTTGTCAACAGCCTCAAGACTACCTTTATTAATGAAGTATTTTCTTGGATGTTATTTAAGTTTTTGAGTTATTCTGTGCTTTTGTTGGTGGGAATGTTACATAGACCTTCTCCTAAGTCTTCTCTCTTTCCTCTAAATCTGGAGTCTGCAAAGAAGATGGTGAACACTAGAAGGAATGCCATCAAGGAAACCCCAATGATAATGCCGAGCACCGTGAAATGAAGCCGCCCTATTCCTCCACCTCCGCCACCATTGGACCAGATTGGGCTCGCTTGATGGCCAATCAAACGCAGCTTGATTCAAAGACCATTAGCTCAAGCTCCCGTAACCGCTTTGCACAATTCTTGAGAATAAGGCCTCCGACTTTCTCAAGCAGCTCCGAACTAATGGACGCTGACATTGGCTTTGTACAATCGAAAAGAAGTTGGACATTCTGCAATGTTCTGATCGAGAAAAAGTCCTATTTGCTACCCACCAGTTGAATGGGCCAGCTTCAGAATGGTGGGATACTTTCACTGATTCTCATGCCAAACCTCAGGCTATTACATGGGATGAGTTCGTGCGAAATTTTCTAAGGCTCACGCTCCCACCGGTACCATAGCCCCAAGAAGGAGTTCGAGCCTCGCGCAAGGAAAGCTCATAATCTAATATCTGCAGAAGTTTAATCAGCTGTCACGCTACGCAGCAGAAGATGTAGCCACTGACGAAGCCAAGCAAGAAAGGTTTCTAGAAGGACTGAATGACAACCTTTCTGTTTAGTTGATTTCGGGTGACTACGCAGATTTCCATCAACTAGTTAGTAAAGCCATCCGCCAAGAGGCAAAGTTTATAGAAATGGAAAATAGGAAGCGAAAGATGGCTGCACAAAAAGGGAATCCAGGAGGATATCCAAGAGCTCGCACCACTCCTCCGCAGAATAGTCGCCAAGACACCCTTCAACAAATTCAAGCCGCAATAAAGCAACTTGAGCCAGCGAAGTCAGTCCACCTATGCAAAACAATCGACCTAATACTCCGCCACCATGGGCAGTGCCCAAGAGTACCGCCTCCCAAGGATCGACTTGTTTCTATTGCAAGGAGACAGGGCATTATGCCAAATCTTGTCCAAAGAAGCTTCAAGTTGCAGCTAATGCAAGTGCATCGAGGATGACCCCAAGGCCGCAATTTCGTAAACAGAGAACTTGATCAAGGGACGTGAACCATATCATCGCTAAAGAAGCACTGATCGCTGCGATGTTGTGCTAGGTATGTTTCTTGTGAATTCAAGATCAAGACGCTCTTTTTGATTCGTGAGCATCCCATTCTTTCATTTCAAATGCTTTTGTGGTTAAGAATGGAGTAAGGACAAGACCTTTGGGTAGTTCCATGTTAGTTCATTCTCCGGGCAAAGTTGAGGGCAAGCACCTTGTGTCCAAAAGTAGAACTGCTCATAGATGGGATTTTGTTCTTAGCAGACCTTATAGTGTTGGAATCTCAAGGGTTGGATATCATTCTTGGAATGAATTGGTTAGCCAAGAACAATGGACAAATCCATTGTGTTATCCGATCCATTTCCCTCACCAATGATCAAGGAGAAGAAGTGACCTTCATTCCTAAAATTCCTGAAAAAGGAATATGTGTTGTTAATCAACTCCAAGCCCTAGAAGAGGTGCTAGTTGTGCAAGATTATCCAGATGTTTTTCCAGAAGAGTTACCAGGAATGCCACCGGATAGGGAAATTGAGTTTGTAATTAACTTAGTTCCTGAGCTGCCCAATTTCCAAGAGATCGCATGCATGCCAAAGAATGAGCTAGTCGAGTTAAAGAAGCAACTTCAAGAGTTAGAAGAAAAAGGGTATATCCGTCCAAGTTCTTCACCATGGGGATCACCAGTTTTGTTCGTTAAGAAGAAGGATGGAAGTATGAGGATGTGCGTGGATTATCGAGGACTCAATGAAATTACAATCAAGAACAAGTATCCATTGCCCAGAATAGATGATCTGTTTGATCAGCTGAAAGGAGCAAGTATTTTCTCCAAAATAGACTTGAGATCAGGATATCATCAGCTAAAGATTAAAGTTGAGGACATTCCCAAGACTGCTTTCTCCATTCGTTATGGACATTATGAGTTCACAGTAATGTCGTTTGGATTAACTAATGCGCCTGCATATTTCATGAGTATGATGAATGGCGTATTTATGGAATACTCGGACAAGTTCATTGTGATCTTCACATATGATATTCTTATCTACTCAAAGGATAAAGAAGAGCATGAGAAACATCTTCGGATAACTTTGGAAAAGCTTAGAGCACATCAGCTTTATGCTAAGTTTAGTAAATGCGAATTTTGGTTAAGAGAAGTTGCCTTTCTGGGGCACATTGTGTCAGCTGAAGGAGTCGTCGTAGACCCTTCTAAAGTGGAAGCAGTAATGGAATGGAAGCAGCCCAAGTCAGTAACGGAAGTCAGAAGTTTCCTTGGACTTGCTGGTTATTATCGTCGCTTCATAGCAGGATTTTCAGAGTTAGCCAAACCAATGACTCAACTTCTGAAAAAGGAAAAGAAATTTGAATGGACAAAGGCCTGCAAGAAAAGTTTTCAGACTCTCAAAAGTAAGTTAGTCTCAGCACCAGTACTTATCCTACCAGATGTGCATAAAGACTTTGAAATATTCTATGATGCTTCCCGTCAAGGTCTTGGTTGTGTTTTGATGCAAGAAGGCCGAGTGATAGCTTATGCATCTCGTCAGTTAAGACCTCATGAAAGTAATTATCCTACTCCTGACTTAGAATTAGCAGCCATAGTGCATGCTTTAAAATTTGGCGTCATTATCTTATTGGTAACACGTGAAGTATATACGGATCATAAGAGCTTGAAGTATATTTTCACCCGTGCGTAACTCAACTTAAGGCAGAGAAGATGGCTTGAGTTAATAAAAGATTATGATATTGGAATCCATTATCACCTGTAAAGCCAACGTTGTGGCCGATGCACTCAATGAGAAAATCTTATGAAAAGAATGTTTTGTACAAGGCATCAAACCCGACTTCGTGAAGGAATCTCCCATCTAAGTTTAAATTCAGAAAAGCAAGGTATTCTTGCAGTTTTAGAGATTCAATCTACTCTACCGGACCAGATCAAGGAAGCTCAGAAAGTTGACGAGGATATTCAGGAAATCAAGAAAAATATGAGAAGAGGCAAAGCACCTGGATTCAGTGAAGATGAGCACGGAACTGTTTGGTATGAAAACCGTGTATGTGTACCTAATAATCAAGAGATCAAGAATTTAATTCTGCAAGAAGCACATGAAACCCCATACTCAATCCACCCCGGACGTACCAAGATGTACCAGGATCTTAAAGAAAGATATTGGTGGGTTAGTATGAAAAGGAAATTGCGAATTTATTGATGCATGTGACACCGTCAAAGGGTCAAAGCAGAACATCGAAGCCGGCAGACTCTTGCAACCTTTGCCTATACCGATTGGAAGTGGGAAGAAATAGGCATGGACTTCATAACTGGACTACCCAACTCAACTGGTATGACTCCATCTGTAATAATTGACCTGTTAACTAAAGTGGCACATTTTATACTGTCAAAACTACATACTCCTAAGTAAGCTAGCGAGCTGTATATGTCCAAGATTGTGTGTCGCATGGAGTCCCTAAAATATAGTGTCAGATAGAGGAAGTCAGTTCACCTCCCGGTTTTGGAAGAAAATCCATGAAGAATTAGGAAGTAAGCTTAACTTCAGTACAACTTATCATCCTCAGACAGATGGGCAAATAGAGCGAGTAAATTAGATTCTAGAAGATATGCTAAGAGCTTGTGCTTTGGATTTTGGAAATAGTTGGGATAAGTCGCTGTTCTATGCGAGTTCTCTTATAACAATAGTTATCGCACCAGTTTGCGATGGCACCTTTGAGGCACTTTATGGCGTAAAATGCAGGACGCCTTTACTTTGGGAACAAATTAAAAATTCAAGATGCTAGCCCAAACCTTCTCCATGACGTCAAGAAAAGTAAGGAAAATCGTGGACAAATTAAAATAGCTCACCAAGGCAAAGAGTTATGCCGACAATCGATTTACTTAGACTTAACCTTTGAAGTCAACGACTATGTCTACCTAAGAGTATCCCCGCTTAGAGGAGTAAAAAGATTTCAAGCAAGAGGAAAACTTGCACCAAGATATGTTGGACCTTTCAAAGTTTTAAGTCGCAAAGGGGAAGTTACTTATCAGTTGGATCTGCCGCCAAGTTTGTCAGGAGTACGCAATGTTTTCCATGTGTCCCAATTAAAGAAGTGTCTCCGAATTCCAGCAGAGCAAGCAGCTTTGGAAACCTTAGATCTTCAAGAAGATCTTTCTTATCAGGAGCAGCCCATCAAGATCTTAGAAACATCAGAACGTCAAACCAGAAAGAGAACAATCAAGTTTCCCAGAGTTCAGTGGAGCAACCATACCGAAGATGAAGCAACCTGGGAACGAGAAGAGGATTTGAGAGCCAACCATCCCCATCTCTTTGCTAGCTAGCCCAAATCTCGAGGGCGAGATTACTTTTTAGGGGGGTAGGTTTGTAACATCCCAAAAATTTCCTTTTGCTTTTATTTAATTTTCTGGGATTTATTTGTTTTCTTCTGGTATTTATATTTAAGCCTAAAGCAAGAAAAAGTAATTTTAAGCATTTTATTATCTATAAAAAGAGTTATTTTAATTTTCTAAGTTTCCCTAAATTTTATAGAATTTTTGGGAATTTTCTGGAATTAAAAATCAATTTTTGAAGCCAAAATATATTTTATAAAATTTTTAAAAGGACAAAAAGAAGTTAAAAATATTTTTCCTAAGTATAAAACAGCTCCAGGAATTTTCTATAATTTTCTGGAATTTTTAAACATTATTTGGTATTTTCTAAAATATTTATAAGATTTCTAGCATTTTCTGAAAAATGAAATCCGATTTTAAATCCGGATAATCCTCTTGCTGACAAGTGTCACACCGGGATTAAATCCCTCTTTTCCTGATTTAATCCTAGCCTTCCATTTTCATTAAACCGAAAATGGAAGGCACCGACCCACCGCCACACCGCCACCGCCCAAGACGCCGCCTCCCCGCTGCCAGAACCGAAAATCCGCCGCCGCCATGAAAGCCGCCCGAGCTCTGCAAGGCGTCGGCTCCTCTTCCCAATGGACGCCGCCTCGGCTTCCTCCCTCCGCCGCACTCCCTAGGCCATCAATGGCGCAATCCCAATCAAGTTTACCGGCCGCCGCCTCCCCATGTCAGCGATTTCCGGTGAGCCGCCACCCTCCTCCCTATATAAACCCCACCCCAAACTGCACTCCCAAGACCGCACCACCCCGCCTCCCCTCCCCACCTCGGCTTCTCCCCGCCTGAAGGCCGCCGCCCACGGAGCACCGCCGCCTTCCCTTCTCTCCTCCACATCCACCTCCGCCGCCCGACCCGCCACGCAGACAGCTTGGAACCGCCACCTCCTCTACCACCGCCGCCGCCGCCACCGCCGAAGCGGGCGCCTCCAGCCAAGCGCCTGCGTGCCTTCCTCTCGTGCGGCACGCCAAGATGGTGGCACACGTGGCGACTTAGTGGCGCCACGTGGCGCCACCTTAGCCCTAAAAAGCCACGCCATCGCTTTTATTTATTTTATTTATTTGATGATGTCATAAATCCGTTTTTCAATGCGAAAATAAATAAGAAAAATTGATCTTTTTCTTTTATCTGCTTTTCAAACTTCCAATGGCTATAATTTGCTCATTTTAACTCCAAATTGAACCATTCAAATTTCTAAATTTTTCTAAAAATCTAAACTATACATTTCTAAGCCTTTTTCAAATTTTTGAAATTTTATTTGAATTTTATTTGAATTCTTTCTTGGTTCTTCACGTGTAGATTACGAGTATTCAGAAGAAAACAAATTCGGCGAAGAATTCGACAACGAGCAGCAAGGCAAGTTACACCTTTGACCATGTTGATCATAATATTTAAAATTATTTATGTTGTTTCTAAATTAATATGAATGCCTAATTTTATTCAATTCTAGTTTAAATTCAATTTGAATAATAGTTATGCCTAAAACCTTTGTATAGCCAAATTTGACATCTCATGTCACCATACCTTGTAAGACCTAGATAAAACATGGTTAATACATTAGTATTAACTAGAAATTTGATGAAAATGCTTAGCCATGCTTAAACTAATATTGTTTGGGACAATCTTTCACATAAAATGATAGACTTCAAAACGGGATTTTTGACCAAAACTGGATTTTTGATTTTGGAAAGTCAGAATGGTTTACAAAATATTTCCAAGTAAAATATAAAACTGGTTTAGACTTAGGCACACGGGTTTGAAGTATGGCCTAAGTCAAGTTAAGGACCGGTCTGTGAGCTACCTTTACAAAGTCACATCGTACTACCACAAGTCCGGTATGGGACGGACCTAGCTAATTAATTTGCGAAGTTCCAACTAGTTATCGCTAAAGGTTGAATGTGAGCGTGGCGATGTCACGGGAAGTCTCACATGGCACAAGAGGGGGCTCCAATATGTGGATTCATGTTGTAGCGAAACCTTAGTGGCGGCGTTATCTAGTTGACAGCTAAGCATTGTAAAGGTTTTGTCATGAACTCTCACCACACACCTAAGGCAAGGTGTTAATCGCGGCAAAATGAGAGAACATGTCTTGTGGGTAAAGTTGTACACCGCAGTAGTATTAAACAATCCTGGATAGCCGTGTCCGCGGTTATGGACATGCCGAGTAAGGCTTTTCACAGATTAGACTTTGGTTCTATTTAAAATCATGTTTATGAAAAATCTGATTATCTTTTGTAAAATTGGTCCGGGTAGGATACCCGAGAATAGGTTAGTGTTGGTTGGAGCCTCACTAACGTTATTAACTTGATAAATTCTATTTCTAAGTATTATTCCAACTTCGGCTTTGGTCATAATTATGATGTTACTTTGAACATTGCTTTTCATGCAAATCAACCATAATAGACCTTTCTTTGACATTCACCCTATGCATGCATTACTTGTTAAATCCCTGGTGTAACTTGTGGAGTACGCTTGTACTCATGTGGCTATATCTAACTCTTTCCGAGGAAGCTTTCAACGATTATGTGAGGAATACGACTAGGCCGCATCTTACACTCAATTCGCCTTGTGAGAAAGGCTGGATGGGCTGCTACTACTTTATGTTTCCGCTGTCTATTTTTGTGTGTTATGCTCTATTGTAAACTTTGGCTTTAAAACGAATTCGGCGAAGAATTCGACAACGAGCAGCAAGGCAAGTTACACCTTTGACCATGTTGATCCTAATATTTAAAATTATTTATGTTGTTTCTAAATTAATATGCATGCCTAATTTTATTCAATTCTAGTTTAAATTCAATTTAAATCATAGTTATGCCTAAAACCTTTGTATAGCCAAATTTGACATCTCATGTCACCATACCTTGTAAGACCTAGATAAAACCTGGTTAATACATTAGTATTAACTAGACATTTGATGAAAATGCTTAGCCATGCTTAAACTAATATTGTTTGGGACAATCTTTCACATAAAATGATAAACTTCAAAACTGGATTTTTGACTTTGGAAAGTCAGAATGGTTTACAAAATATTTCCAAGTAAAATATAAAACTGGCTTAGACTTAGGTAATGGTAAGATGGTGGGTGCTTGCTGGCATGCGTCGTAGTTGGAAGACTCGATGTGGATTGCCAGGCACACGGGTTTGAGGTATGGCCTAAGTCAAGTTAAGGACCGGTCTGTGAGCTACCTTTACAAAGTCACATCGTACTACCACAAGTCCGGTATGGGACGGACCTAGCTAATTAATTTGCGGTTCCAACTAGTTATCGCTAAAGGTTGAATGTGGCGCGGCGATGTCACGGAAGTCTCACATGGCATTAAGAGGGGCTCCAACATGTGGATTCATGTTGTAGCGAAACCTTAGTGGCGGCGTTATCTAGTTGATGCTACATTGTAAAGGCTTTGTCATGAACTCTCACCACACACCCAAGGCAAAGGTGTTAATCGCGTGGCAAAATGAGAGAACATGTCTTGTGGGTAAAGTTGTACACCTATGCAGAGTATTAAACTATCCTGGATAGCCGTGTCCGCGGTTATGGACATGCCGAGTAAGGCTTTTCACAGATTAGACTTTGGTTCTATTTAAAATCTTGTTTATGGAAAATCTGATTATCTTTTGTAAAATTGGTCTGGGTAGGATATCCGAGAATAGGTTAGTGTTGGTTGGAGCATCACTAACGTTGTTAACTTGATAAATTCTATTTCTAAGTATTATTCGTTGTTAACTTGATAAATTCTATTTCTAAGTATTATTCCAACTTCGGCTTTGGTCATAATTATGATGTTACTTTGAACATTGCTTTTCATGCAAATCAACCATAACAGACCTTTCTTTGACATTCACCCTATGCATGCATTACTTTGTTAAATCCCTTGTGTAACTTGTGGAGTACGTTTGTACTCATGTGGCTATATCTAACTCTTTCCAGAGGAAGCTTTCATGATTGCGGTGAGGACTACGACTAGGCCGCTGCCTTATAGTCAATTCGCCTTGTGGGAAAGGTCGGATGGGTCGCTACTACTTTATGTTTCACCGCTATTTTGTGTGTTATGATCTATTGTAAACTTTGGCTTTAAAGCTCAAACTTTTGCTATAATAATTTATGGTTGTATGTGAGATATACATCGCTGTGAACCTGTGTGCACTAGCTTTTCCTGGAATAGTGCGATTAACATAGAGGGTTCTGGAGTTGTTGCTCCGGGTCCCGACACCGACCCAGGGAGCTGATCTCCTCAGGCGGCATCGGTACGCTCGCGGCTCGAGCCAAGGCAGAGGTGACACCCCAACGGACCCCATCGGCTGACGACGAAGGTAGGCTTGGCTTCCTTCGTACCATCCCGCGGGCCTTCCTGGAGCTTTCTGACCAGTACCTTCTATTAGTAGAATCGCGGTCCCCTCGGTCGTGAACAATCCTCAAGGGGTGGAGATGTCCCGCGAGTGGCGTCGAAAGCCCAGCACCCCGAGATTGTCACCGTGAGGCTACAGTACCAAGCTTGAGGACTTCGTCCCCTACCGGAGATGCTACGGCTTGGCAAGGACAATGACAACGGCGGTCGCCAACTTGATCGCGGGCCCCATCGACGCGGCGGGTCGAAGCTCCTGAAGGTGCGCTAGCGACCTCAAGATAAGGGTGAGTCTTGATTTTGATGATATGTGCCGCCGCTTGAGGGTTTGCTAACGATCACAGTGCACTGCACTTGCTCGAGCACCGCAGCGCCCCACGCCCGCGAGAGGGGCGCTAGAGGATCGGCCGCGAGATGGTGAAGAGGCCCTGTGTTTCACAGAGGCCCACCCGCCAAGGACGATCGTATCCGGCACCTAGAGATAAAGGGCGTGAAGGCAATTTCAGAAGCCCGAGCACTCGTGGCGGAGGCACAGCGCGTGGCCACCGAGGAGCGTGATGGCTTGCTCCAGCAGATCGCCGTGCTGGACGAGGAGAAAGGCCGCCTCACCGCGTCACTTGGGGAGAAGAACCGGGCGCAGGGCGATGCCTCGGTGGTGGCATGGGATGTCATGCTGGCTCTAGAAGGCGCCTCAAGACCTCTCCATCGATGTGCCGCCGCACGCCGGGTCCTCAAGACCTATCGCGGATGCTTCGCCGAATCGGGAGGCCTCCAACCTCGCCTCTGGCCGCCAAGTCCTTCGTAACCATCGCTCCTTCGTGACCTCGCAGATAGCCTTTGGGATGCTTCAACACCGAGGTCACAAGACGTCGAAGGGCTAGATGACCCCTAGCTAGAGATGCCGGTCGGAGCCGTGGTGATGTCGGGCGGCATGCGCGCCGCCCACGCCTTTCATGAGCGGATCTGGGACTACATCGGGGAGGCTACGGCGAAGGTAGAGCTACGACGGTCCCTACGTGGCGAAGGGGACTTGGGCCGATGGATCGACGAGGTTCCACTTGCGCAGACGAGGGGCGATGGCGCACGGGCAAAACCCATAGGTGTGAAGTCGGGTCGAGTGCGAGGCGCTTGCATTGTACGCACTTTTCTTTTCTTCTTTTGTAAGCCGGTGGTCGACGGTCACCGCTTTTTCTCGAATAAAGCGAAATTGCCTCCGTGTCCGATCGCTCGTGTTGTTTTGCCCGGCAATGCTTGATAGGGCGGTTGCCGGCCTCGAACGTCGTGACCCGACGGCGTCTTCGGCATTGGGGATGGGCCGAGGACTCGCTAACTTTGACAGCTCGGGCTTCCGGGTCGACTCGACATGGGAATATATTAAGGTGGAGCCAAACGAGAAGGCACCCTAAACTCTCAAGTGCACTCGCACATTAGCTCTTCGCAAATGTGGTTGCCGATCGCTCTCAGAAATATTCTTTAGAAATATAATAAAGGCTTGGATCGGAGTATGTGTCCCTGTCGCTTTTCATGACTGCATTTGTCCCGTAGCTGTCCCGTAGGAATTCGTAGGACTTAGCGGCGTCGCGAGTCGGCGACTAACCGGCACCGCCGAGCGCCCGTCCCTACCCTTCGGTGGCGGCAATGAGGTCGGCGACTAGCCGGCAAGCAGCTCGAGCGCCGTCCCTACCCTTCAAGTGGCGGCATGAGGTCGGCGACCAGCCGGGCAGCCGCCGCCGCCCCTACCCTTCAAGTGGCGGCAATGGCTGCGACTAGCCGGGGTACCGCCGAGCGCTTCGTCCTACCTTTATACTCACGAAGAGTGCGTGACTTATTTTATACTCACGAAGAGTGCGTACAGAGACCGCGTGTCTTGTTTTATACTCACGAAGAGTGCGCGCGGATGCGATCCTCCGCGTGTGGTAACAAAAATGAGACAAGTTTCGCAACCGAATGGACCTTATTAATGTCCCGTTTGTACGGGCGAGCAACTACAAAAGAAGGTACTAACCACTGATCGCTCGAAGACAAAGGCGGCACTGGCCGCTATTGCTGTGGTGACGGGGGGAAGCGACGAGCTTTTGGTGCTGGGTCGAGCCTCTAGTGCTGGAGCGACTAACGCGGGAGGGCCCGTGAAGTGCTTCTTGAAGTCATTGGAAGCCCTCGTGTGGTCTTTTCAGGATGTTTCTTGGTGGGCCTTGTGGTGCGGCCCCCGAGCCCCAAGCTCTATGCGCCGGGCGAGGTCCTGATCACCGAGGGTGGTGATGATACCTTGCGGGCCCGGGAGCTTCATGAATAAGAAGCCATGGTGTGGGACCGCCCCGAAGGAGTTGAGGGTTGGGCGCCCCAGTATGGCATTGTATGGGTACGGGACGTCGACGACGTCGAAGGTGACGTCCTCGCTCCTTGCGTTGTCCCCTTGGCCAAAAGAGACCTAGACGCATGTCTGGCCTACGCCTTCAGTGGCTGACCCCCGAAGCCCTGTAATGGGATTCCCGAGGGACCCAGGAGGACTTCGGGGGATCCCCATCTGGTCGAAGGCCACCGCGAACAAGATGTTCGCCGAGCTGCCTCCGTCGACCAAGATGCGTTTGACATCGCACCCCGCGATGGCGACCTGAATGACCAGGGGATCCTGGTGAGGGAACTCGACGCCCTTTGCGTCAGTGGGCATGAAGGTGATTTCATGATGGGCCCACTCCAGTGGTGCCTGCGCCGGGTATGCTGCCACATGGTGTAGCCTTCGCACGTAGGCCTTCTGTTGCCGCGCCGAGGAGAACTCCAATGAAGAGCCCCGGAGATAACATTTATAACCCGGCACTAACCTCCTCCGGGCTTGATTCGCCAGGGCCTTCTTGGGGTTGTCAGACGTGAGCTTGAACTGCAGGGGCCCTCCCGGGTTGCCGCCAGGGGCTTGAATCCGCAAGGGCCCCTCCGGGCTGCTACACGGGGCCACGACGGCGGCTCCTTCCGAGGTTCGCCCTAGCGACGCCTATCGAGCGCCGCGATGGTGGTGCATATCTCGTGTTGTGGCCACACCGCCATGCAACTCACACCACGCATCAGAGCCGGGTCTTCTTGTTCTCGCACGGGTCATCGTCGTGACCCCGCCGCCTCTCCGCCGCCCCTGGCGACTTTCGGAACGACCGGTGGGCACCGTCTTTGGAACCGCCCACGATGTCGAAGATGTAGCGCTCGACTTGCGTTGATCGTGCTTGGACTTGTCACCCGACGTGTCCTTAGGCTTGGCGCCTTTGCGCCGAGAGCATCCTTCAAGACTCTTGCTTGCGCTGCCCTTTAAGGAGCCCCGGTGCATCTTCGTTCTTCGCCGAGGCCACCGCTGATTAGTGTCGGGTCGCCGCTTTGCGCCGCGTCGCCTCCTCCACCGCATACTCTTCCATCTTATCGGCGCTTCGCGACCGCCTTAATTGGCTTACGCTGATTCAGCCAATGCCCGGTAGAGGCCTTGTATCGCTGCTGATAATGGTTGTCTCATTGACGCCCTTCACCGGCAACAACCTTCGTGAAGCACTTGAAGTAATCTCGAGCTTCCGAGGGTTTTTGCTTGACTCAAAGAGTCGGTCCGTGTCGACGCGCTCGACGTAGTTCCCCTGGAAGATGTTGTAGAGACGATCGTGGACTTGCTCCCACGCATAGATGGAGCTTGGCTCTACGGTGAAAAAACAAGAGAGCGCACTCCTTGCGGTGCGAGGGGAGCCCTTCTCTTGGTGGTGTCGCCCGCCACGGCTCGATGGCGCCACGATACGCGACGAACTCACGAGGGTCCGTGTCGCCTTGTACGACTCGATGGTGCTGGGGAACTTGAAGTCCTCCGGCCATACCGATTGCTGCAGGCCCACGGAGAGGGGGGACTCTGAATTCATGCGCCGCAATGAGACGCGACCGAGGTGGGGGCGTGTGGTCCGCCCGCCCGCCTCGTGTGGGCTTCACTGTGACCACCGGGCGGGACTTGTTAGCCCGAGCCTCTTGTATGTCCCGCACGGCTCCGCGGAGGTCCACCAACTCCCACTGCAGTGTGGCGATGGCTACTAACAGAGCGTTCTCCACCGCCGTCGAGGTTGCGGTAGTTGTCGGGACCCGGAGCAACAACTCCGAAACCCTCTGTGTTATTCGCACTATCCCAGGAAAGCTTAGTGCACACAGCAGAACAAAGACAAATATCATGCTTAATGATAAATTTTATTTAACTAAATATGAGCCTGATGGCCAAAGTTTACAATAGCAGTGGAAAATAACAATGAAGAAAATAAAAGCAACACCCATCCCGCCTTCCCACAAGGCGAATGATCGAAGACGTGGCCTAGTCGTAATCCTCACCGAAATCGCCAAAGGCTTCCTCTCGAAAAGAGTTAGATATAGCCATATGAGTACAAACGCATCTACAAGTTACACCAAATAGCTTTATCGAGTGGATGCATGCATATGGATATCAAAGGAAGGCATATATGGTTAGTTTGCATCAAAGACGGCATTGAAGTAAATATCATAAAGTAAGTGCGAAAGCTGAATTTGATACAATAATTAAATCAACATTGTAATCAACATAAGTAACGTTAGTGCAGGCACCAACCAAACACTAACCTATCCACGGGCATCCCACCCGGACCAACTTTTCAAAAACCAACTCGTACGGATTCCATCCATCCATACGGTTTTTCCAAAAACTCTAATGGATTCCATCCATCCACAAGGTTTCGTAAAACATATTTAATATCAAAGTCTAATCCGTGAAAACTTTACTCGCCTTGCCCATGACCGTGGGCACGGCTATCCGTGATAGGTTATACACTCTGCAGAGGTTGTACAATTTACCCACAAGACATGATCATCCCATATTGCCACCGGATAAACACACTTCCTTTGGTGTGCGGCGAGGAGATCATGACAAAGCCTTTACAATGATTCATTACCAACATAATAACGCTGCCACTAAGGTTTCACCACAGCATGAATCCACATGCTGGAGCCCCCTCTTGTGCCATGTGAGACTTCTCACGGACTACACCGCGCCCACATTCAACCTATAGCGAGATCATGTTGGAACTTCACAAATTAGTTGGCTAGGTCCGTCCCATACCGGACTTGTGGTAGTACGAAAAGGCATTGCAACAGTAGCTCACAGATCGGTCCTTTACTGACTTAGGCACAACCACAAACCCCTCGTGCCGGGCAATCAATATTTCGTCACCAAACGACAATGCATGCCAACAAACACCCACCACTCTTACCATTCGTCTAAGTCTAAACCAGTTTTATATTTTGTTTATAAACATTTTATAAACACTTCCGACTTTCCAAAGTCCAGAAATAAATTTTAAAGTCTATCATTTTATGTGAAAGAAGTATCATTTTATGTGAAAAAAGTTCCCAAAACTTAATATTCTTGGCATGGCTAAGCAAGTTTATGAAATTTCTAGTTAATACTAATGTACTAACTAGGTTTTAACTATGTTTGACAAGGTATAATTGCATGAAATATCAAATTTGGCTGTCCAAAGGAATTTGGGTATAACTATAGTTCAAACTGAATTTAAACTAGTCTTGATTAAAAGTAAGCATACATATTAATTTAAAACAATATAAATAATTTTAAATACTGGGAGCAATATGATCAAAGGTGTAACTTGCCTTGGTTGAAGACTAGGTTTGGTTTGCCGAAGTCGTTCTCTCCGAAATCGCCGTAATCTAAACGCAAAGAACCAAACAAACCAAATAAAATTTAAATAAAATTCAAATAAAATTCTAAAATTGAAAATAAGTACATATTTGAATATTTTAGGATTTTAGAAAAATTTAGAAATTTGAACGGCTTAAATCGGAGTTAAAATGAACATTTTCGGGCTTTAGGAAGTTTCAAAATGAAGGAAAAGAAAAAGACGAATTTCCAGATTTATTTTTACATTGGAAATCTGGAATTATGACATCATCTCAGAAAAAATAATTAAAAGAAAAGAGATGATGATGTGGCGCCACGTGGTCGCCATCAGGCCGCCACGCAGCCCATCGCAGGATGACGTGGCATGCTTGGCCTCATGGCATGCCACGGGCGGCGCGGCCGGAGTGCGCCCGCTGGCGGCGGCCGAGGGGTGGAGGACGAGAATAGAGGATGGGGATCGAACGCACCGCCGGCGAGGCGAACGGCCGGGGTGGCGGCGGCAAGAAAAAGTGGCGGCGACAAGCTCCACATGGGAGAGGAGGGAGGTGGGGAGAAGGGAGAGGAGGATGCGGTGCCGAGGAGGCTTCTGAGGGAGCTTTATATAGTGGAGGAGCGACGGTTGAGCTCACGGAAACTCGGTTTGAAACCGGTTGGGGCGGTGTGAACGCATGCGGGCGCCATTAATGGCCGGGAGGTGGCCGAGGTGGAGGGAAACCGAGGCGATAAATTTCGGAAGAAGCGACGACGACGCGGAGTTTGGCGTTGGTTTAATGCGGCGGCGCGAACGGTCGCTTTTGCGCTGCGGGCGCGGGCGAGGGTTCCGGGCGGCCGGGGGTGGCGGCGGGTGGTACTCACATGCGGCAGGTGAGGTGCGGGCCGGAGAAGATGAGGCGGCGGTTGTCCTGCTCGGTCAAAAATGAGAGAGAGAGAGAGAATAAAATTTGTGAAGAAGATGAAGAGGTTAGGGATGACAAGTGGGTCCCACTAGTAAGTGAGAGAGAGAATGTATGTGAAAATTTGAATGGTTTAGATTAAGAGATGTGGCAAGATCTTGGCCATCCAATTTAAGTGAAGGTGAGAGGTTAGGATTGAATGAGTGAAGGGGTAAGATTTAATCCTGGTGCGACACTTGTCACCACGGGATTAATCCAGGATTTAAATTCGAATTTTATTTTCAGAAAATAGGAGGAGGTTTCTTAAACACTTTAAAAATAGCAAATAATATTTAAAAATCCCAGAAAATTTATAGAAAATCCCTGGAGACATTTTACAGTTAGGGAAAGTATTTTTAATTCATTTGGGATTTTCTATAAAATATCTTTTAAATCCAAAAAATTGATTTTTAATTCCGAAAATTCCCAAAATTCTATAAAATATTTTTAGACTTTCTAAAATATTTTCAACTCAAATTTGCTCTTTTAATTTTTACAAAAATACCCTTTGGCTTCAAAAGCTGATTTTGAGATCTCAGAGAATCTCAGAAATTAATATAAATTTTTGGGAAGCATGGAAAAGGGTAAATAAAATCTTTTTAGCTTTAAGAAAATATTTAAAACATATTTTCTTGCATTTTAGACTTTGAAAATAAAATCCAGATAACTCCAAATAAAAGCCAAATGCTTTTAAATACTTAATTTGAAGTAGTTTCTTTTATGAAACTTACCAATACCTTTTTATTTGACAAAAGCTTTATGTTTTTAGTAAAATTACTTTTAACGAAAACCTTTTTAAAAAAAACTAAAAACGGCAAACACAAACTTTCGATTCGTGCAACTAAAGAACACTTATTTTTATTTTAAATTGAATTAATTAATTAATTAATTAATTTTTTTATTTCTGAAATTTTGAAAATAACAACGGGTTGTTACAGAGCAAAGGTTGCACCGCCGGGCCGGCAAAGAACCACGACTTGCGCTCCGTAACCGCCGCACATCGTGGGGGACGGCCGGGCGACGGACCGGTCCATTAAGGCCTCATGTCGCCCTCACCGGGCGGTGGCGGCGGGCGTGGTGGCTCGGTCCCCGCGGCAGATTCCCGCGGTTCGCTTTGTATTGTGCCGACCGTCGCGCCAACGGCCGGCAGCGGCAACGCCGACGCCGCAATCGTGCCGTGAGGTGCGGCGCCATCGCCCGCACCTGTAGCCGACGTGTCCCCGAGCGCTTCTTTCGTGCTCCTCTTCTTCTTCGCCACTGCCGATGATGAAGCCTTCTTTGGTGCCATCCTTTTTCAGGTCTTCGAGCTTGCTCTTGTCGTCCCCACGGACGACGCCAACTGTTGTGGTTACCGACCAAACAGTATAGATGATAGTGGAGAGTGAGGTGAGCAATGCTTGGGGCCTTCCCCATGACCAGTACCGTCTTATATATTCACATGGGGAGTACTTTACGCTTATGCCCTTACACACGTGTATCCCTCTCGAGGGTACATATGTCATTACATACGTCCCATTTTGGGCTTTACGCCTTCTAACAAATGGTACTGGTTTAGGTAGGGGCCACCCCTACAACACATGGAAAGTCTCAATCATGGAGCCTGGACACCATGGTGCTATACTCCTAGAGTATGTACTCCCACTTCTAATATACCATTTTAATGGTGTTGTTATACCTCTTTATCTATTTGAACATACTCTAATAATAATTATAAGATACTCCAAAGTGAGTTCCATGAAAAATTTCATGAAAATCTACATTTTATAATATATTTTGTATATACTTATTTTATACATGGAAAAGTGTATATAGCAAAAATAAAGGACTCTGATAAAATTTTTCAACCAAGTTGTACTGAAGTATCTTAAATATACCAAAAGTGATAAATAGGTATAAAATAGTCGCTTAAGTGGTATATTGAAGTATGTACCCCGGAGCACTAAAAGGCTTGTTATATATATAGGACATCTAAATGGGGCACCATGGTGTCTCGCACCAAGTCTCCCCGCTTTGGATTGCTTTTAGATGCGCAAGTGCAATGATATATAATATATCAAGCAAAGACTTAACATTCATTAATTCAAAAAAGCATTGATTTAGAAAAGAAGTTATTGATTTAACATGCTGAATCAATCATGGATGGAAAGTCTTAATCATGGAGCCTGGGCACCATGTGCCCCTGTTATTTATACAGTAATATTTTTGAACAGTACTTGTAAAATCCAGATCGGTAATTATTTGTAACCGAGCAAGGTTTGTCATCGATGTCGAATTCCGATTTTACTATCCGAATCCTCTATGATTTATTGCATTATTCCCTGGATCAGAGATAGTACTCACGGATACAGAAAATGAATATCAAATACATACCATGCGGAAGCATAAATAAAATAGTAAACTTACACATAGGCCGATTAGGCCGAAATCGAGAATTACAAGCAAGGAAGAACGAAGCACAGGGGAACCCTCAGGACATGTCCACAGGCAGCCAACTGGAGGTTCGCGACCTAGACCTTGACATCTTTATCTTCTTTGCCATCATAACCAATAGAGTTGCCGAGGTGTAGCGATCTGATTCTTGATTCTGGATTTGTTGTGAGAGCGAGTGTGAGCATACTAACCACCGTGCTCCATGAGCCAAAACACAGAATGCAAATAAATAGTATGCATGACTTATCAAAGGAAAGGCTCGGATTGTTTTATTTGCCAGAAATTGCTTTTGGTAGCATTATCATTATTGAATCATAGTGTTATAGTTGCTACCTAGGACTCCACACGGCGATTTGCTATAATTGACTTAATCCACCAAAGATACACTTTCTTTACTGATTACTGTCTAATACTCCGAACAGCGAGTGTCATTATTTACTTAATCCACCGAACATATTCCCTCCAAATTGATTGCTGTCTAAGACTCCAAACAGCGAGTGACATCATTTAGTTAATCCACCGATCATACACTTTCTATATTGATTGTTGTGTGTCATTATTTACTTAATCCACCGAACATATTCCCTCCAAATTTATTATTGTCTAAGACTCCAAACTGCGAGTGACATCATTTAATTAATCCACCGATCATACACTTTCCATATTGATTGCTGTCTAAAACTCCGAACAACAAGTGACATCATTTAGTTAATCCACCGATCATACACTTTCTATATCGATTGCTATCTAAAACTCCGGACAGCGAGTGACAACATTTAGTTAATCCATCGATCATACACTTTCTATATCGATTGATGTCTAAAACTCCGAACAGCGAGTGACATCATTTAGTTAATTCACCAATACATTTTGTATTACGAATTCCTAATAATCCAATCTTGTAATCACTATTTACCAACTCTTTATATATGAATTCTAATGATTCTCTAACATGATTACTTTTTAAGCCACCGAAATCCTTCGTATCAGGACATTCTAACAATTCTATCCTTTCTGTTAATGATCCAAATCCATAATTTGCTCTTCCCATAATCAACCTTATTTTCCATTGTCTATATCTAACTAATTCATCGATATTTCTCCACCAAGAATATTATTAATCGAGTTTATACCCCAATTATCATATCCCCAAATTTCCACAAATTCAATTCATCCATCTAGATCAAATCCTATTAATCCCATTAAATCCAGCAATTACCTTTGCACTCTTTTAATTCTCCAAAAATCATTTAAATCATCTATCTAGCCTATCCATTCATTTAGACTCCACCAATTTATTCCTCCTAGCATCCATTTTATCATTTTCTTTTTATAATCGACATGAATCCACCAACATCTTTGCGTAATTACCACAACAGTCATCTTCCTTTCTTATGACTCTATTTATTCTTCCTGACATTTTATCTTATGAGAAATATTATCATTATTTGCTATTGAAATATAATACATAGAAATTTCCTAAGACTTAGCAGTTTGAACAAAAATATAATGTGTAAGAGAATGCAATAATAGTAGCGATCCAGATTTCATCCACCGTTACATGGCATCTGCACCATATGCTTAATTCTTCAACGTTATAGCCGCTTAACTTATCACTAGGACGACACCCAGGGCAACACAAATCAAAACCTTCCACTGCCCTCCACTTTTCCATTCGCACCCACAAAGTTTTTGAAATAGAACTATATCTCGTTAAGTTCCCATGTCCGCCCATGACCGTAAGCACAACTATTCGAATTGTTTTGACTCGCAGAGTTTGTACACTTTCACCACAAGAGACAATCAACTCGTTGTCCCACACGATTCCTTAGTCATGTGGTTGAGCGCACCATCAAGTGACTTTTCAAAATATCTAGTTCCTTTATCATCTCACCTTATGGGCTTCTCCCACTTGCGGTTGGTCACATCTATGCACGGGATGTTCCCCACAATTACTAACGCAGCCGGGCTCCACTCCCCGCAACGCTTAGGACAGCTGGGAAACTTCACATTCCACTTGGTGTCCCTTTAGGCCTCCTTGCCCTTGCGTATCCACTTCTCCACTACCAAGAGATGAGTTCGGAGTTTCGATAAATTTACTTAGCCAAGTTGTACTTACGCACTTGTGGTTGCATTGTTTTACATAGGAGGTCATGACAAGATTCGGTCCTTAAGGGTATCTGGGTGGTTCTACCACTAACCATTTTGTGCTTCCACTGCAGCACACACCAGCCCCCAAACCATCCGCCTAGATATTCATATCCAACACATATCAGTCATTACCACCATGACTGCCCAACCAAATTTTCTCATGTTTAAAAGTGATGCTTGGGTGTTCGCACGCCCATGAATATCTAAGCAATACTAAGCATGTCATATAATTACAGACTTATTTTCGAAAGGTTACTATCATAATTTTGCTAGGGTGACAAGGTTCATATAATCAAGTATTCAAAAGGGGGTGTAATATCAATCAAGGTAAACATGTGCATATAACTAAGATCTTAAATTAAACATGTATTTGTATATAAAAGTAATTTACAAAAAAATGTAGGTTCAACATGATCAAAGTATTGACTCGCCTAGCACGGTTTACCGTGGTCTTGAGCTCACACAACGCTTTTTCCGGAGCTTCTGGTTCTTATCTTCACTTTGCTCTTGAGCACACTTGATCCCTCGATTCTTCAGGACTCCAATTTCTAATTACGTGCTAAATGACTGAACACGAATAAAGGCAAATGACTCAAAAGATCCAAATAAATCCGAATAATCTTGTTTTAGTTTTATTATGAGTTAATGGGCGATTCGGGTGGTGTGAGACAAGGTTGGTTATGTAAGGTTATATTTTAATATTTTTTATTTAGCAAAATCTACCTCTAAGGTTTATTTAAGATGATATGTTAAATATTGGACACCTATTCCAATTATTATTAAGGGTATCTTTACTTAATTTAAACATTTAACCAAAGCCACTTTTCTTTATTAATGCCTTTAATTAACTTAGATTTAAAGTAAATACTAGAGGCACATTAATCATTCATGGTGATAACTAATTCAAATTTAAATCTCCCATAATCTCTTTTACATCCTAATCCAATTTTATTAGCTTCTCTAAATGATTCTCTAATTCCCTTGATTTTCATTAATTCAAATGAGCTCTAAAATTCATGGATCCAGTTCCATTGGACAGATCTTGAATTTAGATGAATTTAGAAATTTGTTTCATTCGGTTTGGAGTTAAAATGAATAAGTTATGCCTATTTAAAGTTTTTCGGTTTCATTAAATCTAAAAATTATTAAAATCTGACAGGTGGGGCCCACTTGGCGGTGACTCCATTCATGCGGCCCAGTTGTTAGCGAGACACGCGTGCGGCGCGGTCGCTACTGTGTGGGGCCCACCCGACCGAACGAAAAAGCAAGAACTCGACCCTCGGCGTGGAGTCAGGCTCGAATGCCACCGAGGAAGCCTGGGAAGAATTAGCCGCTTGCCAAGGGAACGCTCGGGTGTTGCTTACCCATATAGGGTGCATAAACCTCATAAGCCGGTGCGGTCTCACCTTGGAGCAGGGGAGCTCGGGGCCGGTTACGGGAGACGGTGGCGCCGGCAAGGGGCGGCCGGAGAGGTGGCGGGGAGGGGCAAAACGGGTTGCTGGAGTCTCATGGATGCCGAAGGAGGTGTCGGCGGGGGCCGGGGATCGCCGGAGGTGTGTCGGCGATGAGCGGCGGCGGCAAGTTTGGGGAGGCGCCGTGACTCACGAGGTACGGGCGACGGGGAGCTCGGTTGAGACCAGGAATACGACGGCGATGACTCGGGGATGGTGTAGGGAGCAGGAATCGGGTTTTTATGGCCGGAATCGGTGGAATTTGTGGAAGATGCCGGTGGCCGAGGTTGGGGAAGAAGATGGATTACCGGCGATTGAAGGGCTTTGAGTTCAATTGCTCTCGGTGGGAGGATGTAGGGGATGCGGCGAACCGAATGGAGGGTTGCCCAAGTTTCATAGCGCGGTGGGCGCTGGCAATGAGCGACACCGCGGGACAAAGCGACGATGTCGGGCGGCGATGGCGGCGGCGGTGTCGGCGCATGACAACCAAGCGGCGGAGGCATGGCAAGAAGATTCGGGGCGGCTCGATCGTGTTTTCCCACGCCGCTCACCTTGGCACACGCGCCGTGTCGCGGCTTTGGCCGGCGGAGCAGAGGAGGGGGGTCCCAAGACGGGAAAGAGGAGGAAGAAGGAGAGGCTTATGCGCAGGCCCGCCGGCCGTGGAGAGGAGACGGGAGGGAGGTGAAGTCATTCACCGTTTCTACCGCCTTGCTTCATCTCATTTCTTTTTTATTTTTATTTTCTTTTTAATTTTTGGTTTATGTATTTGTGTTTGCACATATATAAATCTATATATAGAATTCATGTTTTTAGGTCAAGTTTCTCCCTTCTTTTTATAGATCATCTTTTCAGATTCGAATTTTAAATTTTAATTCTCTATTATTTAAACATGCTTGCTCCTTTCTTGAACTTTTTAACTTTTTGGAACCTCAACCAAATTTCAGAAAATACTATAAAAATCCAAACTTGAAAAATAATTCAAAAACATTACATTTTACAAATTTAAATTTCTAGGATGTTACAATTGAGAAATTAAAACATCTGAATCTAGAAGTTAGTTCTAGTAAAATTATCAACACAATGGACATAAGATGTAGAATAACCCACTTTGAAGAACATTGTTGGCATACTTCAGATAGTCAATTAAATTTGCTTGTTGATTTATTTTATAACTTGTGGTAAAAGATGGACGACTTAGAAATAAAATTAGACAAGTTACATAAGGAACATAATTAGTTAGTAGAACAAGATTCCTTTATAAATAATAATATAAATTTAGTCTTGCAAATATTACAAGAAGGTAAGGCACAACAAAATAAAATTAGTCAAAATAGTGATTACATTAAAGAAGCGTTTATATCTAAACTAGGACCTTTAGTATATTTGGATAAAGCCCCCGTAAAAAGAGAAGTTATTAGGGCTACAAAAGATTTAAAATTTTTAGATCAAGAAGTTTTTAAAATCAAGAGATTAATAGAAGAGGTTAAAACTTTAGTTCTCTCTTAGTATATGTTAGAATATAACAAAGCATTACAAGAAATGTAAAAATATCTTGAGCATCTTATTGGTTTTCTAACTACTTAATCACCTAAAGAAGATTCTAAAGTGATAATAAGACAAAATAATACTATTTTTCAAGTATTAGTTCAGATCTTGAATAAAATTGATATTGAAGAAAGGAGCAAAGAGATAGTACTTGCCTCATCAGGAATAGTTACATCCACTAGAACTATAAACTCCAAAAAATAGACATATCTAAAAGTTTTGTTAGAAGAAATAAGACCATCCAGTTAGTAAATACCGATGTTAGACCATTAACCTTAATAGATAAGATAAAAGGCAAGAGTGAAGATATTGATAATTTAGAAAAGTCATAGACCTAGAAAGAGATCTTGAAAGGCATCAAAGAGATACTTTGAGAAAAATAAAACCCTAACAGATATATCATATGGGTATGGTTGAAAGCAAGACAGGATTATATAGAATATCTATAGAGGTAGAATTAAGTGTTGTGACACAGCTAGTAGAACTAAGAATTGTAAGCAAGCAATTTGAAAATGGGTTAAAATATTCATGATACAAACATATACATCAAGGAATGTATATTATAGGAATTAAAGGTATGACAAGAAAGAAATTAGGAACAAAGGTTCTAATAAATTTATTAGACAAAAGATGGGACACTCTAAATAAAGCAGCATTAGCTTTTTTAGGAGATATGAATGAAAATAGCTTGATAACTTATATAGCCCTAGATTTAATTATGCTTGTAAAGGAATTCATAGAAAAAATGAATTTTGGTTTCCAGACTAAAGGTTATGAAATATTTGAAGGAACAAATTTATTAGTAAGCATAGAATGTGTAGGTAGACTAACTAATAAGAGTAGAACTAAATATAAAGTAAATGTAATTGTTGGGACCGAGCAACGACTCCGTAACCCCCGTGTTAATCGTGACTATCCTGTGAAAAGCTAGTGCACACAGGTTCACAATGATGTATATCTCACACACAACCAATATTATAGCAAAGATTTGAGCTTTTAAGCCAAAGTTTACAATAGAGCATAACACACAAACATAGACAGCGGAAACATAAAGTAGTAGCAGCCCATCCAGCCTTTCCCACAAGGCGAATTGACTGTAAGACACGGCCTAGTCGTACTCCTCGCCGCAATCGTCGAAAGCTTCCTCTGGAAAGAGTTAGATATAGTCACATGAGTACAAACGTACCCCACAAGTTACACCAGGAATTTAACAGAGTAATGCATGCATAGGGTGAATGTCAAAGAAAGGTCTAATATGGTTGATTTGCATCAAAAGCAATGTTCAAAGTAAACATCATAATTATGACAAAAGCCGAAGTTGAAATAGTAATCAGAAATAGAATTTATCAAGTTAATAACGTTAGTGAGGCTCCAACCAACACTAATCTATTCTCGGGTATCCTACCCGGACCAATTTTACAAAAGATAACCAGATTTTCCATAAACAGGATTTTAAATAGAACCAAAGTCTAATCTGTGAAAAACCCTACTCAGCATGTCCATGACCGCGGACATGGCTATCCAGGATAGTTTATTACTCTGCAGAGGTGTACAACTTTACCCACAAGACATGTTCTCTCGTTTTGCCACGCGATTAACACACTGCCTTAGGTGTGTGGCTGAGAGTTCATGACAAAGCCTTTACAATGCTTAGTTGTCAACTAGATAACGCCGCCACTAAGGTTTCGCTACAACCTGAATCCACATGTTGGAGCCCCCTCTTGTGCTATGTGAGACTTCCCGTGGCATCACCACGCTCACATTCAACCTTTAGCGATAACTAGTTGGAACTTCGCAAATTAGTTGGCTAGGTCCGTCCCATACCGGACTTATGGTAGTACGGTGTGACTTTGTAAAAGTAGCTCACAGACCGGTCCTTAACTTGACTTAGGCCATACCTCAAACCCGTGTGCCTGGTAATCCACATCGAGTCTTCCAACTACGACGCATGCTAGCAAGCACCCACCAACTTACCATTGCCTAATTCTAAACCAGTTTTATATTTTATTTGGAATATTTCATAAACAATTCTGACTTTCCAAAGTCAAGAATCCAGTTTTGATGTCTATCATTTTATGTGAAAGAAAGTTCCCAATCTTAAAATAATTAAGCATGGCTAAGCAATTGTTTAAAATTTCTAGTTAGTATTATTAAACCAACCAGTGGCGGACCCACAGGGTATGCCGGATGGGCCCCGGCATACCCTGTGGCGGTGGGACCATGTGGCGGTGACCGTGGAAAATTATTCGCCGCCTCGCCGCTTCGCGCCGCCTCCACAAGACTACAAGACTTGCGCTGCGCCCGCTGCGCATGACTAGTTGAGTCCTGTAAACACATGCATGCAAGATTTAGTTGAATCTTCTAGTCGTGTATGTCCTATGCACTTGCATACAGCCGTGGCATACATATGCATGGATGGACTATATGTATACGTATGCATGTATGGGCATACGGCCATGGCGTATGAGAGTTGTTTTTTAGTCAAGTTTGGAGTTGAGTAAGATTGATGTCTGATCCAGGTTGAGTCCTAGTATGGCTCTAATTAATCCAGTATGGGCTTCATATACGAGCTCTGTATACATGCATGTGTGAGTTTGGGTTATCGAGTAAGTCGGGGCGTGCATGCATGTGAGTTGAGTTGCATGTATGTGCGTGTGTTAGCCTCCGTGAGTTTTGGTGCTATAAAAGCCATGGCCAAGGGCCATGTAACCCTAGATCAATTTGCTTTGAGTTGGAGAAATAAACTACGTAAAACGTCATGCTTTCGGGCCACCATAGTGCTCGTGCTCTTATGAATCCTTTTAGGAGTTCATGCAAAGGGTGGGATTTGATCTCTATCAAATTCTTGCACGTTGATGGATATGGATCTTTTCTTTTGGTCGTGGGCTACGACGCCCACGGGTGAAGAAACTATACCTAGAGTTTAGGTGTGCTACCAAGTGCTCACCGAAATCCCATATACCTAGAGTTGAAGTGGATGAAGATATATAATCGAGACTTTCATATCCTTTAAAAAACGTAGGTCAAAAAAGTCAGACAAATAGTATTGTAAGTC
Source organism: Bonia amplexicaulis (assembly GCA_036346245.1). NCBI lineage: Eukaryota > Viridiplantae > Streptophyta > Magnoliopsida > Poales > Poaceae > Bonia > Bonia amplexicaulis. The sequence continues at coordinate 2,774,533 of CM070744.1, forward strand.
TCTTTTATGTATATTTGAGACTATTAGTATAATGTTTGAACTATTTATATTGTAATTTGTGTAAGTTTTCAACTTAATTCTTAAATTTATCATATTATTTAGTGCCTATATACCGAATTACGGTGCAAAATTTATCATTATTTATCGAATTGGTAAATAGTTTTACCGATTTGCATATGAAAATTTTAGTACGGCATACCCTTTGATAAAATACTGGGTCCGCCACTGAAACCAACTAGGTTTTTATCTAAGGTTGACAAGGCATGATAGTTCAACGTCAAATTTTGTTTTACAAGGAATCTTGGGTTTAACTATGAATTAAACTGAATTTGAAACTAAATTTCTGTAAAAGTAAGCATGCATAATATTTTAAAATTCAACATAAATAAAGTTAAAATACTGGGTTCAATATGGTCAAGGGTGTAACTTGCCTTGCTGCTCGTTGTCAAACTCTTCGCCGAATTCGTTTTCTTCCGAATACTTGTAATCTACACGTAAAGAACCAAAAAGAATTCAACTAAAATTCAAAAAATGAGAAAGGCTTAGAAATGGATAGTTTAGATTTTTAGAAAAATTTAGAAATTTGATGGTTCAATTTGGAGCTAAAATGAGCAAATTATAGCCATTGGAAGTTTGAAAAGCGTAAAAAGAAAAAGATCAATTTTCCGATATATTTTCGCATTGAAAAACGAATTTATGACATCATCAAATAATAAAATAAATGAAAATGGTGATGTGGCCTCTAGGTCGAGGTGGCCGCCACGCGGTCGCCATCGGGTCGCCACGCCGGCTCAAGCCGATGACGGGCCATGCACAGCGGCGCACGGCGGGCCGCCGCTGGAGAGCGCCTGCTGCCGGGCGGCCGGGAGGGGCGGCGGTGAGGGGAGGGTGGCGGTTCCAACCGCATCGGCATGCGGGTCCGGAGGTGGCCGGAGGCGGCGGGCGGAGGAGAGAAGGTGAAGGCGGCGGTGCTCGTGTGGCGGCGGGCTCGGCAAGGAGAGGAGCCGAGGTGTGGAGACTAAGGGCGGGGTGGTGCGGTCGAGGAATGGTTTGGGCGGGTTTATATAGGGATGAGGGGCGGTCACGAAATCGCAAGACGGGAGACGAGGCGGCCGGTGTAAACACGCATGGGTTTGCGACATTGACTACGGTGGGGTGCAGTGGCGAGGAGGAAGTCGAGGCGGTGGTTCTGGAAGAGGAGACGACCATGGAGCTCGGGCGGCGCATTAAGGCGGTGGTTTCTTCGGGTTGGCGCGTGGGAGGAGAGGCGGCGACTAAAGCGGCCAGCAGAAGCGGCGAGGTGGGGTGACCGAGGGCGACGCACGGGAGGCGGGCGGCAGAGAAATGGAGGTGGAGCGGCCATGGCGGGTAGCCGAAAGAAGAGAGAGAGAGAGAGGAAGAGAGGAATAAAGCGCAGAGTTATTGAGAGCTAATGGATAAAGCAAAGAGGAAATCCGTTAGTGGAAGGATATAAATAGAGAGGTTGTTCTCTAGAGCCACTTAAGGGTTTTTGCTTTGTGCTTTCTCTTTCTCTTTTGTTCTGTTGGGGTTTTGGTGAGAAGGGCAGAAGGTTGTTTTGCTTTTTCTCTACCATGTCTGCTTGAGTGAGAGATTGAGTTCGTGAGTTCTTGATGTATCAATCACGTATGGGGCTGTAGATAGGGATGAACTGGTTGTAGCGACTCTTGTTATCATTCATCTCCTCTAATCAATATGCGAAACTGTGTTTCTGAGATGATTTGATTTTCTGAGTTTCAGTTTTCAGTTCTTCTCTTCTCTCGGTTTCTTTTGGCCATTTTTGATTTTGGTTGAATCTCTTGATCAAGAAGTTGAATCCTTGATGCTCTGAACTAGGAACCTTCTCAAGGTCTCTTAATCATTCCATTTTCAAGAGCAAAAGGCAGAATCAATGGGTTTGTTCTTCACTGGATCCTTCGCCACATTTCCTCTGTTTTGCATTTCTAGGGTTTGTAGTCAGGGGTTCCTTGCCCTCTCGATTTTCTTCATGGAATCTTGTTTTTGGAGTGTGGTTCTTGCTTCTAAGATTGTCTCCCTGCTAGTTTCAAAGTCCCATGAGCAAAAGAGTGGAGATTGGCAAGTAATTTGAAAATCTCTTTTCGGTTCCTCAGCCGATTCATCCAATCTTTGATTCATTGTCTGTTGGTTTGAATTACCTTGATTTCTTAGGTCCCTCTGCTATTTAGTTTGTAGTCCTAACTGCTTGAGCTAAGAAGAGCAAAGCATTGATTAATTTCTCGCTTAGGGTGTATGCAAGAATCTTGTGCTTTCACCGCTTCGATTTCGCCTTCAAATCTGCAGTCTATTGCTGTTTTGGTTTGTTGTAGTTTGTCGTTCGGTTAGTGAAATTAAACCGAGAAATCTGCATTCGCCTTGTTGTTTCACCTTGCGCTTCTTCTCGCTTTTTGCCTTTTCCTTCCGATTACCGAAAATCTGCATTCGCCTTTCTTTGCTTTCGCCTTGCGCTTCTTGGTTTTGCTTTTGCTTTTTTCGTTTTCGATTAGTGCGTTTGGTTCATTTGTTGTCTTCGGTTTGCATTTTCGACGATCATAGCCTCTTCGATTTCGGTTTATCGCTTCTTTTGGTCGATTTCATTCGGTGTTCTGACAAAGTATACACTATTTTAGTCATTTGCGCAGTTAGCCAGCAGAAAAGTATTCCCCGTATGTTATTTTCAGCTTTCATTTGTGTTCCCTTCGCTTTTGGTTCACTTTTGCTTTGTTAGGCTAGCTGTTTTTGTTGGCTTCTTTTCGATTTTGCTTCCTCATTGCAAGATTCATTTTAGTTTGCGTGAGCACTTTTCTGATTACTCCTATCTTCGAATCGTCGCTTTTTTCTTGCCGAACAACTATTTTTTGTGTTTCATTTCCGAGAAGTGTCGGCAAAATAGCTTGAGAATCTGAATTTTCCCGAGAAGCGCCGCAATTAATCGACATTTTCGCCGAAAAGTTGTTTGCAAGCAATGGTCATTTTGGTTTGCAAAATCAATTTCTACCTAAGCGGTGAGATATTATTCTTCTACTTCTTAGCTTCTATAGCTATCGGAGAAGAAGTAAGTGTCGATACTGAGGGTAGATCTCATTTTCCCCATCGAGATAGCTATCCGCGGCGAGATCAGCATGTTACTGATTCACCGACTCGCTCTTCCATAGCAGTCGGACCAAGTAACAGCTTCAGGTCTGCTCATAGACCTTCTGGCTTTCTGAGCGACGGAGAGCATAGGGTAGTTAAAAGGCAGTCGTGTGTGGCTACTTCTTCTACTCGTCGTGTGACTCAGTATTGGGTTCCAAAATCTCTTTTGATTTATCCCAGTACTGAGCTATTTCTCTCTTGTTGACTCAGGGTTGTCGGACAGGGAAGAGAGAGGTTTGGCTTGTAGACTCCGGCTGTTCCCGACACATGACCGGAGACTCCCATTGGTTCTCTTCCCTAGTCCGTGCTCCAGGTGATGAGACGATCACCTTCGGAGATGCCTCTTCTAGGCACGTCATCGCTAAAGGTACTGTGCGCGTTAATGATTCTTTTGTTTTAAAAGATGATGCCTTAGTGAGTAAGCTGCAATACAATTTGTTTTTGGTTCCCCAGCTTACCGATGACGGTTTCGAGGTGAGCTTTAAAAAAAATGCTTGCAAAATTCTTGATTCTTCGGGGAGTCTTGTTTGCGGGATTTCTAGATTTGGGAGGATCTTTCGTGCTGATTTTGTTGAGATTTCTAGCGATTCTCTCAGGCGTTTAGTTGCTTCTGAGTCCCGTGACCTCACTTTCTGGCATAGGAGATTTGGTCATATTGGATTTGACCATTTGACTCGAAGTTAGCGGCCATGACCTCATTCGTGGTCTGCCTAAACTCAAGATGGTCAAGGATTTAGTTTGTGCTCCTTGTCGGCACGGCAAGATGGTTGCCACCTCGCATCCTCCGGTCACAGTGACTTTGACCGATGCATCAGGACAGTTGTTCCATATGGACACAGTTGGACCAGCTAGAGTGCAGTCAGCAGGAGGAAAGTGATATGTTCTTGTCGTGGTCGATGACTTCTCGAGGTACTCTTTGGTGTTTTTCTAAGCCTCGAAGGATGAGACGTTCAGTCATTTTCGGGGTCTTTTTAGTAGGCTGTCTGTTGAGCTCCCTGGTGCCTTACAAGCAATCCGCAGTGACAACGGCACGGAGTTCAAGAATTTCTACTTTAAGAAGTTCTGCGATGAGACAGGTGTAGAGCACCAGTTCTCTTCTCCGCATGTCCCACAGCAAAATGGCATCGTGGAGAGGAAGAACCGTACCTTGGTCGAGATGGCCAGGACGATGCTTGATGAGTATTCTACACCTAGAAAGTTTTGTACTGAGGCTATCGCCACCGCGTGCCATATTTTGAACAGAGTTTTTCTTAGAGCACACTTGCATCGCACTTCTTGTGAGTTGAGATATGGGCGAAAGCCCAACGTCTCGCATTTTCGCATGTTTTGCTGCAAGTGCTTTATTCTGAAGTTTAGGAATCTAGATAAGTTCGAGTCATGTTCGTGTGATGGGATCTTTCTGGGTTACTCGACTTCTTCGCGGGCGTATAGAGTCTGGAACTGCGAGTCTAGCAAAATAGTAGAGACCTATAAGGTCCAGCTTTTGCTTTGTTCGGCTAGCTGTTTTTGTTGGCTTCTTTTCTCTATTTTGCTTCCTCATTGCAGTATCTATTTTAGTTTCCAGTGAGCACTTTTCGGTTACTCCTATCTTCGAATCGTCGCTTTTTTTCTTGCCGAACAACTATTTTTCTGTGTTTCATTTCCTGAGAAGTGTCGGCAAAATAGCTTGAGAATCTGAATTTTCCTGAGAAGCGCTGCAATTAATCGACATTTTCAGTTTTCGAAAAGTTGTTTGCAGCAGCTGGTCATTTTGGTTTGCAAAATCAATTTCGGCTAGCAGTGGGATATTATTCTTCTACTTCTTAGATTCTATAGCTATCGGAGAAGAAGTGTGGATACTTGGGGGCAAATTTTAAAGGCATCATTCACCCCCTTCTGTTGTCATTTTCGATCCTACATGGATATTGCTCACGCATGCGAAATTCCAATTTCCAAGTGGCCTCTCTGTCTGCTATGACCAAAACACCTTGACATACTTTAAAGTTTTATTGCTCAAAGCTTTTTCTGATCTTTTCAGAATCCGCAGTGGCTTGGACTCAAAGGACAGATCCTGTTCCGCCAATAGATCTCGCGCCACCTCCCCTATCTTGGGTTAAAAGGAAGAAGAAGGTGCTCTCCCCTATCTTGGGTTAAAAGGAAGAAGAAGGTGCTCTCACGGTGATATTGACATCGATGTGGTGCATGCATACATGACATTTCAGCACATGTACATGTAAATCCCATATCATCAAAAACTATTGTAGTTTAAGGTGATGGTTGTGTTTTAGATGATTTTAAGAGTTCGAGATTGTAAAGTAAACAGTTTTGGAGCTCATAGTTAAAAAAACGAACCGAGCACAAAGTTAAAAGGTTGAAATATGGCCTTTTTCCGAAGCTTAATTAGTAACTTTGCCATGTTGAAATGCAAATTCTTAAAACACCTCCAAGACAGGTTGCCATGGAATTCGTGTATTCCATCATAATATATAGGCTTTTTATCACTTTACTAGATTATTATGATAAAATTTCATGGTTAAAGTCTGGCATGGAAGATTATGAAAAAAAACTGTATTTAGGGACGGTGGGAATACTTGAGAGTCACTTCTGGACTTGAGCATAGTGAACGTCAGATATTCTACCTGTCTTGCCGTATTTATGTTAACGCACCTTCACAAGAAAGGCATATCAGAAAGAGAATTCCAATTCGCATATATCATATCAGGTACGTTGTGGTATTTTCTTGCTACAAGTATGGATTATTGTAAAACAAGACATGTCATTTGGATACTTCACTTTGACTCCAAAGTATTTTGATACAAATAGTTCAAGTTAATTTTATGGAAGAAAATAAGGCGGAAGAGGCATCCAACCAGCAGAGACAGAGAGAATCTCTTTAATGGTCACAAGCAGTTTCTGTAGCAAAATGAGACTACCATGACATAAAAACACAACACGGTATACCGAAAATAGAATTGAGCAAGACAACTTAAATAGCCTACGTATGAAGTTCTGTAAGTCCCCAATTCACAATTTCTATGGGCATATCAAGAGCAAAAGTAGGACATGTACTGTTGTAAAGTACGTAAACACAAAGAGCTTAATAGCTTTCCCTCCTACAGTTGCGGACTTAATTTGTCTTGATCTTTGTGGTCCTCTTGGAATGCCTTCTTGGAATAGAGTTCTTCATCCCCAAGAAGAAAAGCAGTGCACCAAAAAGTGCCAAGTTCTGAATAGAAAAGAAATGCAGGGATCCTAACACTTAATAACAAGTAGTGATGAAATAGTTTGAAAGTAAAACTTTAATAAGCGAGGTAGCAGGCTAACAAACCTGTGAGAACTTGACAAAAAGCTGAACGAATTGTGGTGTCTCCATTTCATAGTTGTAGAAGTCGTACACAATAGGGGTTATAAATGCCAAGTAAAGAAGCTGCAAAAATGAGCAGCATCAATATTTCATGTTTCAACAATGAAAATGAAGAATAGCACGAATAGGAAAGAACAATTATGAAATTATAGTCAAAGCACAACCATGTTATCATCAGATTCTTAAAACATATATATCTTTGGTTTCTTTAATAAACGTATATAAATATAAGTTACATATACTTAGCATGGATTAATGTCCTGAAGGATTGTTAAACATCGTTTTATAGAGTTATAAAGTACAGGCTTTTGGACTACAGCGAATCACTTATCACACTCGAAATCCATTACATATGCACCTGTCAAGTGGGTAAACTATATTGACAATCTGACACTATCTTTGGAATATTTCAGGAAGATAGTGTTCACGTTTTCCATTTCCAGACGCTAGGAGCCTAGGAGGCTAGGACCTTGCAAGGGCAGGATATGGTTTGGCCCTGTTCTTTTTCAACTTTTGGTTTCTGGTTTTGACTTTTCTTCAATAACTAGTTTTTAAATGAAGTGTCTTTTTAATATAGGGTCTACTAGTTAATTATAATCCATACTGTACCGACTTCATTCATATCAGCAAAAACCGCACGTGAGTTTCTGTTACTCTGTAATCTCTCGTACGAACAGCCTAAAAGCCACAAGCCGTAGCCAAAAACCATAAGTCTCAGCCAAAAAGAACATGTCCAAAACATTTCCTATGTTGAAGCAATAATAGAGCTATAATTACCAAATGAAATGGATATGGCAAAACATTGAACAACCAAACACATCATATTTTTCGAAATTACCTACACTACATTGCAAACAGTATTAAGTTTGAGAAGACATGGTGCAACAAGTTTATATTTGAATGGTAATCACAATAGTTTGCATCTAGAAGCCACTTAATATAAAATTCTAGGTTTGGTGCCTGGAGAAGAACAGTACCCACCAGTAGGAATGCCCCAAATGAGCTGCTGATGATAAACAGAAGACCACCAAAGGCTTTAAGAAACATGGTAGCGGCAATGACAGTTTTTATCTGTAAATGAAGAAAGTAACAGCTATTAAAACAAGGTACTAAGCAGAATGGATTTTTTTTAAAAAATGAGGTAGAATGGAGCAGCTAAATCAAAACAATATTCCTACATCAATACGTGGCACTGCCATTCCTAAACTCTTGGACACTTGCTTGACAAAGAGATTGTATTTTGGCTTCAAAGCCTTTGCTGCTGGTCCACCATCAGCTCCAAATTCACTAAACCTGCATGCATGCTTGAAACATCAATTTCATGGTTTTCAACTGTAGAAACAGTGCATTAAAAGAACAAAAGAATTTTTGTAACCACCAAAAGAGAGAATCTTCAAAAGTATCAATCACAAATTCAGCGATTGGAGACTATCAGGGGATTTGTATAGCCAATTCCCAAGCATTCCGGCTCTCAAGAACTTGGCAGAAGAACCAACAGTTCTAATGGTTAAAATTCAAATTGAACATGCACCTTGATGATCGAAACAATTCTGTGGGTACCAATTCAGAGGGGGAGCAAGGAGAAAGGTATGACTGTCCTCACTGCCAAGAACACAAGGTGGACAAACATATGGGGAAACGACAAATCCTACTAGTAATAAAGGAGTTGATCTTGAACTTCATAAAACTGGTATAAATCGGTACTTGATAGCAGATTCAAGCAATTACATTTAAATAGCTTTACAAAAATAAAAGCTAACTGCTCCATTAATGTAAATATCTGATTTAACATCAACATAACACAATTAGACAGATTTTTGCCAGGTTACATTGTTATTATGTGAGTGAATCTTCAGCCATTCAGCAAAGGGGGAAAAATCACGTGCCATACCATACCAAACCAACTTCAGGGAAAGAGAGAAAAGTTTCAGCAAAAGTTTTAGTCAACCTTAGTTATCTGGAGCGATTTTGATGCTTGACACCTTGAACAAGAAAAGCATAGCTACAGAATAGAGGAAGTAAAATTATTACTCACATCATCTGAAAATATGACCGCGCCAATCCTCTAATAATCGGTAAGCGGCACTTGTTTGGCCACCCGCCTAGTAGTGATTATATTATAGTTAACAGGGAGGGTGTCTGTTCCTTAAAGACGTCCCTAGATATTAGATACTAGACATCAAACTCGGCACTCAATTCCCAACCGACAATCACACACATGCCAAATGTTCATAGCCATTCATGTGAACTTATTGTATAATTGTATTGTGCCTACACCTCTTAGGTGCAGTGGAAAACTGGAGTCGGTTCAGGGTGAAATTCACCATTCATAGCACAAACCTTCAGAACGCTGACAGATAACCACACCTAAGTTGTGAAATCAGATGGAAGGCGAGTTGGGAGGATGGCTCAGATGGCCAATAGCACAGTGCTGACAGCCTGACAACCCGGGTGAAGCCAGTTACGCAACAAATCATCCCAAATGCAGCACGACATGATAGTAAACAGCGCTATCTCAATGGGATGCTGATGCATACACTAGTATTTGGGTAAAATGGGATCAGGGGAACCGCAAGCTGCTCGAGCGATCCCGCTGTCAACATAACTACCAAGGCATACGCGTATTGTGTAGGGTTCAAACGCACACTGCATCTGATCTGAACCAATCGTCTTTCCTTCGCTATCCATTCAATAATTTGCAGTGAGATCCATGAAGCCCCCTCTTCCTCAACTTGCACCTCTTCCTCAACTTGCACGATTCACCGCTAGTCAACATCTACCTACACCCAGATCTATCACATCAAGATTCAAGAACACGCCGCCCGGATCTTACCATGCCACAGCCGAAAGCTCCCGATACTACCAGCCCGACGCAAACCGACAGGACCAACTCGAGATCAATAAGAAAGAAACTGGCACGACAAGACGGCGGCGTCCCCAAGAAGCGGCTCATTGGATTGGGGGACACGCGAGATCTGAGCCTGAGGGGAAATGGCGTGCTTACTCTTGGTAGGCGGAGAGGAGGAAGAGGGAGGCGAAGAGCACCCTCCCGACGAACGAGATGAACCCCATCCTTCTTCTCCTCCTTTGCCTTGTTCCCTCCGCCCTCTGCTCTCTCTCTCTCCCCTTGTAACGATGGCGACGGCGACTAACACCCGAGGAGGAGGAGGAGACGACGACGACCGGGCTGGATGCGGGATTAGGATGGGTTTGTGTGGACTCTTCGGTTCCGGATGGTCGAGTGGGTCGGTCTTCGCTTCGCTGTGAGCCGGAGTGGAGAGGAGAAAAGAAAGTGTGCTGCGTGCGACGGCGACGGCGACGGCTCGGTCCGTGGACGCGTTTGCATCGGTATTTACGGCGTGGACGCCGCAGCACAGCCCCGATTAAACCCGTTCTTCTTTCCAAATTCGGACTCTACCATCCGCTATTATTTATATTAATTTATTTTGATTTGGTTTTAGATCTGTTTTGGTATTTATTTGCATTTTGTTTTCGTTGGCTCGTGTAGATGTTGACGTCTCCGAGACTTTCGGAGGAATAGGAAAAGATCAAGTTCAAGATCAAAATCCGCCTAGTAAATTAAGTAGTACTTTGATCATATTTCACCCAAGGGCGAATCCATGGGTAGGCTTCATCAGTGAAGCCTAGCCTCCACCGGTTTGCCGAACACAACCCCCCGCCGCCCTCCTCGGCGACACATCAGCGACAACGCCGACGAGAAGAAAAGGCTGTCGAGGAGAAAAAGAGCACGGAGCTGTGGAGAAGAAACAAGATCGAACCATCAAGAAGTAGAAATGCAGCCCATCGCCCACACATCCAGCTCCCAAATTTCCCCAACCGAAAGACCAAAATTCCCACCATTGACCATTCCTTCCCGAGCTCCCGCTCCGGTTCCCCAAATGCCCAAATCCCCAATCAACCGCTCACCCGTGCCACGTCTGACGAGATCCGGATTCGGAGCCAAGACGGGATGCCGATCGCCGGATCCGAGAGGGGACGCCGGGAAGGGCCGAGGCGGGTCGCACTGCCATGGACGCCTGGCGGCCGGGTGGTCTGCTGGCCGGGCTCGGCAAAGCAGAGGCGCAGAGCCTGGGCCGCCGGGCGGGGTCGCGCCTCGCTGAGGAGCCGGGAGGCGGAGCCCGGACGCCGAGACGCCGGGAGGCGGAGGTCGCGACGGGAGCCCGAGCCCCGGTGCGGGCATGCAAGCCGGCTCATTGGTCCGCCTCGCATGAGAGCGGAGAGAGGCGTGGAGTGACCGACCGACCGAGTCTTGACCGAGTGGACTGGAGTGAAAACATTGAAAAGAAGAGGGCAAGTCCGCAGTCCACAGTCGGCAAGAGGCATTACTGAGAACTGAGAAGAGGTTTTGCTTTGAATCTAATATTTTTTATTAGGTTTGCAAATTACAATTCATTTCTTAATTAGTCCTCTAACTTTAGAATATAGATGTTTCTTAAGGTATATACTCAATTAAAATTTAATTCATAGGTTTGCAAAAATGGAGAAGCCAACTTTGCGTAACTATTTCACAAGCAATTCAAATAGTACTCCTCCAACTGATTAGAGCGCAACTCTATCAAAAAAGCCTCGACTAGAATTTAATCCAGATGAAATTATTGCCAATCCAGTTGAATCATGGTTTAATAAGTTTAATTGGTTAGAATATAGTATCGAAAAGGATGTCACTTTTTGTTTCTATTGTTTTCTTTTCAAGAAACTGTCACAACCCAACACATTTGGTAATGATGTATTTACAAAAGTTGGGTTCTCTCGTTGGAAGACGGCTATAGATGCTTTTAATAAACATGTTGGTGGTCCAAATAGTTTTGGTTGATTTGCTTGATCATCATGGTTTACCTATTTCTAGACTTTGTGGGCAGGGCTTAATACAGGATGTGAAAAAACGCTTGCAAGATATGAGGGACAATGGGTGAGAGCTATTGTTCGACAAAGTCAAAAGTTTTTGTGAGACTTAGGGGATTGATGTATCAAATATGAATGATGTCATTGGAGTTATAGGCAAATCTATACGTCGCAAGCATACAGTGACTCAATATCATTATTACAAAGTTGATATCTTCAATGTTGCTCTTGATACAATTATGAATGAGATGAATCATCACTTCAATGAAGTTTCCTCGGAGTTATTGGTATGCATGTATTGTCTTAATCCAAGCGACTCATTCTCTAAATTTAATGTTCAGAAGCTTATTCGATTTGCTGAGATTTATGCTGATAATTTTACATTGGTTGATCGATTCTTATTAAGAAATCAGCTTCAAACCTTCATTCTAAATATTAGGAGAAGTGAGGAATTTCATGGATGTCCTGATATTTTCAAACTTGCTCAATTGATGGTTGAAACAAAAAAAGATAGAACTTTTCCATTGGTGTATCGCCTCATCGAACTGATATTGATCCTTCCAGTGGCAACGACATCTGTTGAGAGAATATTTTCAGCAATGAATATTATCAAAGTAGATTTGCGCAACAAAGTGTCAGATGATTGGTTGAATGATTGATGGTGTGCTACACCGAGCAAGACATATTTAGATCCATTGACGATGATTTAACCATAAAATCCTTCCAAGGCATGAAAAATCGCAGAATGAATTTGTCTTGTGAAAGTTGTGATTCAAGCTAGTGGTATGGTTCTTTTATTTGAAATGTTCATGATCATTTAAGTAATTAAGTACAATTTGCTATTGTATTACTAATATTTTTTATTTTGATATACAGATTGTTATCTACCGGAACCATATTTACATGTTTTTGGGATTCACTTGCTATTAGCGAGGTACCTCCATTGTATCTCTCTTTTTACTTTGCTTTTATTCATGTATGAAGCTATGAATTTGATTACACAAGAATACAAAACTATGTTTCTTACAAAGTAGTTTAGTCATTCGAGTTGTAGAGCCAACAATTCTAAAAAAACTTATGATCTAGCATAAGAATGTATAATTTTTCAACCCACCCTTATTTTTCATTCTGGATTCGCCACTAATTTCACCTAACTTAAAACTACTTTGTTTGATTAAACTTGAATGCTACTTTTATATCAACCTCACTTCGGAGTAGTTAATGCCTAGTTGTTCATTTATCCACCTTGAGTACTTGTATGACATGAATCATTTATCACCCTAGGTTAGGCAATTATTTGGTTTGACATATTTATAGTACCATCATGGGTTAGTGTAGTTTTGCTTAGCCATGCCTAAGGTTATGGAATTATCTGTTGGAATAAAATTGCTATACCTGACTAATGATATATGGAATTATTTTTGTAATGTTGTGTGTTGTGTGCTATCAACTGGCATATGTTGTACCTTAATAATTTTGACTGAGCCAATAGCAGAACTATTTGCTAGTCTATGATAGACTCGATGCACTTTGACTTTTGGTTAGTCGCTATGGTCATTTAATAACTTCACTTTGTGGACCAATTAAACTGAGTCTACAACCACATGCTCTATGAGAAGAACCTAGCTTAGTAAGATTCCGAGTTTCAGCATTTGCACCTTAGGCTATAGGGGTAGGCTTAGTACACCGCATCGGTCGGGTCATACTTTGGACGGGCACCGTCCTCAAATGCAACGTTGATCTCCGAGCCAACTTGCATCGGTTGGGGTTGAGTTATCAGCTAACTCAACAAGAGGGTCAATGTTAGGGTGGAGTTTCCGAAAGATTATGTTATAATTTTTTTGGCTGTCATGTCTAAGAAAGTGTTATTCAGGAGACGCTAAAGTTGATTATATTGTGTAGATAAAGTTGTACACCTCTACAATATATTAGAATGATTCAAACAACCGTGTCCGCAATCATAGATATGCTCGAGGATTTCATACAAGGTATATTTTCATAAAAAAAATTGGAAAGAAAGTGAATGTGTTAAACTGGTTTAGCTGAGTGATAATTGTTTACTTGATTATTTACTTATTATGTTGTTTCCCAAAATTATACTTTTCATTTATTTATTGTATTTCAAAGTTAACTACTACTTTGTGTAAAATAAACCATGATAGTCATTCCCTTTTAAGAAGTCTTGCATCTATATATATTGCATTATGTGTACACTTTCCTGAGTAATTCATGTGGTATGTTGACAGATCATTTTCGTCAAAGTTATCTTTATTTCCTTTGCAACTTTATTTATTAGTGTGAAGCCCTGCGTGGCTAAATAAGTGTAAACTCTAGTCATAACATCTTACCGGTTATTTTGTTTAATAAATTGGTACTTTATTAGTTATTCATTATGTATGGAATGATATTTCATCGATACTATCATTGTGTGGAGTAGTGTGATTCTAGACTTGCAATATACACATTGGTCCGAATTTACATATTTGCATCCCCACACTTGTGTATGAGTTGACATGTTCTTGTGTTATACTTTTATTGTTATCTTTGTTCCCCCTGTTCAACAGCTCTGTCCAGAAATTGTGCTGCAGCTCTGCACAAGTGCTTCAGACCTAAGAATATATCAATCTGTTCCACCTAGTAGTCTCGTTTATTGGATACGGGGTACCACTTATAGCCAGTGCATTGCTGGAAATCTGAAAGTGCAGTTGAGTCTTGAACGGATGGGCGTGCATCCTCCCCGGTGCACTTTCTTTCGTTTCCCGTCTCTGTCGCTTGAACTTCTCAGTAGCAGCAACAGATAAGAACAGGTGAACTGGAACATCCTAAATATGATATAGGGGTATTGAAAAATAAGAAGAATTTAAAATCTTTTATTGACTTCAGGTGTTGTTTAAAATTTTCATCGTTCGTTCAAGATTCTTATTTTGGTTCTTTGCTAAAAATTCAATTAAGGAAATCAACACCTTGAATCAAGAACCGAGTCTATGAAAATCAGATCAGAAAGAAATCTTAAATCTCTTTTGCTAAGTCCAAAATTAAATTTCAAAACTGGAATGTGGAATTTCAAAACCAAGATTTAAAATTGGAATCAAAGTTAACATTAAAAAATTTTCCTACCTAATTAATTTAGCCAATTTATCAAATTTTGAAATTCTCAAAGTCTTCTAAAATCCTCTTGGACCCCGGCCCATTTTTCCTCGCACCGCCCCGGCCCAACCGGCTCTTCTCTTCCTTCCCCTTCTTCCTTTCGTTTCTTGTTCTGCCCCTGGCATCCGCCCGTCGAGCTAGCCCAGCTCCGGCGCTCCCGCACGCCTGTCGCCGACCCGGCCGACCTTCCTTCCCGGTCTTCGGCCCACCCCAGCGCCCCTCCTTTCTTCCGCCTCCCTCGGCTCTAGGCGCTAGCCCGGCTGACGGCAGCCTATGTCGCCTCTGCCTTCGTGTCGTCTAGAGAGTTGACCCTGTCGCGTCGCCATCACCTCCTACGTGCCGCACGAATCCCGCCCGGCCTTGTCGTGTTCCCACCGTGAATCCCATTGGCTGTGCGCAGCCCCACGCGTGCCCCCACGACCATGTCATCTCGCGCGCTTGCACACCCAACATCAATGCCGAGCCGCGCCACACCCTCCCCTGCGCCAATAGTGCCTCCCTTGTCAGAGCCTCGCCGTCGTGCCACGGCCCTGCACCAGCTCGAGCCGTCGCTTCCCGCGAATCTCGCTATCACTGTCCCCTAGCCACACCTCGCCACGCCCGGTCCGAAGCCGTCACCCCCACGTCGTGCCACGCCCCGCGCCTGCCTGAGGAGTTGACCCTATCGCGTCGGCCATCACCTCTCCTGTAGCACCTGCACGCCGTGCCACATGACGACGTTGCCTCGCCATCCCGCCCTTTATGACTCGGCCTACTGCTACAGCTTTGCACCGAGCTCCCACAGGCTATAAGGAGCTGCTGTCGGATGAGAACCTCCTTTGTACAGGCAAACACTCGCCAGTGATTACGTCGCGCATTACTTATCTATCGGATTACGTGCCAAACTGGCTATTCATGATTTCCGGCTATAGTTTCAGGAAGACCTTTAATTAAATTTCAAAAGAACCTCCGGGGGAACTTAAGCTTGGCCTTATGGTGAATTATTCAACAAAGGAAATGGGCCAATATATAGTGTGAATAAAATGGCATTACAGTTCCAACATGCTGTACATGCATTATAGTTCCAACTACGAGGATCACAACATTAGGTCTTGTTTCCTCAGCCGATTGTCTGTGGCATATTGGTAGGTCATCATCGTCGAGGTTATCTTTATTTCCATTGCAAATTTATTTATTAGCGTTAACTCTTGAATGACTAAATAAGTGTAAACTCTGGTCATAAAGTCTTACGGTTATTTTGTTTAATAAATTGGTGCTTTATTAGTTATTCGTGGATGTGGACAGATACTTGATCATTATTGTCATTGTATGTTGTATATGCAAGGGCATATCGGTAATTTCCCAATTGGAAAAGAAATAAAATGGGAAAAGAAAGAGAGAATGACAGGTGTGGCCTACAAGTCAGTGGGGGGGCCCACCTGTCAGTGGGCCGGCGGAAATAATGAGGGGAGGAGACTTCGTCTCCTCCCGTGGCTCTCTCGCTTGACGGTTCAGTTGCTGCGGCTCATGAGCGGCGATCGCGTCTCCGGGCGGCCGAGTCTTGCGGCAAAGAACGGCGATGGAGGCGCCATCGCTCGGGTGCTTCGACGCCACCGTGGCTGCACAGCCGACGTCTACTCCGCTCCCTACTTAAGCCGCATCCTCTCTTTGGTGACGGTATGCAAAACGTGAGTCTTCTCCTCTCCGAACTAAAATCTCTCGTCGTGGTTCTTTGATTCGAAGTCCCAAGAGTCGTCGGCCGAGCTTTCTCTAGTGGCCGTCGGCAGAGGAGTCCAAATCGGTGATCTAGGGTTTATGTTCCACACGGTTTCCTTGAGTCGTTCTTTGATTCGGCTGAGGGGAAAGGTTGGAGTAACCTTAGAGATTTGGCTCGGGTATTGTGCGGATTTGTGAGAGATTTGTGACCTTTTCTGGTTGTTCTCGTGTGCTCTTGGCCGAGCCTCCGTGGTCTTGTGCGACATCACCTCTAACCCCGACTGGAGTCGACTTCCGTGGTCGGAGGGGCATTGTATCTCCGCTCACCTCACCCTCTTCTCTGCGCATACGAGGGTGCTAGGTTTTCGGGTCGGCCTTGTGCGTGCCTTGCCCGATTGTGATTTATTCACGGTGATTTTGAGTATCATCACTACTGTGAGTATTCTGGTTCTTGCTCCTTTGCAATCTGGTGATAGACTTCATATATCAGTGAAGTCTGTTTAGTGGGAACTTGCAAAGATCAATTCTGTGAGATATTTGCTCTGTGATGAAATAAGACAAATCTGAGATATATATGAATGTGATGGTAGATTGGTCTTGAGCATTCATTTAAATCTGCTGTTATCTTTTTATCACTATCAGTGATGTTATTGTACATGCTGTTTTGATATCTGGCAGTTCTGGGCAGTGTTGTCTCTTGTTCGGTTCTGGTCTGCTTAAGCCATTGCTGACTCCTGCCGAAAAACCTGTTGAATCAGTGACATTCACTGTGAATGTTTTAGAGGCTGATTTTATGAAATGTTCAGCACTGTCTAGTGAGCTGTTTTTCTTAATTTGTAGAGATTTTACAGCAGCTAGATTTAATTTTGCTCAAGATCTTGATCTACAACTGTCATATATAATCATGATTAGTTTTGTCATGGCGGAGAGGGCCAAGAACAAATCTTGTGCAACTAGCCTTCTGAGAGCTCTAAACATTATTCACTTTGTTGATCATATGTTAAACAATGTCATGTTTGCTATGTTATCAAGGTTAGCATTTCATTTCTCATATTCATTTGAGATTATGCTAATTATGAACTGTTACATGACATATAACTTGAGCATATGTTTAATTTGCAATGACTTAAATGATTCATTCATACATTGATATGCTGGTTAAGTCATTTCTATACCATATTTATCATGCTTAGACTATTATATTTATTATTAGAATTAAATGAATAATAATGCTTATACCGCATATATTACAACAATCCAGAAAACCTATATTTAGAGAAATGGTTTCTTCATCTGACGTCGTAAAGCCCGAAGTTTTTGACGGTGTCAACTTCAAGTGTTGGCAGGCGAGGGCCAAGCTATGGCTGACTAATCTTAGACTCTTCTGGATCATTTTAAGTCCTCCGACGTTTCCGCTAGAGATCCCTGAAACAATGCGATTGGAAGAGGCTAATAATGCAGTCTTAGCCCGCTTGCTATCAGCTGCTATCAATGTCGAAGAGCGTGCCAGAGCAGGTGACGGCATGGAAAAGGCTCAAGTCCAAGCTCATCAGGTGGAAGTCAAGAGAACTGGAGGCCCTGGGAAACCCAAATTCAAGAGCCAGCCCCAATTCAAGCTCCAGCTTGGAAGAGGTGAAGATGGTGGATCCGTCCTAATAGATAACGGAGCCGCCGCAACAGTACGTGGGATTAGACAGGTTTGCCTGAAGCTTACTTCGGGCAAAACACTCGTACTTAAAGACGCAATGTATGTACCCGCAATGACTCGCAGTCTTATGAGCGGGTCAATGCTATGCAGCCAAGGAATAAAGCTTGTATTTGAGTCCAATAAGGTCATCTTGACCAAGTTTGGTAACTTTGTGGGCAAAGGTTATGATAGCGGAGGCATGTTCCGCTTATCCACTCTTGATTTGAACAATGTAAACATCTTTAATGTTTCCCAGTGCAATAAAGTTCATGATATTTGGCATTCACGATTGTGTCATGTTAATTTGAAGCCATTATGCGGTTAAGCAAAATGAGTTTAATTCCAAACTATAATTATGAGAAAGGTTCAAAATGTGAAGTGTGCGTGCATGCTAAGCAGCACCGAAAACCTTTTCATAGCGTCGAAGGGCGAAGCACTTCTCCTCTTGACCTAATTCATTCTGATCTTTGTGAGATGAATGGAATATTAACTAAAGGTGGCAAACGATACTTCTTAACTCTCATAGATGATGCGACTAAGTATTGTTACATTTACCTACTTAAGTCGAAAGATGAAGCACTTGAACACTTCAAAATCTATAAAGCTAAAGTTAAAAATCAATTAGAAAAGAAAATCAAACAGTTAAGATCGGACCGAGGCGGTGAATATGTCTCACATGAGTTCTCCAAATTCTGTGAAGAAAGTGAAATAATCCATGAAGTTACTCCACCATACTCACCCCAATCCAATGGAATGGCCGAAAGAAAGAACCGAACTCTTTGTGACTTGGTTGAGAGCCATGCTCCAGAGCTCAGGTATGTCGGACTATTGGTGGGATGAGGCAGTTCTCACAGCTAATTATGTTCTGAATAGGGTGCCACCTCGCAGTCAGGAGGAAACGCCCTGTGAAGGATGGAAGGAGAGAAAACCCAATTTATCTTTTCTCCGGACTTGGGGATGCCTTGCAAAAGTGCATGTGCCATTACCGAAGAAAATGAAGCTTGGTCCCAAGACCGTTGATTGTGTCTTTCTAGGATATGCTGTTCACAGCACGGCTTATAGATTCTTAGTAGTCAAATCCGAGGTGAGTGACATCGCTACAAATAGAGTGATGGAATCTCGTGATGCGACATTCTTTGAGTAAGTGTTTCCTATGAGACCAAATGAAGTAAGTGACCATTTTGGTTTAGATGATCTCACTATTCTTCCTAATGTGGACAACACTGCTCCAGATTTGGAGTTGAGGAGGAGTAAGAGACAGAGAACCGAAAAGTCACTTGGTGATGACTTTGTCACCTATGTCGTAGATGATGAACCACGAACCCTTTCAGAGGCATACGCATCTTCGGATGTGGATTACTGGAAGGAGACAATCCGTAGTGAGGTGAATTCCATCATAACTAACGGGACTTGGGAAATTTCGTGTCTCACTTTGGTTGTAAGCCGAGAGCTGCAAATGGATCTTTAAAAGAAAGCGAGACCGATGGTACTATTGAAAAGTACAAGGCCCGCTTAGTGGCCAAAGGTTTCACGCAAAAGAAGGAGAAGACTACTTTGACACATACTCTCCGTGGCTCGTCTACCCACAATTCGAAAGTGCTTTTAGCACTAGTCTTTGATATAAGCTCCTAGTACATCAAATGGATGTAAAGACCGCTTTCCTAAACGAAGAGTTGGATGAGGAGATTTATATGCAACAACCTGAAGGATTTGTGGTTGAAGGGCAAGAAAAGAAAGTATATCGATTGATTAAATCCCTGTATAGTCTAAAGCAAGCTCCTAAGCAATGGCATGAGAAATTTGATAGTACGATGACGTCGGTCGGCTTTTGTGTAAACGAAGCCGATGAATGTGTCTACTATCGGTTTAGTGGGGGCAAAGGTGTCATTCTATGTCTTTATGTAGATGACATATTGCTTTTTGGGACCAATATGGATGTGATCAATAGTACAAAGTCTTTCCTTTCCCAGAATTTTGATATGAAAGATCTGGGTGAAGCTGATGTTATCCTAAACATCAAGCTTATAAAGGGCGAGAATGTGATTACTCTTTCACAATCCCATTATGTGGATAAAGTCCTAACCAGATTTGGATTTATGGACTGTAAGCCAGTGTCCGCACTCTATGATCCAAATGTAAAGCTGCATAAGAACACTGGGCATGGGAAGGATCAAATTAAATATTCTCAAATCATAGGATCCCTAATGTACTTAACTAGTGCAATGAGGCCAGACATCTCATATGTTGTTTGCAGATTGAGTTGTTATACGTCCAATCCAGGAGATGACCATTGGATAGCACTAGAAAGAGTACTCAGATATTTGAAGGGAACCTCTAAATTGGGAATACACTATTCTGGCCATCCGGTAGTCTTGGAAGGATTCAGTGATTCTAACTGGATCAGTGACTCGGATGACTTGAAGGCTACGAGTGGTTATGTATTCACTCTAGCGGTGGGGCCGCTTTCTTGAAGTCTTCAAAATGCACTATCCTTACACGGTCCACCATGAAGGCCGAGTTAGTTGCACTTGATTCGCCGATCAGAGGCGAATGGATTCGAGAACTCCTTTCTGACTCGCTTGTCCGGAACAACCTATTCCAGCTATACTAATCTACTGCGATAACCAAACCGTCCTGGTTAAGGCGAAGAGTAGAAAGGACAATATGAAGTCCTCAAAACACATAAAACGACGACTTAAGTCGGTAAGGCATGCCAGAGAGACGGGTGTTATTTCTGTAGAATACATCCAGTCTGAAAGAAACTTGGTAGATCCTTTCACCAAAGGATTGGCTCAAAAGGCCATCCTTGTAGCATCTTAGGGAATTGGGCTTATACCCGTATGAAGGCTCACATTGGTAGTAACCTATCCTAGGAGATCGGAGATCCCGTGAACTAGGCTCTAGGACAACAAACTGTGTGAGATTAGAGAGCACATCTAACGGGTCTCATTAGCTGCAGTGCTCTTTCTGTATGGAAGGTTGAGCATTGACTCTTAATGAACTCAAGGTCTGTATGACTTATGGAGTCGTCCTACAGGACTCCTAGAAGGGTTCACCTACGTGAGTGTGATTGTGAGGTCGCAATCAAAGGAAGATAAGGGTATACTTTCTTAAACACTCACGAGCTAGATATAGGGACATGACCGGAACGTCCCAACCCGAGAGGGAAAGGGCAAGCCGCCCAGTACAGAATGTGACCTGAGCGAAAGCTCTCACACCAAGGCATTGGATCAAGGCAGAGTCCTCCTTTGTCTGTGCAGAGTCGTAGTCCTTGTTGCTAGGCTTTGGGTTCAAACCCGCAAGGTACCCATTGTCGAACAGCTATATATCAAACAAGACTTTTTGAACACCTTTTCATTGGTAAATTGGTGGGGACTGTTGTATATGCAAGGGCATATCGGTAATTTCCCAATTGGAAAAGCAATAAAATGGGAAAAGAAAGAGAGAATGACAGGTGGGGCCCACAAGTCAGTGGGGGGCGCACCTGTCACTGGACCAACGGAAATAATGAGGGGAGGAAACGTACCGTGGCTCTCTCGCGTGACGGTTCAGCTGTGCGGCCTCTCACGAGCTGTAGCCTGCCGACGTCTACTCCGCTCCCCTACTTAAGCCGCATCCTCTCTCTTTGGTGACGGTATGCAAAACGTGAGTCTTCTCCTCTCCGAACTAAAATCTCTCGTCGTGGTTCTTTGATTCAAGTCCCAAGAGTCGTCGTACCGAAGCTTTCTCGGTGGCCGCGCAGGAGTCCAAATCGATGATCTAGGGTTTATGTTCCACACGGTTTCCTTGAGTCGTTCTTTGATTCGGTTGAGGGGAAAGGTTGGAGTAACCTTAGAGATTTGGCTCGGGTATTGTGCTGATTTGTGAGAGATTTGTGACCTTTTCTGGTTGTTCTCGTGTGCTCTTGGCCGGAGCGCTCGGTGGTCTTGTGCGGCATCACCTCTAACCCTCGACTCTGGCGTTGGCTTCCCGTGGTTGGAGGGGCATTGTATCTCCGTCTACCTCACTCCTCTTCTGCTGCGGCATACGAGGGTGCTAAGTTTTCTGGGTCAGCGCCTTGTGCGTGCCTTGCCCGATTGTGATTTCTTCACGGTGATTTTGAGTATCATCACTACTGTGAGTATTCTGGTTCTTGCTCCTTTGCAATCGGTGATAGACTTCATATATCGGTGAAGTCATTTAGTGGGAACTTGCAAAGATCAATTCGTGAGATATTTGCTCGTGATGAAATAAGACAAATCGAGATATATATGAATGTGATGGTAGATTGGTCTTGAGCATTCATTTAAATCATTGTTATCTTTTTATCACTATCAGTGATGTTATTGTACATGCTGTTTTGATATCTGGCGCTTAAGGCGGTGTTGTCTCTTGTTCGGTTCAGTGCCATGGCCATTGCCGACTCTGCGAAAAACTCGTTGAATCGATGACATTCATGTGAATGTTTTAGAGGCTGATTTTATGAAATGTTCAGCACTGTCTAGTGAGCTGTTTTTCTTAATTTGTAGAGATTTTACAGCAGCTAGATTTAATTTTGCTCAAGATCTTGATCTACAACTGTCATATATAATCATGATTAGTTTTATCATGGCGGAGAGGGCCAAGAACAAATCTTGTGCAACTAGCCTTCTGAGAGCTCTAAACATTATTCACTTTGTTGATCATATGTTAAACAATGTCATGTTTGCTATGTTATCAAGGTTAGCATTTCATTTCTCATATTCATTTGAGATTATGCTAATTATGAACTGTTACATGACATATAACTTGAGCATATGTTTAATTTGCAATGACTTAAATGATTCATTCATACATTGATATGCTGGTTAAGTCATTTCTATACCATATTTATCATGCTTAGACTATTATATTTATTATTAGAATTAAATGAATAATAATGCTTATACCATATATATTACAACATTGTATACACTAGCGTAATTCTATATCATCACAATATACACAAACATCGCCCGCATCTTCCACGTCCCCGAGCCCGAACCACAGCCTAACGGTCCCGCCAGGTACCCCGTGCAAGAAAGGTCGCCGTCCATCCCGGTGATCGACCTCGGCGGGGGAGACCGCGAGGCGGTGGTCGCGGCCGTCCGTCGGGCCGCGGCGGAGTGGGGCTTCTTCCAGGTGACTGGACCACGGCGTTTCCGAGGAGTCGGCCTCCTCGGCCATGGAGGCGGCCAAGACGTTCCACGAGGCGGACGGCGGAGAGGGCAGTGAAAAGGCGCGGCTCTACTCGCCGGAGCCGGTGTAAGCATGCAAAAGTCTATCAGTCGATGTCAAAAGTATCAGTCGATGTCATAACATGTAGGAAATTCATCTTTTCGTTCCTCCTGGTTACTTTTGTCAAGACATGGACTAGCTAGATAGTGAGACAGACTAGCGAGATTCTCTGAACAAAAACTTGTGTTGATTTGCGCTGCAGGAACGTGTTCTTCGACTATGCCAAACACGTGAAGAATTTGTTGGGCACTTTGATCGAGTTGCTATCACAGGCTCTGGGGCTCAATCCGAGCTACTTGACAGAAATAGGATGCAGCCAAGGCATGCTGATACTGTGCCACTACTACCCTCCATTTCCCCAGGCTGAGCTCGCCATTGGATTAACCCGGCATTCAGACGCTGGGTCGACGTTACGACCGACCCCTGGAGCGTTCATCGCGAACGTGGGCGATCTCTTACAGGTATGTCGAGATTCACAAAACGCGTAACAAAACCGCGAAAAACCAACTCGTGTACGTACCATGTCTTACTTGTCATTTCAGACCTGACATTTTAGCTGAATATATATGCGCAGATGATCTCGAATGACAAGTTCACGAGAGTGGTTGCGATGAACGCTGTACCGAGAGTCTCGATCGCGTGTTTCACCAGCCATCCAGCCTCGATGAGGATGTATGGCCCGAGCTGCTGTCTGATGAGAACCCCCCTCTGTACAGCGGAACACTCATCAGAGATTACGTCGCGCAGTACTACTCCGTCGGATTCGGTCCCCAAAAGAGTTCATGTTTTCCGGCTATAATTTCAGGAAGACCTTTAATTAAATTTCAAAAGGACTTCCAAGGAACTTACTTTTATTCGTATTGGTATCTAAAAGCTATTTTTTATAGTAAATAAGTTTTTTACAGTACATATTTTTCAAACAAAGTGTCTTTTCAAGTCGAGATCTACTAGTCGATTGTTACACACTGTAGTGACTTTATTTATATTGGCCAAAATAGTACATAAGTGTTTCTCTACAAGCTGTTATTATTTATAAACCAAAACTAAAAACTAAACTAAAAGACAATATAAATGAACCCTTAGGCCTTATGATAAATTATTCGACAAAAGAAATGGACCAATATATAGTGTGAATAAAGGGCATTATAGTTCCAACATGTACGTGCATTATAGTTGGAACTACAAGGATCACGGCGACTAGGTCTCGTTTCCTCGATCGATTGTCTGTGGTACGTTGATAGGCCATTATCATCGAAGTTATATTTATTTCTACTTTAACTTTATTTGTTAATGTTAACCACTGCATGGTTAAATAAGTGTAAAGTCTAGCCATAAGGTCTTACTGGTTATTTTATTTAATTAATTGGTACTTTATTAGTTATTTGTTGTGTATGAAATGATATTTCATCGTTGCTATTATCGTCTGGACTAGCGTAATTATAGACTAGTGCAGAATATATATAGAGAATACGGATTTACATATTTAGGTCCTGACACGTGTGTAAGTTGACATGTTTTTGTGTTATACTTTTCTTGTTCTCCTTATTGCCCCTATTGTACAGTTCTATCCAGAAATTGTGCTGCAGCTCTGCACAAGTGCTTGAGACCTAAGAAATGCATGTAATCTTATGGTGCCGTTTCGTTAGACTAAAATAAGTTGGCTTATAGTTGAAATTGCACTATATTTTATATCACTTGCACTATATTTTATATCACTTGCATTAGTAAATTCCGCATCAAATTATTTTATATCACTTGCATCAGTAATATGAATAATTCCACATTGAGTTAAATAGACAATACTCACAATAAATGTTGAAAGTCACATAAAAAATTCAACATCTCTTACTTGACTGATATATTCAATCAATAAACCGAAGTCCCATGTGTTTAACATGCTTAGAAAACAATTCTTGACCAACTGGTTTAGTAAGTGGATCTACAACCATATCACGCCAGGCAAATAAACTAAATGTAGAGACTTGAGTTTATTTATTACATCACGAATATAGTGATACCTTCCTTCAAAGTGTTAACTTTTACTACAAAATTTAGGATCCTTGAGACCTTGATCGTTGACTGATTATCACATAAAAGAGTGATATGTTGTAATGCATTTTCCACGACCTTAACTGATGCAAGAAATTCTCTCAGCCATACACCATCCTTTGATGCTTCAAATGATGTGACAGTGTTATCAAATAGAATATATCATTGACATGAAGCTTGTTTAAAACCATAAATTGATCTCTTCAATTTGCAAACCATATTTTTGTTTTCTTTTTCTCTAAAACCTTCCAGTTGTTTCATGTATATTTTCTTCTCCAAAAACCGTGTGATGCCAACTTATATAGAAGATGTACCAGTTGTGGCCAGGTCTTAGCGATCAACCTCGTGAATAAACGCACCTCATTAGCGCCCTCGTGACGCTGGCACGTCTCCTCGAATAGCCATGTCGCTATGCAAGGTCCCGTGAATTTCTGACTGCTCGATGTATTCGGAATAATTATCTTCTTCATTTGCCCTGCTTTAAAGACTGGTTTTAAAGTTACATTTATTTCACTCCACAATTATGTCTTCATTATACGACTCACCTATGAAGATATTAATTAATGTAATACAGTTTTATAGGTACTACTATTTTTAATGTGATATCTTTAGTGATATGATTTAAATTTATATATACATTTGATTTAACTTATATCAATGGGCATTATAACACTTTAATTAATCAAGACCTGAAGAATTCCTTATGCTATTCGTCTCACGAAATGGACTCCTTCCATTAGTCTTCATACGACCGAATCCTCCTTAAACGCGTCTCCATTTCGACCTCATTATGATTCTCCAAATTGGTAAATCTTTGTCTCGATTACGTCCCTTTTGACCTTGTTTAATCGCTCCTATGTACCCCCATCGTCTCTCATTATTTAATGATCGCTCGTTGAAGCAATAACATTCTATGTTAAGACATTACCTAATTGAAATGCTATATATGCTAATGATAATCTCTTAGTAATTATACATGTTATTAAGGAAATTTCTACCAACTTCTACGAATCGCAAGATCCTTCCACTCATTTTGCTCTTCTCTCTCATGATCCGAACACCTATACTCACTGATGCACTCACACATAGCCTTTTTGCTCATATTATAATAAAAGGTCCATTATTTGATAATAAAGACTTATTTACCTTAATGTTAAGATGATACAATAGTCTTCATAGAGCATACACTTTAAATTGTAAAGATCTAACTTAAAGTAACAAACAACATTTAAAGCTAAATATGAATGAGACCAAAAAATCACAAGCAAATTCATCTTGATTCCCATGGAGGCCGAGACAAAGATCGCCGATGGTCGCAACACGCCCATCCGGGGAATCCATGCGAGAAGAGAGGAGGCAAATCCCTCGGCACGAGAGTCTCTCATCCGAGCGGTGGCATATATCGAGATAAGGATGCCACATCACCGAGGAACATCTCTCTGCTGCTCTGGCCGCAGTCTTCTGCGCCAAGATCCTCCGCCGCCGGATCGACACCGAGCTCGGAGGCAGTGGGAATGGGAGGCTCAGGTCTCGGCTTATAGGCCTTGTGTCTCTTATTGTAGCTGCCTCTGAACCTGAACTTAGACTCAATGAGGGCAAAAATGTAGGGTCAATAACTAATGCGCTTAATCCTGTCGTTCTTGGAGGAGGCAATCTCCCTTATGATCAAGTCCACCACATCAAATTTCTGACCCCTCATTATGTAGTCTATGAGGTTCCAGGCATGTCCTCTGATGGCATCAAAGTTCCCACTCTTGGGAAGGATGGTATGGTTGATGATCCTGTTTATAATGCTAGGAATGGGAAGAAGACCAACCAAGGTGCCGGGGACAGATCTCTCATTGAGGTTGTAGAATGAAGAGAAGACGGAGATCTCGAGAGCTGGCTTATCATAAACCTTCTCATATGCGCTGAGCTCAGCTCTTAAGGCAAGCTCAAACTCATGCTTGGTTGCCTCCAACAGGGTACACACAGTCATCCAAGTCATATGCTGAAAATCCGGAGATATGTGCACTGTAGCATAGAACTGGCGGATTATCTCCTCATTGTAATCCGCCTGCAAGGTGGCCAACTGATGCAGCCCACTCCTCTGAAAAAGTCTGAAGGTCCCATCATACTTGTCAATTGAGGACAAGTGGTCCTAATCAACCCACTTATGATCGACAAAGCCGCCGCTCTCTCCATATAGCTGATCAGAGACTTGCTCTTGAAATTTTGTATGGAACTTTGGATTGATAGAGTTGGAGGCAGCTCATATTGATTTCTGACGCACTGATATAATCCTCGGTAATCTTTCTCAAATCAATCTGAGGATCTTCCCTCTCAGTGAGATCCTCCTCAGACTCTTCCATGTGAGAGTCAGATCTGCTGCTGCTCTCCTTCTGAGTCTGAAGGCTCAGCTGGACCCTTGCCTCGGTCTGGCGGCCTTGTGAAGCCTCAGAAGCGACTGGGGCGGCAGAAGACTCTCCTGACTGACCGACAGAGGAGTAAAGTCTCCGAGTCGCTCTCCTAGTAATAGGCATCTAAAAGGAAGAAGATACAGTATTAGAGCCTTACTAGGATGGATCAAATAGAATTGAAAAGAATTTGAAAGAAATTGATGTTCAATCAGGGCAATCGGTAGAACCGCCATTCTGGGGCCGGTAGTACCGCTCGGCGGTAGTACCGCTCCAGTCGGACGGTAGTACCGCTTCCCTGACCGATTCTAGGGTTAAGCAATGAGTTTGAGATTTTGGTGTTTTCTTGGATTGAATCCATGGAATGGGTGTGCAAACACCTCTAGACACCAAAATACCATATTTACCCTAGTTTTGACCTCAAAGAATCATCCGCATTTTGAAAACCCTAAAAAATCAATTTAGGGTTCAAAGAGACAATAAAAGATGGGGATGATCCGAAATACCTTGAGGGATGGAGGAGGAGATCACTGGGAAATGCAAGGCTCAAAATCCAAGAAAAACCGGCGGATTGGAGATCCAAGAGCGGTTTTTGGGGAGTTTTTGAGAGGGAGAGAGAGAGGAGAGAGGCGGCGGAAGGAGGCGGAAGAACCGTGTGGGGGGAGAGAGAGAGGAGACCCGCAGGAAATAGGGTTTGACACCTCCCGAATTTTAAGTTAAATCCGTAGTTCCGCATGCGTGCGCGTAGTTCCGCTCAATGGTAGTACCGCTGGAGACTGCGGTAGTACCGATTTTTCTGAGACTTGCAGGACTATGAGAGGAAAGGTATAGTATGCAAATGATCCCTAGTTTTTGCACTCAACTAACATCTTTAAGGATCATTATGCATTAAATGTATTAAAATAATAATTTTAAATAATTTTTGCATTTAATCAAATTTAGAAACTTTTTCACAAGAACTTTTTGCACAACATTGTCCAAGCCACTCCAAAGAAGTATACATTTAAGTGTGCCATAAAATTATGCAATGTTGGAATAATCTAAGACATTTAATTCACTCCTTAATTTGCAAAAATGGCTTTCATCTAAAGGCTTGGTGAAAATGTCCGCTAATTGATTTTCATCAGGATGTGGCTAATGCAAATATCTCCTTGCCAACATGATCTCTCAAGAAATGGTGGCGGATATCTATATGCTTGGTTCTTGAGTGTTGGATGGATTATTTGAGATTTTGACAGCACTATCATTATCGCACAATAGAGGCACTTTATCAAAATTGATTCCATAGTCTATCAAGGTTTGCCTCATCCATAATAATTGAGCACAACAACTTCCGGCGGATACATATTCGGCTTCGGCGGTTGAAAGTGCTACCGAGTTTTGTTTCTTTGAAGACCAAGAAACTAAGGATCTTCCTAAGAATTGACAACATCCCGATGTGCTTTTTCTATCCACTTTGCAACCCGTATAATCGGAATCCGAATATCCAATTAATTCAAATTTAGCACCTTTAGGATACCAAAGCCCTATGTTATAGGAATGTTTTAAATATCTCAAAATCCTTTTTACGGCCTTTAAATGACATTCTTTTGGAGAAGCTTGAAACCTAGCACACATACAAACACTAAACATGATATCGGGCCTAGATGCGGTAAGATAGAGCAAACTACCAATCATAGATCTATAAAGCTTAGTATCTACCGACTTACCTCCTTCGTCGAGGTCTAAATGTCCATTTGTTGCCATTGGTGTTTTGATAGGTTTCGCATCTTCCATCCCAAACTTCTTGAATAAGTCTTTTACATACTTTGTTTGGCTTATGAAAGTTCCATCCTTGAATTGCTTGATTTGTAGTCCAAGGAAAAAGCTTAGTTCACCAATCATTGACATTTCAAATTCCCTAGACATCATATCACCAAATTCTTTGCAAAAGTCTTGATTAGTAGAACCAAATATAATATCATCAACATATATTTGACAAACAAAGAAATCATCATTGATAATTTTTGTGAATAGAGTGGTATCTACTTTTCCAATTTTAAATCCTTTTGAAACAAGAAAATCTCGAAGGCGCTCATACCATGCTCTAGGAGCTTGTTTTAAACCATATAGCGTCTTAGAGAGCTTGTATACATGATTAGGATATTTTAAATCTTCGAACCCCGGAGGTTGTTCAACATAGACAAGTTCGGAGATAGTTCCATTTAAAAGGCACTTTAACATCCATTTGAAATAATTTAATATCAAAGCTAGATGCAAAGCTAATAAAATTCTAATTGACTCAAGTCTAGCTACGGGTGCAAAGGTTTCATCATAATCTAAACCCTCAACTTGAGTGTAGCCTTGAGCAACTAACCTTGCTTTATTTCTTACCACAAGTCTGTTCTCATCTTGCTTGTTTCGAAAGACCCATTTTGTACCAATCACATTTTGCTCCTTGGGCCTTTCCACCAATGTCCATACATCATTTTTGGAGAAGTTGTTTAGCTCTTCATGCATGGCATTTATCCAATCCGGATCATCTAGAGCTTCTTCTACAAACTTTGGCTTAAGAGAAGATACAAACGAATAATATTCACAAAATGAAGCTACTCTAGAGCGAGTTTGAACACTCTTACTCACATCACCCAATATTTGATCTATTGGATGATCTTTTGCAATCACATTATGGATTTTGAATGGTTGTTGTTGATCCTTTGCTTCATCATCTATTACTTGTATATCATTTGAAGTTGAAGAGGTAGGAGGTTCAACTTGTCTTGATGAGGTGGGTGATGTAGTATCTTCCTTTGGCTTGATGTCGCCGATTTGCATGTTTTCCATGGCTTTGCGTAATCCTTCTTCTCCTACATCATCCAAATTATCTTTCTCTTCTTGAGAGCCATTAGTTTCATCAAATTGCACATCACAAGATTCTTCAACTAAACCCGAATTTTTATTGAAAACTCTATAAGCTTTGCTATTTGAAGAGTATCCTAATAAAAATTCTTCATCACATCGACTTTGAAATTTAGAGAGCTGAACACCCTTTCTTAAGATGTAGCATTTGCACCCAAATACTCTAAAGTAGGAAATGTTCGGTTTTCTCCCAATGAGATGTTCATAGGAAGTCTTTTTCAAAAGACGATGCAAATAAAGGCGATTTATGGCATGACAAGCGGTGTTAATAGCTTCCGCCCAAAATCTATCGGAAGTATTATATTCATCAAGCATTGTCCTAGCCATTTCTATTAATGTTCGATTTTTCCTTTCTACAACTCCATTTTGTTCCGGAGTGTAGGTTGTGGAAAGTTCATGCTTTATTCCAAGTTCATCATAAAAATCTTCAATTTTAGTGTTTTTGAACTCGGAACCGTTGTCACTTCTAATTTTCTTTATTTTAAAATCAAATTCATTTTAGGCTCTTTTTGAGAAACATTTGAAAATTCCGGAGGTTTCGCCTTTGTCATTTAAGAACACCCATGTATATCTGGAGTGGTCATCTACAATGACTAAACAATAACTATTTCCTCCGATACTCTTATAGGTTGTTGGCCCAAACAAATCCATATGTAAGAGTTCCAATGGCCTAGATGTTGACATGATACTTTTGGAAGGATGAGAATTTGCAACTTGCTTCCCGGCTTGGCAAGCACTACAAAGTCTATTTTTCTCAAACTTCACATCTTTCAAGCCAACAACTAAGTTATGTTTGAAAAGCTTTTTAAGTTGAACCATACCCACATGACCTAACCTTCTATGCCATAACCAACCCAAAGATGTTTTTGCAATTAAACAAGTTTTTAAGCAAGACGCATTTGAAGAGAAATCCACTAAATAAAGATTTCCAAATCTAAAACCTTTGAAAACAATCTCTTTTTCATTTTCTTTTGAAATAATGACATTTTCTTTAGAGAAGGAACAAGTTAAGCCTAAATCACATAATTGAGCAACGGATAGCAAATTAAAATTTAATGTTTCTACTAAAGACACATTGAAAATAGAAAGGTCATTTGAGATAGCAATTTTACCCAAACCAAGTACCTTTCCTTTGCTATTGTCCCCAAAGGTGATTTTCTCGTTGCTCCCGCTCTCAAAGATGGTGAACATTTTCCGGTCTCCGGTCATGTGTTGGGTGCATCCACTATCCAACACCCAATGCCTTCCACCGGTCTTGTAGTTCACCTACAAAAGAGAATCAAGTTCTTTTAGGTACCCAAATTTATTTGGGTCCTTGGAGGTTAGTAACCAAGGTTTTGGGCACCCAAATGGATTTCCTTTTAGCACCCAAAATCGAGGTACCAATAAAATGAGCAATAATATTTCCATTTTCAGTTTTTCTAAGCATATAACATGAGTCATTTAGATCAATAGATTGAATCTTACCCTTAGAACAATTTTGAGACTCATGTCCCAAATCCCAGCATCTTGTACAATACTTACCATTTTCTTGTACAAACCTTGAGGGCTTGTATGCCGGTTTCTTACCTTTCTTGGGAATGTACCCAAGTCCTTCTTTGTTGAATGAGCATCTTTGATCACTTAATAGTTTATCAAGGGTGGTTTTTCCTTTGTATGCTCTCTCCAAGCTTTTGTTCAATTTTAACACTTGCTCTTTTAAATCTTTATTTTCATGAACAAGTAAATCATCATGGATAAAAGATAGAGAATTTCTAGAATCAATATTAGAAGAGCATGGCATGGCAAGAAGTTCATCACATGATGTAGATATGCTAGATTTAGATACTTTTACACTTGGCATTTCATTTATAATATCACAAGTTATTCCAATGCTAGTGCAAGATTTTTCATGGATAAGCAAATCATGAGCTTCCTTTAGCTCCTTATAAGATTCTTGTAGAGATGTATGTTCCCTCTTCAAGATCTTAAATTTTGATTTCTTTTTTCCAAGAAATTCATTTAGTTCAACAAGCATATCCATAAGATCATCATATGAAGGCTCATCATCATCAAAGAATTTTACCTTATCTCTTTTTGCCATGAGGCAAGTTGTAGTAGAGAATAGTGATGGAGCCTCCTTGATTGCAATTCCGACAAGCCCCTTCTTCTTGGAGGACTCATCCTCACTTGTGTCGGAGTCGGAATACTCCTCTTCGGAATCCCACTCTCCAATGTGGGCTTCATTTTTGCCATCTTTGTGAAGCTTCTTGAAAAGCTTCTTCTTGCCGTTGTAGCTCTTCTTGTTTGATGACTTCTCTTTGTCATCTTTCTTGTTGGGGCAATTTGAGGCAATGTGCCCTTTCTCATCACATTCATAGCAACGGATGTTGCTATATCGCTTATTGGAGTAGGAGTGCCCCTTCTTTGCCTTGTCATAGATTACGCTTCGGTTTGAACGCCTTCTCATGAACTTGTTCATCCTTCTTACTAGAAGAGCAAGTTCTTCTTCGGAATTTTCCTCATCATCTTCGGATTCTTCATTTACCATCGCTTTGGCTTTGAAGGCGATCTTTTGCCTTTGAAGAGGATTGCTCCAAGAGCTCCTCCTTATCCTTCTTGTATAGCTCATTTGTGATGAGGTTGCCCAATAGTTGTGTTGGAGTCATTTTTGCTAACTCCGGTGAGTTGAGGAAGAGTGTCACCAACATCTCGTATTTCTCCGGCAAAGCCATAAGCATCTTTCTCACAATATCAAGATCGGAAAGGTTAGTACCAAGGCTTTTGAGCTCATTCACAATGTTGTTGAGTCGTGTGTACATCTCATTGATGTCCTCATGAGGCAAAATTGTGAATGTCTCATATTTAATCCTAAGCCGATGCAATTTTGCTTCTTTAACCGTGAATGTCCCTTCATGGATTTTGGAAAGGGTTGTCCAAATAGCGTAAGCCGTTTCAAGATTGCTCACCCTATTGAACTCATCCGCGTTTAAAGCGCCAAAAATAGCATTCATTGCTTGGGCATCTAAATGAGCATTTCGCCCGTCTTGATCCGTTGGATTCAATAGATCAAGCGCCATGACGTAACCCTCATTTACAATTTTCCAAACGCTTGGACTCATGGCCTTTAAATAAATTGACATTCTAATTTTCCAATAAGCATAATTTGATCCATCAAAGAAAGGTGCCTTGCCTATAGCAAATCCCTCGCTAGCCATCCTTTTCTCTCTAGACGGTTAAGTCTAAAATGAGAGACCAAGCTCTGATACCACTTGTAGGATCAAGGATACCGACTAGAGGGGGGTGAATAGGCGGTTTTTAAATTTTCTTTTCAACTAGATTAAATTTCTTTAATTCTAAGAACAATAATGAAAGACAATTTAAGCCTACACAATACTAGTCATGCAAATAGCAATACTAGTTCTAACAAGGGCAAAACACAATACTAAGCAAGTAAACTTAGAGCTATTAGGAAGCAAAAAGAGATGTGCACACTTCGATATTTTTACCGTGGTATCGGAAACTTGCCGGTTCCCACTAGTCCATATTGAGGTTAGCTCGAACGAATCGAACTGGCTCCACAAATTAAGCCGAAGCACCTCGATCACTAGAGGTAGCTCTTCCCCGCTCCGGGTAGGTGAGCTCCAACCTTCACAAGAAAATCGGGTCTTATCACAAGCTCCTTTGAGAAGATCACCGATCAAGCTTCTCCCAATCGTCCAGGTGCCGGCAAGCACCAAGAGTAACAAATCACGAGCTTCGCTTGATTTGCAAACTAGTGACAAGGATCAAACTAGTAAATGCTATGCACTTTTTGCTCAAACACCTCAAATGAATGCTCAAGAGTGAAAGTAGGTGTGTAGTGAATGCCCAATGCTCAAGGATGATCAATAGAGTCTCTTACCACAGTCTATGAGCAGAGGTACGGGTATTTATACCTTCAGATGTATCCATCTATGTTTCTGGTGGAGTTCCCAATTATTCCATCGTCGCTCGCTTAGCACGACGAGATGTGTTTTGATATAAAAATATTGGATCCATACTTTCTACCAGTTTATCCTTTTCTGGATCACAAAACAAGTACCTTTTTGGTTCCAAAGAATAACCAATAAAAATTTTCGGCGTGCTTTTAGGCTGCAATATTATACGGTTTTGATTTACACTCTAATTTATGCATTACACCCCCAAACTGCTAAGTGGCAAAGTGATTGATGAGGGGATTTGGCCCAATCTTTCGATGAGAATAACAACTACGATTGTTTGATATGATGTTGACGATGAGGCTACTTGACTGAAACAACTAAATTTGTTCAACAATCGCTACACCACACCCTTGTCATTACCAACCGTGCCCAACACGGAGGATCTTTCTTGCAAGCAATCGAGAATCAAGCAAGAAAGAAATAAGCACGATCTGAATTTGTGAATGAAATACGAAGTTTCATTGAATAATGGAGAGGCCTGAAGTCGACACAAGTACACAACTGATGTTTTCTGAACAAAAATCAATCTAAACAAGTTTAAACCCTAAAAGAGGCATCTCTGGCTATTTTTATGGTGCTAGAGACATGGGGGGTCATGTTCATGAGAGTGGGGGAACATCCCACTACAACTCTCCAGTTGGGCTCAAACTGATACAAGGCCCAGTACCCAGGTTTAGAACTAATTCGAAATTATTTTATAGTTTACACTATGCTCAGGTGGATTTTTGAGGTAGGACCAGAACCATTGGAAAGAGAACTTCAAAAGCTTTCCAACTAGTCCAAGATCACCTCATTTGGATTCCGTATGCATCTTCTATGCTCGTTTGAAGTTAGCGTCGTCTCCGGAGGCCGAATTGGATCGTAGAATATGCCCAACTTTTATTCTTGGTTGTCCTAGCCTCAAAGTGATGTGGTGACCTCCAATGTTCATCCCAAACATGTATGTGACTCCATGTGCCCATCCTTGGTCCTTGCCTATGTTCCTAAACACAATCACCTCACATACATCAGGCAACACCCTATTCTCAGAAACTGAATTATACAAACCTAGGAACGAGCTCACCTGATAATTCAACTGGCGTGCGCGTGCTCTTATTATAGTTTCTTGCCTATCATCTTGTGGATGAGTGTTGTGTGTATCGGAAGTGATGTCCTCATCATCCCCCCTCTTGAATTGGAGCCGTCATCGACTCAAGCACATCTTCTTCTCCCAGGTATGGTTTCAAATCTGCAATGTTAAATGTAGGACTAATCCCACACTCTGTAAGCAACTCAAGTTTGTATGCATTATCATTAATCTTTTCTATAATATTAAAAGGACTATCAGCTCTAGGCATCAACTCAGACTTTCTTAATTCTGGAAATCTATCTTTTCTCAAATGCAACCATACAAGATCACCAAGTTCAAAAATTATTTTCTTTCTACCTTTACTACCAGCAACCCTATATTTCTCATTCATGCACTCTATATTTTCTTTAATGGTTTCATGCAACTTAAGAACAAATTCAGCACATTTCTCAACATCTAAATTTACCATCTCCCAAGATGCTAGAGGTAACAAATCAATTGGAGTGCAAGGGTTACCTGAAAAAGGCTCGTTTTTTGTGGGTGAATATAATGAGCGATTGCAAGCAAACTCCACGTAAGATAGACATTCTTCCCATATCTTCAATTCTTCTTCAAAATGACCCTCAATATTGTTGATAAGGTACGGCTGATGACCTCAGTTTGTCCATCAGTTTGGGGATGACAAGTAGTTGAAAATAGCAGCTTCGTCCTAAGTTTTCCCCAAAGTGTCCTCCAAAAGTGACTCAGAAACTTCGCGTCACGATCTTAAACAATTGTCTTTGGTACACCATGTAGTTGAACAATCTCCCTAAAAAATAAATCAGCAATATTTAGATCATCATCTCTCCTATGACAAGGAATAAATATGTCATCTTAGAAAATCTATCCACTACAATAAAAATACTATCCCACACAAAATTTGTCCGAGGCAATCCTAAAACAAAATTCATAGAAATATCCTCCTAAGGAATACTAGGAATGAGAAGAGGCATGTATAAGCCCTGTGAATTCAGTCGTAACTTAGCTTTTTGGCATGTAGTGTATCGTGAAACATAGCGCTCGATGTTACACCTCATACTTGTCCAATAGAAGTGTTCAGCAAGGATGTCCTCTATTTTTTTATGCCAAAGTGTCCCGTTAATCCGCCCTCATGCGCCTCCCATAACAACAAAAGACGAACAGAGCTAGCTGGAATGTATAACTTGTTATCTCTAAATAAGAAACCATCATTAAAAATAAATTTGCTCCAGCTTTTACCATCTTTACAATTGGATAGGGCATCTTTTAATTCATCATCAGAAGCATATAAATCTTTTATTGTCTCTAAGTCCAAAATTCTGCAATCAAGTTGAGACAACAAATTATACACAACAATGATAGTGACTAAGCACAAAACACATCGAGGATCCATTCGTGATCACATTGCTTTGACATGGGCCACCTGTTGGTGCTGGGCATTGCTTTGAAATGGGCAGCCTGCTGGTGCTGGGCACTTACCGGATATCCGGTCGGATATTATCCGAATAACCATTTATCGATGCTATTTGGTCGGATAAAAACCCTCTCGATTTTGCTGCGGAATCCAATTCTAACTATCCAATATTGATACCTAATCTAGCCGGATACTAAACTCCCTTACCAAATGCGGTATCAATCAGATTCGGTACCGGGTCAATCGGGAATTACCCGACCCTTTTGCACCCCTACACATGATCCCCGAGACCACAACTACCTTCATGATCCGATCATTCCACATTGTTGGGAAACATTTCATTTGCAAGACTTAATATAAGAAGGGCCATTTAACTTTATCATATGCTTTTTCGAAGTTAACTTTAAATAGGACCTAGATATTTTCTTCTTATTCAGTTCATGCAAAGTTTCATGAAGCATTAAGATTCCTTCCATTATATACCTTCCTTTTATAAAAGCAGTTTGTGTGTGTTTAACCATAGGTCTAATAACTCTATTTAGTCTGTTTGTCAACACCTTCGTTATGATTTTGTAGCTTACATTCAAAAGGCAAATCGGTCTATACTTCTGAATCTTATTTGCACCTTTACTTTTAGAAACAAGAGTTACAATCACATAACTAGCAACGTAACCGCGGCGACACGCCACGCTAGCTACCGTTTGGACCGAAGTAAAAGACATAATAATTCGCGGGGAAGTTTTTCTAAAACAATCGAGGACACATGCGTAATTCCGGAAAAACCGAAGGCCTTTTTCACAAAAAAAATAAGGACCTGTACGTAACTAAACAATGACCTATATGTAATTTTGGAAAACCACGGAGTGCTATCCTGCAAAAGGATACGCAATTTCGGTGATTTCGGTGAAGTGGAGGGGGTTTTCGAGAAAAAACCTGACAGGGACCTTTTTACAAGAACAAGGATGTTTGCATGATTTTAGAAAAGACAGGGGTCTTTTCGCAAAAAGGATGGCGTAGCATAGGTGGGAGGACCTTTACGTGATTTTGAAAAATACAGTATCTTTTGGCAAAAAAGATGACGTGGCATAGGTGGTAGGCCGGGTACTCCTCAGCTTTGTTTTAGTGATGATTCAGACTTGCAATATGTAGTTTACCATAATGGAAGTCATCAAGCAAATTTTTAAGGTTAAATTTGATCAAATACCGCTATCTCTGATAGAATTTGACCAACACTCACGACGTAGCTAAATAACACTATCACGTTAGTTATCATAGCGTGGCTGAACTCTTGCCATAACACCATCACTGATGTGGCAGTGTTGGCCAAAGTGGCTATTTTCTAGCTCTAGGCTAGATTTACCCTATGACGTGGCAGTATTGTTTTGCGTGGCCAAAAGGGTTAAATTTAGAAATAAGATAGATGAAAGATTATTGATAAAAATGAAAAAGGATTAAATAGTAAAATTGTTTCCCTTTCTCTCTTTTTTCACCTTTGTAAATCGAAAATCAGGTCTACAATTTTTTGGAATATGGCTTATGGCTTAAATTTTTGAATTCTAGGCGTTTTGCGAGAGACAGGACACAAAGGAAAATAGTCGCATGCGATTTTAATCGGTACAGCTGAACTCAGTATACTTTTTACTACAATCATTTTATTGATCCCACATTAAGAAAATATAATATTTAAAAGCTATTTACTATAGTATAAGTCATAACTTGTAAGTCATAACTGACAAAAACCTAGCCCGTATCGTAGTAAGGTAGGCTGAATGAACTTGCATAAGGCTTGTTTGATATGGCTGCGGCTTATGATTTTTGGTTGAATTTTTTAAATTTTAGCTGTTTGTGATAGAGATTTCGAAGAGAGAGATAATCACTTGTGATTTTGGTTAATATAGATATTGAGCTTTTAATGTGTACTATAATTAACTCATAGATTCCATCTTAAAAATATTTTATTTAAAAGTTAGATATTATAGGAAAAAATTAAAATCGCTTCTAAAGCTGTTAGAGAACAGAACCATAGTCTTCTTAGTCTTTGTCGCTTTGCAGATCTTACCAAGATTATAGCGGGGTTCACCTTGATGCGCTACCATCGCCGCCCGCTGCGTGAGCCCGCCGTGGCTCGAGATTTTGGTACGGTCGGCGGTGGCAAAAGGCGTGGTTTTCGAATTGCGTCTGGTCCCCGGTTCTCGCGAAAAGGTCCTTATATTTTTACGGTCCCTCCGTTTTGCGTGGTGGCCCCGCTTTTAAATTGCACACGGATCCTGCTTTTTACGCACGTGTCCCCGCGGTTTTTCCCACGACAGCCTTCGTTTTTTGCAAAAACTTTTCTTTCTGTAAAAATACGCACATGCCTTCGATTTTTAAGTAATTCGCCGCGATTACGGTGCTGACGCAGGCGTGCGCCGCGCCAGCGAGGCTAGTTTTTAGACGTCTCGTATCTTGCCGCATCCTTCAAGCCAAACAAAGCCAAAACGGATAATCTGACTGCCTCTCACCACCAGTCCACCACCAAACACCTCGACGACGGCACCATGTCCGCTTCCTCTCCTGCCGCCGCCTCAGCCGCCTACGACCGCACGGCCGAGCTCCGCGCGCTGGACGCGACCTTGTCTGGCGTCCGCGGCCTCGTGGCCTCCGGCGCCACGAACCTCCCCGCATCTTCCGCGTCCATGACCCCGAACCAGAAGCACAACCTAACGGCCCCAGCCAAGAACCGTCGACCGCGACCATCCCGGTGATCGACCTCGGCGGCAACGACCGCGACGCCGTGGTGGAATCCGTCCGTCGGGCCGCGGTGGAGTGGGGGTTCTTCCAGGTGACGGGCCACGGGGTGCCCGAGGGGGCGATGGCCGCGGCGGTGGCGGCTGCGCGAGCGTTCCACGAGGCGGACGGCGGGGAGGGCAGCGACAAGGCGCGGCTCTACTCGCGGGAGCCCGGGAAGGCGGTGAAGTACAACTGCAACCTCGACCTGTACCAGTCGCCGGTGGCCAACTGGCGCGACACGCTCTCCGTCCGCATGGCGCCCGACCCGCCGGCAGCCAGCGAGCTGCCGGAGAACTGCCGGTGAGTGCTCTGACTGTACTTCACTGTAATACTACTAGTAGTACTAGATTTTGCAAGTAGTCCTGCGCAATGACTTGTAACGACGGGGTGGGATTAATTTGTTATTCAATTCCTCCCACTGTCCCACAATATAAGAACTCATTATTAAAAGAACATCATCCTATGATATAAATCAATTACAAAAATTATAGATGTAATTATTATAATATTTCTACCTATACTACTAATTT
Source organism: Bonia amplexicaulis (assembly GCA_036346245.1). Taxonomy (NCBI): domain Eukaryota; kingdom Viridiplantae; phylum Streptophyta; class Magnoliopsida; order Poales; family Poaceae; genus Bonia; species Bonia amplexicaulis. Next base: position 2,814,758 of record CM070744.1, read on the forward strand.
AATACTAAAAAAATAAGTAGTATGTTATTTTAATAGAGGTATGCATAACTCAATATTATTTTTTTCTTAAATTTAATATTTTTTTAGTTTGTATGTATGATAAATTTTAAACTTATATTATAGAACGAATGATTAATTACCTAGCTTTAGAATATTGCCAACGGTTTGGCGCGTGTAGTAAAATACTCCGTATATTATAAGCGGCAGACTCTCCGACGAGGAGATGGGCCACGTCGTCTTTTTGCGCTTTTTGCGAAAAGTCCTGCGCTTTCTGAATCGCGTGAGGTCCTCCGTCCTCGCAAAAGGTCCTCGCTTCTCGCAAACAGGTCCTGCCATGTTTTTTCTAGAAAACACCCTCCACTTCACCGATAGCAACCCGCGGTTTTCAAAATTACGTATAGGTCCTTGTTTAGTTATGTACAGGTCTTTGTGGGTCCCTGTTTTTTGCGAAAAACTCTTTGGTTCCTCCGAAATTACGCGTACGTCCTCGATTTTTTTTCGAGAACCGCCCCGCGGATTTTCGTCTCTTTTACTTCGGTCCACACGGTGGCTGGCGCGGCGTGGCGCCGCACTTACGTGGCTAGTAAGCTTGATTAGATGCATGCATGACCTCGTGATGTTGAATAGTTCTTATATTTACATTGTGTATGCTTCAGAGTATCTTGCTCATGCATCATAGTGCCTAGGCATCTAAATCAATATCAGTTGATATGCTTTGGGATGTGTAACATTTAGCATGGGTATCTTCACATACCTATCTTTACTATTATAAAAGGAGTTAGTTGTTGGTCCGTCCTTACTCTTCTCTTCTCAGCCATCCGATTTGATCTGGACCATTCGTCTCTCCTCCTCTCTCTCTCAGGATACAACCGCCTAACCCCTCCACTTTTTTCATCTCCTCATGCATTCTGGTCACCCTTCTCTCTCTATCGCTTGCTCTCCAATATTTGATATGTGAAATTGGCCAGGCAATAAGTTATGTCTCATTATTTTTATGACTTTGTTGTAACGCACGAGTTATGTAAAAAAGATGCACATATTCATGGTTCTCACCTCATTATTTGCTTTAGATTTTACGAAATACTTTTAGAAGAGCATAACAACGCTTTAACATTAGTAGGAACCAACCGATTTGACTCAAATCTTTTGAGGAATGATTTTCAAATCTAAGATCCCCATTTGTGATTTATGCACATACGAATTGAAGGAGCAATTCGAGAGCACCCAATACCGAAGCACAAGAAAAAGAACAAAACTCTCCACACAAGCTTTTTTTTCTCAAATACTTATCAAATAGGTACTCCATATAACACCTATAACATAAAAACGACGCATCAACCACAGATAAGTTGATAAAATATCGTAATTGTAAGGCCAAAAGATCCTTCGGTCGATCGGTGGCTCGCTTTAATTTGTTCTTTTGGATCGTCTTGACCGTTGCCAATAGCCTTACAAAGAAAGCAAGCAAACACAAACTAATGGACGACCGACCTATAAAGATCGAAACAAAGCATATATTCTTCCTTGCGATGGCTAAAACTATGACCAAATCTAGTCGCATATCGCTTGAAGCGACGCATCGTAGTGGCAAGCGGATTTCACTGTGCAAATCTTGTCGCTCTCTGGATGATCATCATAATGTAGTTTGAGGTGAGCAAAGCGTACCAAGGACCAATTAGCATTGACCCTAGTAAAAAAGTATATTTGAGATATCAAACTCTGAAACAAATAAATTCAACTTCAACTTAACTAGTTTCATGGCATATACTTACTATAGTCATATTAAATTCAAAAGTAGTTCAAACTAATTTAAAATGAGTTCAAAACTCACTTACCATAATTATATCAAGGGTATAAAACATTTGCATACCCAAACTCCAAAGATTCTATCAATCATACATGTGTATCGGACTATTCTTAACATGGGTGCATAGGCATTCAGGTGCATACCCACACACGGTTGTGCTAATGAGCGCGCTTGCACGCTACACGTGGGTCGCTAGCTGGATCTCTGGTGTGGTTGGTGTATAACTCAGATGATGCTGACTTTTGCATGAGATAGTAATTTTGCAAATGTAAATAATTTGATGAATTACTGATGGTAACTTTATGTTCGAGAGATAGTAACTTTCTGTAACATTACAATGTGAAAGTTAATACGTGAGAACTGTAAATAACTTTGTGAATTATAGATGACAACCTTTTGTGCATGAGATAGTAACTACGCGCGGGTCTTGCGTCGGGTGGTTATGGTCTGACACATGCATGCATACAGCAGGTGAGAAGCTCTGTTATTAAGTCGCGCGACTAGTCGCGACTAATCGTCGATTAGTCGACAAGTCGGCACACAAGCACCGACTAGTGTTGTCCGACTCGACTAGCTGCGCTAGTCGCTCGACTTGCCGACTAGTCGGCGACTAGCCACGACTAATCGGCCAAGTGTGAGTCAAATGTCTAATTGGCCTAGTGTCAGTGACGCCGTCGGGAGAGGACATATATTACAAGAGAGGGGAAGAGGACATACAAATGCAATCAAAACTCGGCTCCCTACTCCCCACGACGCCGCCGGGTGAGGGAACCCAATGGTAGAAGGCAATTAGTAGTAGAAGCAACAAGCAAGTAGTAGTAGAGTAGTCGACGACTAGTCGGGATTAGTCCCGACTAATCTCCAAGTCGGTAGCATCACGACTCGACTCGACTTTACGACTTAATAACCTTGGTGAGAAGGGAATAAATGCACTTGACTTGTGATTTTTTATTTTGTTTACAAACTAAAAAAATAAAATAACTTTAACTAAAAGTCCAATCTGCAATCCGTTTGCACCATTGTGTTCGAAATTATGAGCTTAACAAAACAAGATCCATGTTGAATATGTTTTGATACTGTGAAATTCATGTAATATAAAGTTACTATCGTGCATGAGTGAAGTTATTGTCAAATACATGTAGAGTTACTACCAGTTTTATATTATTACAATGGACAATAACTCTACATATGTTTGGCAGTAACTACACACACGGCAGTAATTTTTTGTGCGAGTTATTTGCTATTGACATGCATGTTTCTCTCTGCTCTCAATGCATGCATGTTGACAGTAACTTCATTCACACACGGCAATAACTTCATGAATTACAAATAATAATTGTATGTAACTTCATAAATTACAGATGATAACTTGATGTGTATACGATAGTTATTTTACCATAATTAACAAACGCTATTAACTATCCATGGGGTGGTATGGTGAGGTGATTGACTGGTTGGGTTGGTCAGGGTCGCACGTTTATTTTGTATGTAGCTACTGAATAGTGCTTATATATATACTAATATATATCGTATACTAATTCCTAACATACTTTTTTATCACCTTAGGTATACTCATATACTAATTCTAAGACACTACAATGTTAGCTACATGAAAAAATTACAAGGGAGCATATGGTTTTAGACATATTTTACTAATACATTCATATTCGTACATAAAAGTGGTATGTTTAAAAAATTATACATACCACCTTTAAAAAATATATATACCACTTAGATGGTTTTATATACTTATATGCTATACGTACATACCCTATGTTGCGTTAAATACCCTCTACTTTGCGAGATACAACATAGGGAGTAACTACACCTAGGAGTAGAAAAAGGCTAAGGGAGGACGAGAATAGAGGTTTGAACCGGGAAGACGGAGAATTGAGGTTTAAACATCGAAACTACCGAAACCTTGGGTGCCTATCCAGACTATAGTTTACATACAAATATTGTACCATTTTTTAAGCAGATCAAACCTCGAGATAAGATCGATCCGATGATTTACCTGATCTTTCACAGTAGTAATTCCCGAATAAATACGTGGAATACGAAACATAAGATGCAATTCGTACTAGAATAGATAATACTCTCAATCGCAAGCACCGTAACTCACAACCAAGGGGATCTCACGATCTAGTGAATAAATACCTACATCATAGTATGAACTCTTACACTAAGATGAAATCCTAGATTGAAATTCACAAAAACACATTTAGATAGAGATGAACTCTAATGACCGAAGGCATTCACACACATTTTAATTCATATCTCCACTCTATGAAATACATGACGCGTAACATGGCTTATAGCACACTCGGCCTATGGCCTACAAACGCACGCACATAACCCTACCTTGACTTGAACCCAAACATGACCAACACTAGTACACGACTGCTATGCGACACAAATAAAGAACCATATTGGTTTTTACAGAGACTCGAATAAAGCGGCTCAAGCTAACGGACTTAAAATTAAACGTGACTTAACTGCTTATGCACCATCTTTAATTTGGTGTGGCTCGATCTGCAGTGCCCCCGCCTCCTAAGTTACGCAAACAAAAGCGAAAATGCACGCGTTGGCCCGAAATTTTTGAACGAATGGAGTTGTAGATGCATGCAGTTATCTTCGACGTGACCTCCACGCCACTTTCCTCCTATTTTTCTGCACAAAGTCCCCAAGAAAATCTCCTAATATTTCTCTTCCATACTAGCAAATTAGGAGTGCAATCCAAGCACATTTTCCTTGGCGTACAAAATAGAATATTCCAATTTAGAGGAAACCAAATCAAACAGTAATCAGGCTCCTTTCTCTCTGTTAAACTGCGGACGTGACTATTGCTCTTCTAGTCGCACGACAGTGATAGAGCACAACCATCTTCTCCCTTACTATCGGCAGCCCGTTTCTCCACCTCCCCTACACCTACACCTGGCAGCTCTTCATGAATGGCAGCTCCGTGCGCCTCCCCACCTCCCCCACCCCTGCCCAGCAGACCACCTCTCGCTGCAATCACCAGTGCTGCCATTGACGCCACAGCTGCCCTCCGTGCCACCACCACCGCTTCTAACACCTGCGGTCGGCGGCGCCTTCGCCGTCTCTCCGCACCGCCTCTTTCTCACCTGCCCAACCTAAGTGCTATTCGCACTTGTCACCGTACCGTCCACTGCTGCCGCCCACCGCCCTCCTCCCATCCTGCGGCCGGTGGCACCATCGCCGCTTCACCACCCCGCTGCCACCGTTGCCCCACTGCCATGCCGCCCCTTCCCCCCTCCCTCTAAACCTCAGGTTCCCTGTGAACTCTAAACCTAATCCCGCCACCGGCCCTAGGTGAACCCCTCCCTAGCCCTGGTGAACTCTAAACCTAATCCCGCAGCCAGCCGCCGTCGTCACCTGAGAAGAGCATGGAGCGGGAGCTTGTGCCATCACCGTCGCCTGAGAAAAAGCTTATGGCGGGAGCTCGGTCACCGTCGCCCAACAGAAGCTTGTTTGTCGTTGTTGGGGTGCTCGCATCGCGCCGTCCATTCTTATATCTGAGCTCGGCGTGGTGGTAGCGCTGTAAGGCAATCATGCGTCTAGTCGCACCATAGACTTCATCTTAAACTGCAGCTTCAGATTCCTTTTATTTTTCCACGCGCCAAACGAGTCCTTTTCTTCTTGCTTCACACTTGGTTCGATATGATCTCCTGGTTCAATTGCAAAATTATGCACACGTGCACGTGCTTGGCTCGGCTCCATGTACAACTCACGCACAGCACCATGTATCATTACCTCGTGCACCCCAACCCAACTCTCCCGTGCGGTCAGCCTCCAAGTACACGCTAACAGGTGCATTATACACGCTCCCATGCACTGCCTCAACTTGTATGTGCGTTGTTTCTTGGACAGCAGCATCGATTTTAGTTTTGAGCACTAAATCAATATGAAAATTTTCAAAAAGAAAATATTATGGATGTAGGACCTCTGCTTACATAGAGGACTTCTTAACACCTAATACATATTAAGAGTTCCAATGCTGGCAGGACATTAGTATTTGAGTATAATTTATTACGTACATATTGATGTAAAAGAATGTTAGCAAGCTTGTACGTCAATCTGCCATTGAGTTCCTAATAAATTGGCAGACAGCTGTGGCGAATTGGGAAGAACACAAGTCTGATGGATTCTATGCTTTGTAAACTGGTGCTCACTCGCCATCTGTAACATAGCCTAGTAGTGTGACACTTTAATTCCCTAGCTAATGACAATAATCGATTCTTGATTCCACCCAACCATGGGTTATTTGTATGGATTTTTTGCTATGATTTTCTGTAATTTGATTATGTGGCCAATGTGTTCTAAGCCAAGATTACTATACAAGCCAATGGATATGTTCTTTTCAGCTTATGGCTTATGACTTCCCTCAAACAAATAAATGGGACGGTTTCTTTGCCGCCATTTTGAAGCAGCTTATCAGGATAGTTTTTTAGAAGCGATTTATCGGTTTTCGGTTTGTTCGCATTCGCACTATGACTAAAAGTTATAAGCCGTAGCTTAAAAAATATACCTAATTAATTTCATATTCTAAAGGAAAAACCTAGTGCACACTTTTTGTATTTGACAATCCTACGGCTATGTGTGATTTTTTTGTACTACCACTAATCGCAATAGATGTTGCTCCTTTTTCTCTCCTTTTTTTTAGAATTTGAGTAATCCTACAGACAGTACTGATGCCTGATGGTATGATTTTCATGGTGGAGCTAACTACATATTTCCAGTTAGTGTTTAAGAACATGGCTGAACTGAGTGAATCGACGGATACGACTTCCATTGGAGTGAGCTATTTCTTACATGGTTATTGACAAGAGCTAAATTGTGCAATGAAAATACTTTGTATAGGGCCTCTGTTTGTCTTGAACTTTTTGAGCTCTGTAAGCATGAAGGCTGTATAGTCAGAATAGTAGCTATAGTCCGTTCTCTGTTAAATTGAAATATTGTTTTTTTTTGTCAAAATGCAGAGTAGGTAGTAGATTAGTGAGACTAACTCTTAGTATCTGTTCTCTCTTTTTTATTTGTGAGGGAGAATATCTGTTCTTTATGTTGATTTGCAGCGATGTGCTGTTTGAATACGGCAAACAAGTGAAGAATTTGGGGGACGCTTTATTCGAGCTGCTTTCCCAGGCACTTGGGCTTAAACCGAGCTACTTGACAGATATAGAGTGCAACCAAGGACAGATTATACTGTGCCACTACTACCCTCCATGTCCTCAGCCTGAACTCGCCATTGGGACAAGCCGGCATTCAGATAATTGCTTCCTGACTTTACTTCTCCAGGGCGATGTTGGCGGCCTTCAGATCATGCATCAGGACCGATGGGTTGACGTTACACCCACCCTGGGCGTTCATCGTGAACATTGGCGATCTCTTACAGGTATGTTCAGAATTCAGATCATCCAAACTTGAATTGAGCATAAGTCGTGCCATGTTGAAACAATTTGCCATGTTTGCTTCAAAGCTAATTGTTTCTTTCACATGTTCAGTTGATCTCCAATGACAGGCTCAGGAGTGTGGAGCATAGAGTGTTGGCGAAGAACGCTGAACCGAGAGTTTCAATTGCGTGTTTTTCAGCACGCATTTCCATCCAGCTTCCACGAGGATGTATGGTCCAATCAAAGAGCTACTGTCTGATGAGAACCCTCCTTTGTACAAGGAAACGCTCGTCAGAGATTACATCGCACATTTCTTCTCCATTGGGGTAGATGGCAAGGCCAAAACTGCTCTTGCTGATTTCCAGTTATGATATAAATACAGGAAGAATTATGTATGTGTTCTGTTAGTGTATATGGAGTACGGGCAATATCCATGTACTTGGAACTTGGAAGACTGGAGAAATGTGTATTGCCAAGAGGGAGTTATGTCTGCTTTGAACAATTATTTCAACATGTTGTATGCATCATATCTGTGAAATAAAGGATCGGTAATAACATGTCTACAAGCTAGCATTGTGATTTTACTATGCTCTTTGCTCTGATCTACTCAAATCACTGCAACTTGGTGCGCTTCTCAACTTATAATTGCATGTGTTACTTCCCGATGATCAAAAGACAAAAGCTTTGTGGTAACTCCATTTCTGAGGCCGTCGAATCACTCTGCAACTGAAATTCTTAGGTAGTTGCAGGAAACTCGATTCTTCCTGCAACTGACCAGGAATTTCAGTTGCCGAGTGATTCAACGTCTCAGAAATAAGATTGTCACAAGCTTCCTCCTGACTGTTGCCCAGCCCCCCCGGGGAGAAGCGCAGAAGGAGAGCAGGGAAAGAATGAGCAAAACACAGAGAAACTTTTTTCTTTTTCTTCGTTTCCGGCGACTCATGCCATCCACGGCTTCTATTCGTTGTATTCTTCTCAAAACTCTCACTGAGCTTTATAGGATTTACATGCCTTTAAATAAGCCTCACACACATACGGTTACACCACCGCACGCACTCTCTACTACTACACTTCTAACAACCACGCCGCTCAGCCACTTGTTGAGCTCTCGATCGTTGCCCATGCGCCCTCGCCTGCCCATGCAACCGCTCCACCACCGATGCGCCGACCAACTCATGCCGACCGCTACAGTGACCAGTCACCTGCCCATACCGGGCAGTTAGCCGAGCAAAGATGACCTGCGTCACCCACGACCACCTGTGCTGATACCTGCTACCAAGTGCTACAGTGATCGACATACGACCACTGGCTTCATCCTCGGCTTGTCTTCGACCACGGCGCCAGCGACTACGACGCTGGTCATTACAACAACCACACAACATGGTCGTAACCGACCACGCACAACGTGGTCGTAACGACCACTGCTTCTGGGACTACCGGCCTTCCGACCACGGCTGCTCGGCCACGGCTTCCCTTCGATCGCTTCACTGACCACATAGGTCTTCGAGCACCGACCATCTTACTGTAGCTTCGACCATGGCTTCGACCACAGCATCGACCAGACCTTCGACCATGGCTTCTACCAGGCTTCGACCATAACCAGTGCACATGACTGTCGACTGTAGTAGCTACGACTACCGACCATCGACCACGGTAGCTACGACTACTGACCATCGACCACGGCAGCTCCAACTACTGACCATCGACCACGGTAGCTCCGACTATGGACCATCGACCACGATAGCTACAATTACCGACCATCGACCACGGTAGCTACAACTACCGACCATTGACCACGGTAGCTACGACTACCGACTATCTTTCGCCCCCATGACCTCCTCCCCAAGCACGCCCCCTTGTCCTTGAGCCGCACGACGACCCCCTCATCCTTGAGACGCACCCCTCATCTTTGAGACACACGATAACCCCCTTATCGACCCCATCGCCGCCGTCACCAATGGCTTCACTGGCAGAGATATGGAGGTGAGCAGCTCTAGCAGCATGGCAGGAAGCGGTGGGGCTAGTGGCTCTGGAGGTGCGGTAGGAGCAAAGGCTCGCACGGCACTGCTCGGTTCTATGGGAGAGAGGGGAACGAGAGATGAAGGTGAGCAACTAGGGATAGTATGGTCTTTTGCCACATCATTATGTTGATTGTTGCCTTGACTAACAAAAGTGGCAAAAACAAAATAGACACAAAATTTTGAGTGGAAAAAACATAATGTGCATATTCTTGATGGCATAACCAAAATTGCACATATTTTCAATGGCACAAACAAAATTTTCTGTTTAATAAATTAGTTTTAATTATAAAAGTTGAGATGCAAGACCCACATGTCATAGACTTATTAGAGCTTAAACTTGATTAACTGTGCCATTAGGTTGCCTCACAGGTGGACCCCACCTGGCAGAGAGAGAGAGAGAAGAGTAGAGCCGACATGGCCGAGCTCACTGGCAAGCTTGCCAGTGGCGAGGTGGGTGTGGAGAGGCGAGGATGACTAGAGAAATGGAAAGAGGGAAGCATAATAGAGGATGCTGAGGTGATGGCTTCGAAGGAGAGGCCCTGCAGGTCTCCGGCAATAGGGTTTGGCGGTGGTGTGGGGTAGGGCCACAGAGGAAAAGGCGATGATGTCGGCAACGTTAGAGAAGAACCAAGGTGGTCAGACAGTGGTGGGCAGGCATGGTGGTGACGGGCTTCACGACGGGGCGAAGGAGAGGCTACAATGAGGTGCAGATTACATTCCTTGCTAACCGGAGATGGTACAAGAACGACTAATGGAACAGGGGCTCACCGAACTATGAGGGAGAGCAGAAATGGCAACGACGATCGGAGTTGGAAGTGATGACCCAATCTTGGCAATAGATTGCAACAACATTGAAATTGAATGAGGACTTGAGCATGAGGGGCCAAGGGGCGAGCTTGTATATGGATACAAGCAAGGAAAGCTCATCGATGTCAATGGTGGCTTCAGAGCATGCTAACCGGCGTCGAGAACGACGCTCATGTTCCCAGTTAACCAGAGAGCAACAAGCTCCAGTTCCTAGAAAAATGAGGTGGGCGATGAGATAGAAAGAAGATGATGCACACGAAAGGCTTTTGTACCCAGGGAGTCAGATGAGAGATTCTCGTGAGAAGCTTAGAGAACAGCAAGAAAAGGGACGCGTTCTCATTGTCTTGCTCGTCAATGCTCCACAAGCGGAGGAAGATAAAAGGGGAGTATTAGAGAATGTTGGCGACGAGACGAGACAACTGAGGTGGCCAGAGATGCTCACGTGGGCGGACGACTTGGTCTGAGCACCAGATTCAATTAGGGCAGACGACGGCGATGCAACATGGTGCTTACCCACGCAGGGATTGGCGGAGGTGGGAGGTGATGAGCTGAGGTGGTAGCAATGACCATGACATGACCTCCGGTCCACTCGGTAGTGACGAAGGGCGATGACGGTCGAGTGGAGCGGCTGCAGGTGTGGCTACGAAAGACGACTCTTGTTGCGCAGGCTCGAGCTGTCAGCGAGTGAGAGAAATAGTGGCAAGAGGAGTGGGCTGCTGCTAGGTTGGGATGGGAGCGAAGGGAATAGTCCACGACAGCTTTCGGCCCAAAGGAAGGGCGGGAGAGGGAAAAAGATTTTGAAATTATTTGAAACTTGAAATTTTGAGGAATTTTAAACATAGCAAACGGATTCCAAAAATTATGAAATGTTTTGTTGATATAGCTAAGGTCAGGTAGGACTTAGGAAAATTATTTTTAGGATTTTATCAGCTTTTATTTTTTTCTCTCAAATTCATTTATTGTTTTCTTAAATTGAGAAAGGTTTTTAATAAATGGAAAAAATGTAGAGAGAAATTCTCATAGATTCATAACTTAATATTTTAAAGGTAAATAATAGGGGATTATAATATTGGACTATTACACTCTAATCCCCTTGCATAAAAACTTGGACCTGTAAAAATCCATCCTCTTCCTAACCCCTTTTGATTATTTGATGAAAGATAACATATACATTGGAACACTACATAGACTTGAATTTATCGACACTAACCGCCCCCTATAGATAAAATTTTCTCCTGCCGGCAACTTACTTTGTGTTCAACTTTATTCTCAGTCCCATTCCAATCATCATTTCTTAATCTCTTCTTATCAATTGGTATTCCCAATATTTCATCGCTATTTACCACTTTTGCAAGTAAATATCTTTTCGTACACCTCTATTCTTTCCCGAGCAGGTCCTAGGCAGAAGACTTCACTTTTGTGAAAATTAATCTTCATCCCAGACATTTGCTCAAAAAGACCTATGAATTTCAAGTTTTTTTGCACTTTCCATATCATCCTACATAGAAAAGATGGTATCATCTGCATATTGCAGTATGGCCTGCCCATCTTCTGCTAAACGAGGAACCAAGCCTTTTATCAAATCATGTTTCTGAGTTCTTTCAACCATTAAAGCTAAAATAATCCACTACCAGATCAAAATGCAGAGGAGACAAAGGATCTCCCTGCCTAAGACCATTCTGAATTCTAAAATAAGGACCACTTTCCCATTTACTTTGACCCCCCACATGACTAGGGCTACAATCAGGTCAGATTCGGACGGATATTGCTTATACCGTATCATAATCCATATTTTTTCTCAGATTCGGAGTCGGATATGGTAAGACCGGATACGTATACAAATTCAGAGTATTCGGAGTTTTGGATATGGTACCGTCAAGACGGATATACAATGATTTCTTATCATAAATGGATAATATAGGCAAAAAGCATGGACATACAAAAAGGAATATACATTGAACCATAATTACAACAAACATATACAACAATGGTCATGACTAAGCACAGAACACATCAAGGATCCATTCGTGATCACCTTGCTTTGACATGGGCCACTTGCTGGTGTTGGGCATTGTTATGAAATGAGCAGCTTGCTGGTGCTAGGCACTTACCGGATATCCGGTCTGATATTATCCAAATAACCATTTATTGATGCTATTTGGTCGGATAAAAGCCCTCCTGATTTCGCTACTGAATCCAATTCTAACTATCCAATGCCGATACCAAATCCGACCGAATAACAAACTCCCTTCCCGAATGTGGTACCAAACGGATTAGGTACTGGGTCAGTCAGGAATTACCTGACCCATTTGCACCCCTACACATGACCCCTAAGACCACAACTACCTTCATGATCCAATCATTCCACATTGTAGGGAAACATTTCATTTGCAAGACTAGTTACAAGAAGGGCCATTTAACTTTATCATATGCTTTTTCGAAGTCAACTTTAAATAGGACCTAGATATTTTTTTCTTCTTATTCAGTTCATACAAAGTTTCATGAAGCATTAAGATTCCTTCCATTATATACCTTCTTTTTATAAAAGTAGTTTGTGTGTGTTTAACCGTAGGTCTAATAACTCTAATTAGCCTGTTTGTCAACACCTTGGTTATGATTTTGTAGCTTACATTCAAAAGACATCTGCACCTTATTTGCATCTTTACTTTTAGGAACAAGAGTATAATCACATAATTCAGCCTTGCAATATATAGTTAACCAGAATGGAAGTCATCAAGCAAATTTTTGTGATCAAATTTGATCAAATCCCAATATTTCTAATAGAATTTAACTAACACATGCGATGTAGCCAAATAACAGTCACGCTAATAATCATAGCATGGTTAAATCTTGCCACACCACCATCATTGATGTGGCAGTGTTGGCCAAAGTCACCATTTTCTGCCTCTAGGCTAGACTTATCCTATAGTGTGGCAGTATTATTTGGCATGGTCAAAAGGGTTATATTTATAAATAAGTTAGACAAAAGATTATTGATAAAATGAAAAGGGATCAAATAAGAAAAAATATTCCCCTATCTCTCTCTCTTTCTTTCTTTCTTTCTTATCTTTGTAAATCGAAAATCAGGCCTACAATCTATTTAGAGCATATCCTATTAAGGTAGGCTGGATAGATTATTTTAGACGTCTGGTGCCTGCCGCATCGACCAAGCCAAACAAAGCCATAACGCATCAGTCTCTCACTGCCTGACGCCACCAGTCCACCACCAAACACCTCGACGACGGCACCATGTCCGCTTCCTCTCCTGCCGCCGCCTCAGCCGCCTACGACCGCACAGCCGAGCTCCGCGAGCTGGACGCGACCTTGTCTGGCGTCCGCGGCCTCGTGGCCTCCGGCGCCACGAACCTCCCCCGCATCTTCCGCGTCCATGACCCCGAACCGGAAGCACAACCTAACGGCCCCAGCCAAGAGCCGTTGACCGCGACCATCCCGGTGATCGACCTCGGCGGCAACGACCGCGACGCCGTGGTGGAATCCGTCCGTCGGGCTGCGGTGGAGTGGGGGTTCTTCCAGGTGACGGGCCACGGGGTGCCCGAGGGGGCGATGGCCGCGGCGGTGGCGGCGGCGCGGGGGTTCCACGAGGCGGACGGCGGGGAGGGCAGCGACAAGGCGCGCCTCTACTCGCGGGAGCCCGGGAAGGCGGTGAAGTACCACTGCAACTTCGACCTGTACCAGTCGCCGGTGGCCAACTGGCGCGACACGCTCTACCTCCGCATGGCACCCGACCCGCCGGCAGCCAGCGAGCTGCCGGAGAACTGCCGGTGAGTGCTCTGACTGTACTTCACCGTAATACTACTAGTAGTACTAGATTTTGCATGTAGCACTGCGCAATGACTTGTAGCGACGGGGTTGGATTAATTTGTTACTCAGTTGGTTCTATAATATAAATCTATTATAGAGATTAAAAATATAGTTATTATAATATTTCTATAGTATACTTCTAATTTAATACTGAAAAATAAGTAAATAATTATAATAGTATATTATTTAATAGATATATATATATGGTTAATAGAATTAATTCTTTTAAATTTAATAGCTTCTTAATTTGTATGTACCATAGACTTTGGACTTATATTATATTGCCACGGGTTAGGCGTGCGTAGTAAAATAAGCATGATGAGGTGCATGACCTCGTGATGTTTAGTACTAGTTCCTATAATTAAATTGTGTATGCTTTCAGAGTATCTTGCTGCCAATCTCCGAGAATCGGGTCTTTTGTCACTTATCTCTCTCTCCATATATATATATATATATATATATATATATATATATATATATATATATATAGAAGCCTCTTTCTACACCGGGTGTAGTTACACCTATATCGTATCTCGCATGTAGGGAGTATCTCGCAATGAGGGATGTACGTGTAGTATACAAGTATTTAAGATCATCTAGGTGGTATGAACAATTTTTCAGAAGTGGTATGTACATTTTTTCGACATACTCCTTTTTATGCGCCAGATATAAGGGTATTTACAAAATACGCTAAAAACTATGAACTCATTTACAAGTTTTCATGTGGTTCACATTGGAGTATCTTATAATTAGTATACAAATGTACCTAAAGTGATAAAGGAGTATTTCAAGTTTGTTTAGGTGGTATATTAGAGGTGGGTGTAACTACACCGGTGTAGAATGTATTTTTCCTATATATATATATATATATATATATATATATATATATATAGAAAGAGAGGGGAATACCTTTTACACCGGTGTAATACTTCCATCACTAATATACCACCTAAACAAACTTAAAATATCTTTTTATCACTTTAGGTATGCTTGTATACTAATTATAAAATACTCCAATGTGAACCACATGAAAATTACATGGAGACCATAGTTTTAGCATATTTTATAAATACCTTCATATACATATAAAAGGAGTATGTTTAAAAAGTATATACCACATCTAAACAATTGCTCATATCACCTAGATGGTCTTAAATACTAGTATACTACACGTATACCTCCGATACGCGAGATACTCTACTTTATGAGATACGATATAGGTGTAATTGCATCCAAAGTAGAAAAGAGGCTTCCTATATATATATATATATATACATATATATATGTGTGTGTGCCCAGACTCTATGATTGAGTTTTCTATGCATGATTAAGACTTTTCATTATGCTAAATCAATGACTTTCTTTCTAAATCGATGTCTTTTCGAATTAATGAATGTTATCGGGTTTGCCTGATATATTATATATCATTGCACTTGCACGCATCTAAAAGCAGTCCAAAGACAGAGAAGCTTAGTGGCCAGACACCATGGTGCCCCATTTCAGAGTAGAGGGAAGGAGAACAGAGGTTTGAACCACACCCATGATCGAAACTACTGTAACATTGGGTGCTTATCTAGACTATAATTTATATACAAATATTGAACCATTTTTTAAGCGGATCAAACCTTGAGATAAGATCAGTCCAACGATTTACCTGATCTTTCATAGTAGTAATTCCCGAATAGATATGAGGAATACGAGATGCAATTCGTACTATAATAGATAATACTCTCAACCGCACGCACCATAACTCACAACCATGGGGATCTTTCGATCTAGTGAATAAATACCTACATCATAGTATAAACCCTTACACTAAGATAAAATTCTAGATTGAAATTCACAAGAACACATTTAGAAAGAGATAAACTCTAATGACCTAAGGCGCACACATTTTAAGGTGCCGCTCATTTGGGTGAAAAAGTGGCTTATGGTGAAATTTTATTGTGGTAATCGAAATTGCATCAGAATCGATGGTGGTATATTTGGCGTAATTAAATTTAAAAAAAATATATTAGAAAAAATATATTAGCCCATCATGGACAATGCAAACGAATACGGAAAAAAAGAACCGACAAAAAAGCTCAAAAAAACCAAAAAGCTAGAAAAGACGAAATTTAGGAATAGTGAAAAATAAATCAGAAGCCTGAAGTTCAAACCAAAATGAGCGGAGCTTAATTGACATCTCCACCCTACGAAATACATGACGCGTAACATGGCATATATAGCCAGCACACACGGCCTATGTCCTACATACGCACGCACACATAACCCTACCTTGACTTGAACCCAAACATGGCCAAGACTTGTACACGACTCGTTGCGCGACACAAATAAAGAACCAGATCGGTTTTTACAGAGGGACTCGATTAAAGTGGCTCAAGCTAACGGACTTAAAATTAAACGTGACTTAATCTGTTGACGCTCCATCTTTAATTTGGTGTGGCTCAATTTGCAGGTGCCCCCATCCTAAGTTATACAGAGAAAAGCAGAAACGCACGCGTTGGAGGAACACACACGCTGGACCGAAATTCTTGAACAAATGGAGTTGTAGATGCATGCAGTTATCTTCGACGTGACCTCCACGCCACTTTCCTCCTATTTTTCTGCACAAAGTCCCCAAGAAAATCTCCTGATATTTCTCTTCCATACGTAGCAAATTAGGAGTGCAATCCAAGCACCTTTTCCTTGGCGTACAAAATAGAATATTCCAATTTAGAGGAAACCAAATCAAACAGTAATCGGGCTCCTTTCTCTCTGTTAAACTGCGGACGTGACTATTGCTCTTCTAGTCGCAAGATAGTGCTAGTCGCAACCATCTTCTCCTTGCTATCGGCACCTGCTTTCTCCACCTCCCTACACGGCAACTCTTCATGACCGCAACTCCGCGCGCCTCAACCCCGCCACCGGACCACTTCTCTGCAGCCGGCGCGCGCCATCGACGCCACGGCTACCCTCCGTGCCGCCACCGCTGCTTCCACCACCTATGGCCGATGGCGCCCTCGCTGTCTCGCCACGCCGCCACCTCTTTCCTACCCAACCACCGCCACCTCGCCGAACCTAAGTGCTAGTCACACTCGTCACCGTACCATCCACTGTTGTCACCCACCGCCCTCCTCCTATCCCACGGCCGGTAGCACCATCGCTGCCTCACCGCCCGCCGCCATGTTGTTGCCCCACTGCAAGATTGCTACTTCCCCCCTCCCTCTAAACCTCAGGTTCTCGGTGAACCCTTCCCTAACCCCGGTGAACCCTAAACCTAATCTTGCGCCTAGTCGCACAATAGACTTTACCTTAAATTGCAGCTTCAGATTCCTTTTATTTTTCCACGCGCCAAGCGAGTCCTTTTCTTCTCGCTTCACACTTGGCTCGATATGATCTCCTGGTTCAATTGCAAAATTATGCACACGTGCACACGCTTGGCTCGGCTCCATGTACAACTCACGAACAGCACCATGTATCATTACCTCGTGCACCCCAACCAATCTCTTCTGTGTGCTCGGCCTCCAAGTCCACGCGAACAGGTGCATTATACACTGCCATGCGCTGCCTCAACTTGTATGTTTGTTGCTTCTTGGACAGCATCGATTTTAGTTGGAGCACTAAATCAATATGGAAAATTTCAAAAACAACAAAAATTGTGGATGTAGGACCTCTGCTTAGATAGAGG
The DNA here is from genome assembly GCA_036346245.1 of Bonia amplexicaulis. Taxonomy (NCBI): domain Eukaryota; kingdom Viridiplantae; phylum Streptophyta; class Magnoliopsida; order Poales; family Poaceae; genus Bonia; species Bonia amplexicaulis. The sequence continues at coordinate 2,832,296 of CM070744.1, forward strand.
ACTTCTTAATACCTAATACATAATAAAAGTTCCAATGCTGACAGGACATTAGTATTTGAGTAAGTTTATCACATACATATTGATGTAAAAGAATGTTAGCAAGCTTGTACGTCAATCTGCCATTGAGTTCCTAATAAATTGACAGACAGCTGTGGCGAATTGGGAAGAACACAAATCTGGTGGATTCCATGTTTTGTAAACTGGTGCTCACTCGCCAACTGTAACATAGCCTAGTAGTGTGGCATCTTATTTCTCTAGCTAATGACAATAATCGATTCTCGATTCCACCCAACCATAGGTTATTTGTGTAGATTTTCTACTATGATTTTATGTGATTTGAATATGTGGCCAATGGGTTCTAAGCCAAGATTACTACACAATCAAATGGACTTGTTTTTTTTTTCAGTTTATAGCTTATGACTTCTCTTAAACAAATAAATGGGACAACTTCTTCACCGTCGTTTTGAAGCGGCTTATTGGCTTACGGTTTGTTTGCACTCGCACTCGCACTATGACCAGAAGTTATAACTCGCAGCCCAAAAGAACATACCCAATTAATTTCACATTATAAAGGAAAAACCTAGTGCTCACTTTTTGTATTTGACAATCCTACGTCTATGTGTGATTTTTTTCTGCTACCACTAACCGCAATTGATGTTGCTCCTTTTTTTTTAGAGTTTGAGTAATCCTACAGACAGTACTGATGCCTGATGGTATGATTTTCATGGTGTAGCTACCTATATATTTCCTGTTAGTGTTTAAGAACATGGCTGAACTGAGTGAATTGACAGATTCGACTTCCATTGGAGTGAGCTATTGCTTACATGGTTATTGACAAGAGCTAAATTGTGCAATGAAAATATTTTGTATAGGGCCTCTGTTTGTTTTGAACTTTTTGAGCTCTGTAAGCATGAAGGCTGTATAGTCAGAATAGTAGCTATAGTCCGTTCTCTGTTAAATTGAAATATTGTTTTTTTTTTGTCAAAATGCAGAGTAGATAGTAGATTAGTGAGACTAATTCTTAGTATCTGTTCTCACTTTTTTATTTGTGAGGGAGAATATCTGTTCTTTATGTTGATTTGCAGCGATGTGCTGTTTGAATACGGCAAACAAGTGAAGAATTTGGGGGACACTTTATTTGAGCTGCTTTCCGAGGCACTTGGGCTTAAACCGAGCTACTTAACAGATATAGAGTGCAATCAAGGACAGATTATACTGTGCCACTACTACCCTCCATGTCCTCAGCCTGAACTCACCATTGGGACAAGCCGGCATTCAGACAATTGCTTCCTGACTGTACTTCTCCAGGACGATATTGGCGGCCTTCAGATCATGCATCAGGACCGATGGGTTGACGTTACACCCACCCCTGGAGCGTTCATCGTGAACGTTGGCGATCTCTTACAGGTATGTTCAGAATTCAGATCATCCAAACTTGAATTGAGCATAAGTGCGTGCCATGTTCGAAACAATTTGCCATGTTTGATTCACAGCTAATTGTTTCTTTCACATGTTCAGTTGATCTCCAATGACAGGCTCAGGAGTGTGGAGCATAGAGTGTTGGCGAAGAACGCTGAACCGAGAGTTTCAATTGCATGTTTTTTCAGCACGCATTTCCATCCAGCTTCCACGAGGATGTATGGTCCAATCAAAGAGCTACTGTCTGATGAGAACCCTCCTTTGTACAAGGAAACGCTCGTCAGAGATTACATCGCACATTTCTACTCCATTGGGTTAGATGGCAAGGCCAAAACTGCTCTTGCTGATTTCCAGTTATAAGTACTGGAAGAATTATGTATGTGTTCTGCTAGTATATATGGAGTATGGGCAATATCCATGTACTTGGAACTTGGAAGACTGGAGGAATGTGTATTGCCAAGAGGGAGTTATGTCTGCTTGGAACAATTATTTCAACATGTTGTATGCATCATATCTGTGAAATAAAGGATCGGTAATAACATGTCTACAAGCTAGCATTGTGATTTTACTATGGTCTTTGCTCTGATCTACTCAAATCACTGCACCTTGGTGCGCTTCTCAACTTATAATTGCATGGGTTACTTCCTGATGATCAGAAGACAAAAGCTTTGTGACAAACCCATTTCTGAGGCCATCGAATCACTCCGCAACTGAAATTCCTAGGTAGTTGTGGGAAAATTCAGGACCTTAGAAATGGGGTTTTCCCTACAGTTGCCTAAGAATTTCAGTTGCGGAGTGATTCAACGGCCTCAGAAATGGGGTTGTCACAAGCTTCCTTCTGACACCCGGTGGCTACTTACACTCAACCTCGTCATGGATCCATCAGAACAGCGATCGGGCTGCGAACGTAATGCTTGTCAGAGACCCAACGTAGGCTGCCCTCCGCCGTGCCGTTGGTGGCATTGCCACCTCTCCTGAACCTCACCTTGAACTCCCTCTTCTGGTACAGAAAGGCGAACTCCAGCCTGTTTGGCACCACCTCCACGGCGACACCATGCGGCGCGACAACCTCCGCGGTGTACACCGAGAACGTCTCCCGACGTTGGTCACCGTGCGCCTCACTCGGCCTCCGGCGCGGCCGGCGTGAGCGACACCATGAACGACGGTAGTTGAGGTCCTTGCCGTCGATCTTCTTGAACAATATGCAGCTCACGTTCTGCATCGGCTGCGCGATGATCTCGTTGACGAAGCTGTCGTTGTACCCGAGGCCGCAGATGTACGGGATGTAGTCTAGTGCCGAGAGGTCGTACACAGCCCCGGGTCCAGGGCCTTGGTCGGGTTCACGAGCCCGGCGCCCATATCGAAGTGGCTCGCCGGCCGGCCGGTCGTCTCGTCGGTGATCGGCGTGCCGTCCGGGTGAGTCACGTCAGCTGTTGTCATCATCGCCGACTTGATCGCGGCCGGTGACCACCCGGTGCGCTCTTCAGCACGGCGGGCGGTGACTCCACCTACCACCCCCACCCGCCAGCCTCCCTAACCCCGTGAACTGTACCTAAACCTATCCCGCCACCGCAACTAGGTGAGCCTTGCCGTAACTCTAACCATCCGATCGTCCACCAGAGAGCTGGAGCGGTTGTGCACCATCACTAGGCCCTTGTTCACTCACGATGGTGTTTTTGTCTAGCCGTCGCATGCTTCACTTATTCGGTTGCTCAGAGCGCTTATCCATCGCCCATACGACTCCTAACCTGTCATCTGTCCCGCCAATTCGCACTCCTTCACCTGTCTTACTCCAATGCCAACTAGCAGCTCGCATTGTCCCAACACTTGCGCACAGATCTACGCAACATGCTATCAGACCCTGCTACTGCTTACGCCTATTCATAGCCAAGTGAGTTGATTTGACTGACATTCCACAATTCAGAAAATTAAAAATTAGGACGCTGCATCGATTCAAACTTCATATGCTTGATTTGCAAGCACAGTTTTGATTATGACTTTAAATCTGTACAATTCCATACTGTTAATACTAGCAGTTTGCTAATAATCCAACAGTCATAAGTCAATCTGCCAGGATCTATATTTTAAATGTACCTAATTCAGTATGCAATGTCAGCTAGATTACCAACCATGGCAATGATGCATATTGTGTTGATTAGCCAACTGTTACTATGATTTGTGATTCTCTGCGCCATTGTAGTAGCTATGTTTTTACAGTTTATCTTCTAATCATAATACTTACTTACAGGTTAGTTACATAATTTTGAATTTATATTCAAGGTTCCTTGCACATTCTTAACTGTGATATCTCATTGCTATATTTATAGAAACCATGAGTTGCCCCTTTGTAGAAATTACGAAGCTAGCGTATTCCTACTATCAATTCGTAGAAATTCATTTCTTTTTTAGAAATGGTACCTAGCATTGATCTAGATGACCTTCAATTGTATTGACATTTCGTCCTATTTTGATTTGAGTACTAAATATCGAATATTTCGACCACGTCGTCCCGGCAGATCCGTAGTCCTCCCACTTAAACCCCCACGGCCGATCTCACCCCTCCATGTGGCTGCGATCCGCACCGCCCTCCCTCTCTCCTCCTCTCTACCATCCGGGGCCCACATGTCAGGGCCTTTCTTCCCGTGCGCCTCCTTCCTTTCTTCTCGTTTCCCTTTCCTTTTTCTACGGCACACCAGATCCTCGCCCTTCCTTTCATTCCCGCTCTCTCTTGTTTGGTATCCATGAGACAGCCGGGACAAATTCCCCAATTCCTCGCCTCTCCTTTCCTTTCGCCCCCACTTTCCTTTCCTTTCCTCCCTTTCCTTTCCGCCTCCGCCATCTCCGTGCTCCCAGACCTTATATAAAGGCCCCAGAGCACCTCTTCCCTTGCACCACCTCCTCGCTCTTCTCCTCCTTTCAGGAGCTCCCGACCCCTGCCAGCTCACCCGGTCTGCGCGCCAGCGAGCTCCTTCGACGAGCAATTGCTGCTAGCTCGGGCCACGTCACGCCTTGTCGTCCCCACCTCCACCTTTCTCGTGCCTCGGCGATCACGGACACCTCGGTCGAGCCCTCCATCGCCGGTCTGCCGCCGCCGCCGGCGAGCCGCTCGCCGCTTCTCCCTGTCGTCGGTCGCCTCCGCTCATTGGCGACCTCCGCGCCAGTACTATGATTCCCATGCGCCTCTCCTCCTCCGACCCTCATTGCTGGCCGCCTCACTGCCGTCCCGACGAGCCCTGTGTCTCGTCCGCCACTCGCCGAGGCGGCCATGCTCGGTGATGGTCTTGGCGTGGCGGCCTGGTGGCGGCAGGTGGCGCAACCTCGGTGCCTCCTCGCCCCGTCGGCGCCATCTCACTCCGCTCGGCCCGGTCGTGACCACAATCCTCCCGCCTCGTGGCAGACATGTGGAATGCCATGTCAGCAAAATCCACCCAGTCAGCAGCCATGTCACTACCACCCCAGCCCTCTGCCACCTTGTAGGATCGAAAGCGGCGGAGGGGGTGAATGTTGCTTTCAAAAATCCCCCTAAGTATCCACTTACCAACTTTTCTCCGATAGCAATAGATGCTATGAAGTTAGAGTTAAGTTCATTGGAAACTTAAGCACACCAAAGAGAAAGCGAGACAAGAGAATTCAGCTGACTGCAAAAGAGACATGTTGATGGCTACACACAAAAATGAAACTGGGAGACTAGTCTAATCATAAGACAATAACTCGGTCTCGCTGCTATATTACAAATGGTCTGATGATGGCTGCACTCTCTGGGCAAAGGATACCAAAAATCAGCTACCTGAAAGTTGTACTAAGGATTCTGCTCTCAGCCGAACACACTAAATCAGTACAAAAGGAGAAAAAAAATAGACCAACTGATTTGAGCTTTTAACACAGAAACTGGACAGACTTCCTGCTGCAAAGAAGAACCACCAAAAGAACTACCGAGTACTAATCAACAAACTTGAGCTAACTCTGTCCTTGCTGCCGAAAGAACCAGAAAATGAAGACTGAAAATAGCACTGAAAAAGGAAAATAGCAGCAAGTTTCTCAGCTGCAAACAGCAGCAGTTTTCAGCTGAAAAACAGCAGCAAGAAGGGGGCTGAAAACACCAGCAAGAGTTGCTGAAAAAAGCAGTAAATCTGCAGAGAAAAGAGTCACGAAATGCAGTCCAAAAATGCAGAAAACATAGCAGGCAGCTGTTGTCCATAAGTAAACTGCAGGCTGAAAACTGACTGAAAATCTGCAGTGTTTTTGTTAAAGAAACAGAGGAATCACAGCAACTGAAAGCAGCAATTTGTTTCAGCAAATGCTGCTGTAAACAGCAGAGAAATCAGCAGAGCAAGAAATGCGTATGACTGCAGAATCGAAAGTCTGAATATTTGGTTGGCTGCCGAAAACAATATGCACAGCAATTACTGAGAAGGTCCATCCAAGACAAAATGATTGCATAATTGCTGTGAATTTCAGGCCAAAGGAGAAGAACTACAAACTTAATAGCATAGAGACATCACTCAACAAGAGAAATCAATAGGAGACCAAGAATTTGAGATTTTAGCCAAAAACTGAAAAGTTTCAGAGATCATGGAATCATTTTGCATACTGCACTTCTCATGGCAATTTTAACAGAAAGATCATGGAATTCTGGATCGCATGTAACCCAGTTAAAATCAGCCTAGATTAGCAAGTAGATAGTAAAAATTTCAACCAAAATCGAGCTCATCTGGACTACATGCAGCATGATCAAAAATAGCACAAAAGTGACAAAAATCTGACCAACACAACAGACTAGCAGTCAGTTCGCTGCTTCATTCCCAAACTGAGAAGGAGAGAATACTCATCAACTTTGGGCAACTTGTTGCCGTTTGCTGAACAATAGAAGAAATATAAACCGAAGATACAAACTACAGCCAACTGAGATTTAGTGCAGTCCAAACCAGCTGGTAAACACAGAGAAAACTACTATTCGGAATCCTGAGTGAACACATGTAGACCAAAACCAAAACATATGAGATGATCAAAAATCAGATCATAAAACACATCTCAGATAAATTTCAATCCAATCAAAAAGATACAAAGGAGTCCCGATACGCATGGACATTAGAACAGGGAAGATTACATGACTCTCAATCCATCATCTCCCTCTCCATCCTCAAGAATACCAAGAACCTCACATGTTCTTGGGAGGAACACACACACTAGAGAGGAGAGCTCATGAAGGAGACACCCTTGCTGCCCTTAACTAGTCTCCACCCACTAAAGCCTAAAGCAAAAGGCCTCTCCAAAGACTCTTTTGACTAAAGAAAACCCTAACTCTCTCTCAAGTGCATGCGGGGTACGCAGCCCCCAACAGCTATTTATAACCCACAGCTAACGGGTTTCCCACCGTTCTGGCGGCTAAACTTGACGGAGCCCGCTCCCACTTGCGACCTCATGAAATGACCATTTCGCCCCTCACCTTCCGGAAGCTTCGCTCTCCTTGTCGTCCAAGCCTCGCAACCACCTCGAGTTCACGCCGTCTTCGACACATCTCGACCGTTCTAATCTCAACGCCACCTGCGTCTAGTCCGGTCACCCCGTGTCTCGCCACGACTCCGTCTCGACGTCCTGCAGCCAACACAGACAAGAAACATATCAAATAGCACCGATCGATACATGAAAGCATAATAACATAAATGAAACCACATTAAGCCCAAACCTGTCAAATCAACAGAATAATCGTCCTAATTCTATTGACCAGGTTTGACCAAGTCCGACAGAGCAGGTTGCACCCGCAACGATATGGTGCGAACCAACCACTCAAACTCGACTTCCTAAGCCGATGTCAATTACTCATCATACACACGGATGACCTCACATGGTCTCTCACACCTCAGCCCCTCCTCTGGTCCATGGACCCGGCCCACCTATCAGGCACCCAAGTCAGGGCTGACGTCATAAACCTTATTTTTCTTTAGGAAAATAATTTCATTAATTCCTGCTGACGCAATAAATAAATATCCAGTACAAAAACAATTGTAGAAAATCAATCTTTTTCTTTTTCTCTAATTTTAAATTTTCCAAAGCCTGTTCTCCTTCATCCTAACTCCGATTTAGCCCATCCAAATTTCTAAATTCCAATCTATGCATTTCTGCCATCCTTTTAAATATTTGAAATTTATTTACAATTTCCAAATTTTAATACCCAGTTCATTTTCAAAGCCTCAGTTCCATTTCAAATTTTCTGTGCGCTTCCAAAATTCAAATTCAAACCTCATAAATTCTCCATAAAATCCATTCTATTTTTCTGGGCCCAAATATTTTTCCAATAATTTCTTTTCCAATTAATCTTCTAGATAATCATTCTCCCTCATGTGAACCCCGAATCCGTTGAAACTTTCTCCTAAATTCATATAAAATTATAAACTTCCTTCCAGTAAATATATTGTATTTTTGTGATTTTGTTTGTATTTATTTATTTGTTTGTTTTGTCGTTTCGCACGTAGAACCCGACGTCGTCGAAGAATTCTCAGATCCGCAGCAAGAAGGTCAAGACAGTGTGCAAGAAGACAAGTTTCCTTTGAACATTTTGTACCTATGTTTGAGAAATGCTTTCTATTATTTTAAATTTAATGCATTTGCTATGTTACATAAAATGATAATTTATGTATTAAGGTATTAGTTAATCCAACTATTGTTATGCCCTCGACTGAAGTTGAATGCCATGTACCTTGCAACCTTAGGAGTTCCTTTGTCTCAATAATGAGAATACTATAATTCTTTGCTAAACATTATAACGGTAGTAAATGCTTAGTCAAGCTATTTAACCTTTGTAACTTGGAAATGGAAAATTATATTTCATTGAACAAAGTCTTTGTATTCAGAAAGTTAGTGGCGATTGGTGTTGCCACTGTTTTTTTAAAATAAAACAAATTGTGCAAATTGTTTAGACTTGGGCGGATGGTAATGTTGGATTGGCACAGATTTAGCACGAGAACTTGTATTGTGAATGTTTCGCCCTAGTCAATTAATGACCGACGCTTGTGTTTGTCCAAACTGAGCATAACAGTACAACCACAAGTCTATATGGAGTGCGACCTAGGCGATTAACTACGATAGTCTAGTTTAGGAACCACTAGTGGAAAGTGGGTGCTACAGTTCTTGGTCATCCACGGTGAGGGCAGGATTTCTTGTACTCATATGGCGCAAGAGGGGCTTACATTGGGTGGATTTAACTCTTCAGCAGTGAAACCTCAGCGGGTTGTGACTAGCTAGACTAGAGTAAGGTAAAAGCTTTATGATATTTTATCTGGGTCTCATGCCTAAGGAAGCATGTTGCCTATTAAGATGACTTATCTCTTGTGCGTAAAGTTGTACAACCTTTACAGAGTGTTAAAAGCTATTCGAATAGCCATGCCCACGGTCAAGGGCGGGCAAAGAATGCATTCACATGGTAGATCTTTGGTTTTGATTTTAAAGTAAAAGTTTTGGGAAGCCGAGAGTGGATCGAACTCTCGGGGTTGTGTCCTGGCGGATGGAGCCAGTGCGGGTGGATGGAACCCGTAATCCTGAATCTTGGCGGTTGGAGCCAGTTAACTAGTGTTTGTGGATGGAACCTTCACTAGAAAATTATTGATAGTTTCTGTTAAAACAATTACTTTATTAAATTAATTTCTTCAAAAATATTTATTGGTATTTGAAATAAAATATTGCTTTGTGCAAAAGAACCATATTGTCCTTCCTTTGTTAAGCCCAGCATCTACTGCATTTTTCCAAGACTTGCGGAGTACATTATGTACTCACATGCTGCACTCAAAACAAATCTCAGAGAAATACCAAGCTCAGGAAGGATATTACGACTACTTCGCGTGTGGATTCGACAAAGGCTTTCCGGAGTACTAGGTTGCGCTTCCCCGGTCAATTGCCTGTGGCGTATTGAAGGGTCTTCATAAAAGTTTATTTTTGCTTCCGCTGTGTTTTGTGTGGTTGTGAGGTCTTGAAACCTCAGTTGTAATAAAGAGGTCTTTTGGTCTGTACTCTCTATTATTGTAATAAAGCGTAGTTGGATATGTATTCACCACTGTTTGACTGTGTGCACTAGTTTTGATCTGGGACTAGTGTTGTAATACACAGAGGTTCTTGATTCGGAAATCCGGGGTCCCGACACTTAAAACGACTACGCGAACAAGATGACGATGTCCGTATAGAAGAAGTCCCCGCCGATGCAATAGGATGCCTATCCTTTGAGGCGAGATCTTTGGCGAAGATCTTGATGATCTTTGGGGCGACCAATTGTGGTGGTCGGCGGCCAAGTCACACCTCCTCTTGCGGCCCCTTGTGGCGGCCCTTGGACCTGCTGTCCACGGCCCCAATTCGATCTTTGCAGGGCTCGCAAAGAGCGAAATTGCCCACTACAACGATTTCGCTTCTCGACTCGCATGGTTTGGTGTACTAGTTCCCGCATTGTGTTATAGGGATACAACTCTACATCATCAGCAATATCTTCATTCAAACCTCACAAAAATCTTGTCATCTTAGCTTCATCACTTTCTTGAATCTTTGCATGAATCAGCAATACTTCCATTTCTTTGTAATAATTATCAACGGTGCGGGAACCTTGACTAAGGTGCTGCAATCTGTTATGGAGATCTCTTTGGTAATGTTGAGGAATAAATAGGCGTCGCATAGCACGTTTCATTCCATCCCATGTGTTGATATGATCATTACCCGCTGCATATAGTGCCTCTTGTAACTGATTTCACCATGTCAGTGCATAGCCAGAAAATTCTACAGAAGCTAATTTTACCCTCTTTGTATCAGAGAAATCATGGATACGGAAAGTCAGATCGCACTTCTCCTCTCAATCAACATATGCATCCGGATTCTCCCGTCCAGGTAAAGAAGGCACATTTATCGTAACTTTCGCCATGTCGTCAGGATCATCTCGTAACGATAGTCATGTGGCGACCACCATTACCATAGTATCCACCACATCGAGGGAATGGTGGCTGCCCCAATGGATCAAAAATGTTACGCGCTTCACCACCATCATCGTAGTAGTCTCCTATGTCGTGCCCACGGGGGCCAAGGCCACGTCCGCGTGCACCACGGCCTCGGAAAGGCCGTCCATCTTCACCTAGGGCGCCCCTACCGCGCACATCACCGGGTAGAGCTCCGCCCTCTATGTCGTCGGCTAGTGGGGCGGGGTTTTGGGCATGATCCCGTTTCCCAGCTGCAGGAAAACGCTCATCGAGCATCCTCACAAAGTGCCCTCAACCGCGTTCAAGCGCCATGATCTCGCGATTGAGCCTCCTTGAAGTCTTTGTGTTTGACGGTCAAATTCTTGACGCGTCACTACAACTTGAGCGTCCTTGATACGAGGTCGCCCGATCTTCTCGACGTAGGATGGATACTCACGGGAGTCTTGATGAATCGTAATGATCCCCCAATGCCAATGCAAGGGACGAATACTCTTTAATCTGCCAAAACACACTCGTGTTGATTTCGCCGACCACCGCGAATATCTATCGTGCACCCAATTCCCAACGGAAAGGTGAGCGATCTTCATTGAAGAAAATCACTCCTAATTCCCTATGGAACTTCGGTAGCAATGCTAAACTCGAACAAACTTTAGTAGATTCATTATTCTCAAACGTGGTTCCCTTACAATGGGGGTCTAACCCTCAATATATAGTTACCTGTCTACATCATGGCTGGCCAAGAAGTCCTAAACCAACTCCAACTCATCCCTACATTATTTGGAAACAAACTCACACAAAAGGAAAAATCTAAAATTAAGCTGTCATAATATTTTGGTCATAACTTTTTATTCGTGACGAATTTAAGGTTGGGGCTAGATCCATTGCGTAGCCCTTGAAATTATCTTTCAAACGAGTACAAGAACACCTGAATCGGACTCCGTTTGTGAAAGTTATGGCCTTTTTAGTAACTGCCTGTCAGGTTGTCCCGAACCGAATCCGAATTGAATTCTGAGTTGAATCCGAGTTTGAATTGGACTGAGCACGTGGGAGGTCCAAATTTGGCTTGAAAATCTTATCCAAAACTTATAGTTTAAGTCCTTGTGCTCCTCCCTTTTGCTCTCCCAAGTCTTCACATGAATCATACCTAAGAATACATAAAATAATAACATGAGGTATTATTCCAAGTTCATCGTCAATTAAAAGAAACTCCTTAAGAAACAAATTCACCTGACAATATTTAATGCGGCTCAATACTTATTTCCAGTAAAATAATGTATTTGACCGAAAAGTGCTAAGCTTGTGCGTATCCGCATCAGTTCTCACCATGAGAATGATACAGACTCTCTGATGTTCCTGCCATGTTAGCTGTAACTAACAACAAATATGTATATGTGTGGACAACTCACAACTCACCTCTTGCTTACCCAAGCTCTTATGCTCATCGCCGAATCGTGCTGCTTGTACTGGTGGTAGCAACTCAGATGTGGACACACGATTGTAAAGGAAGCGCTAATGGGGTTTTGGTGGAGCTAGGTAAGTGATAATCAAAGGGAGTACAGTGCTGAAATTTAGTAGTAGCAAAATCAAATAGTAATCCAACTAGAAATCGATGTCTAGATTGCTAATCTTTGCACCAACCCTACAGAAACACCTTCTGAAAATGCCAAGTGTAGATTCTTGCAGCACAACCTTTTCTTTCTTTCTCCTCAATGCACACTTTTTTTCGTTTTTTTTTTTTGCTTTTTTTATCTGAACTGATATGTCACTAATAGCTTGACGAGAGGAAATAACAAACTTGAATCAGCAAGCTACAGAAACACTAAATGAAACAAACTAGTATGGTGCACAACAAAACATCAATGACTAGCAATACTAGACAACGTCTCTAAGGATTAGAACTTGGTGATGCACTCTTAAATAACGAACTAGCAAAAGAAATGGTGGGTATATTTTTTTCGGTTACGGGCGCTAGGATCAAAAGCAAGCTACAAATTAGGTAATGGATAGGAACTAATCTACTACTGAAACTAGGGATAAATTAATCCTACCGTGGGAACGCCGGCTCTGATACCATATGATGCACACTAGCCCGTGAGAGCCAATGCACCGACTTGCCCGATCTCACGGCGTAGGATCAAGAACGGTACTTTAGGGAAAATTTGTAACCCAACGACGAGGAAGCCAACCGTAGTCTGCTATCCGAGACAATAGTTAGTCCACAAACCTGAATACTAACTCACACAGCTACGCTCGATGGCGTAGAAGCACAAGCTAGGTGCAATTCACCGGAATCACAAGAACTCGGGAAGCAAGAACACTCTCATTTTTCTTAATAGATCAATATCAAAAAGTAAGTTGTCCCTATGGATAGGAGTAGAAGGGTATATATACTAGGAACAACCCTCATAGCTGGTTATGAACATAAGTCATAATGTTGGAAGGTGGAAGGCCAACTGGTTGGAGTATTCAAGGAGTCTTCTTAAATTCCCGCGTGTCTGCTCAACTTCTGTGCAGTCTTTAGTAAAACAGCAATAACTCTCTGCTCGGAAGTCTAAAAGACGAACCGTTTGTTGGAGGTGAAAATAGACTTGATTATCTTTCCATCCATATATGATATGTATAGTAAAACGTGACAGGTTGGTGCACAAGCCTTCAAAAAGTCTTCAGTTTTCGCGCAGCATTTATCAGCATGTGCAGCTGTTACTAAAATGACCATATCTTTCTTTTCACAACTCCAAATGATGCACGGTTTGAAACGTAGGAAAATAGACTTGATAAGCCATCCATTGGTCTGGTGTATGATGGTTGGAAACATTATAATTCATGCAGATAGTGATTGCAAAACTCTTTGGTTTTCTGGACCTCCCTGTTCCTCTCCAATGCACCTGAGTTCAATGAAAGAAGAAGAGGTGGGGGGCACGACCAAGTCACAAGAATCTGAAATGTAACTTAGGTTCGTATTCACCTGATCATGTATTTGTTTAGCACGTCTTCTCGGGATTGGTCCTTGATATTGTCGGTCCTTGTTATGATCATCTTCAGTGTGTTTATTAAAGATTGGGATGTCCTCATCACTTAACCTACAATGTGTGGACTTAGTAGTAGAACTCGGTAACTTATTGAGCTAAGCCATTCCCATAGAGCGTGTGGTTGTACGAGGGGGCTCAGTTTAATGGCATACAATGTTAAGTCCTTAATTAACTAGGGCGGTACTACCCAATTCTCTATCCACACAAAGGATTCATAGAGCTATCACAACACTTGCTCGCATAATACTTTTTAATTGCCCATTCTAAATCATTTTTCCACCAGTTGATTTTAGAGTGCAACCTATGCCATCAAAGATAACACACAGTGCATAGTTATTCACAAAGTAATTCCATATATCATTTGTCAGGTGTAATTTAATATTTCAAATTGATGTCAACAACCCAACATGGCTGAGCAAGTCTAAATCAACCCACGTTGGTGCTTCAATATGACCAACCAATATAAACCAACCTAGGGCAACAATGGATCATGGCATACAAATGAACAAAGTTGATAAACAACAAGTAGAGTTCATAACTATTCCTGGGTAAAGAATTGTTGTATCAACATAGCAATGAATAATAATTTAAAATGCAAAGTAGTTTTCTAAAACTAGGTGCAATATGATAGGTGTAGCACAACTTGCCATGCCAAGCAACACTGCTGCTCTTTAGTGTTTGTCTTCATTTTCCTTCAAACTCCTTGGTCTCTCACTTCATCGAATGATTTATATAATTAACATCTAATGAGAGAGAAAACACAAATAAACACAAAATAGAACACCAACAAGCTCCAAAAAAATAAAAACTACTGGAAAATAGGACTCGATTTTAGATGAATTTAGGAAGAAGAATAGGTCAATTGGAGTTCGTATGAGGGAGAATGGGCTTGCGTATGTTTAGTCCAGAGAGAAATTCGGCAAAATAAACACTGACAACTGGATCCATAGAATATTCTAGAATCTTGGAGTTTTTGGAATTTCAAAAAAGGTGGAGAGGATGACAAGTGGGGTCATTAGTCTGTGGACCATATCCACTTGTAGGATTCGGTCCATAGTGAACTAGGTGCATGAGAGTAGGGACACTAACTTATGGGCCCCCAAGTAAGTAAGAGAAAGAAAAATTAAGGTTTGACATGTGTGGATGACATATGGGGTCATCGTGTCATTGGCTATGCTTTGGATATGGGTTTGAGTGTTGCTAACAAGTGGGCCAGGCTATCAGAGACACGAGAGAGAGAGTACAGAATAGGCCCACATGTAAGAAAGATTGAGAGAGGAGATAACGGCCATGGCTCACGGGTGGATGACATCGACGGCGAGCGGTGGCCGGTGAGGCTCAGGTGGTGACCAAAACCCTAAGGAAAACCTAAGGAAAAGATAGGCGTAGGAAGGATGCATGGTAGTGGTGTTGGGCAACGGTGAGAGGGCGGACGAGATAGGGTCAAATGGCGGTGATGGTGGATAGGCCTCGGTTAGCAACATGAAGCACCCCCATGGAGAAAAGGCAATGCAGTAAATATGATGACGTGAATCTAGCAGCAAGTTTTGATGAAAGTCGCTAGCAGTGATGAAGAAATTAGTGGTGTGGCTATGGCTTACAGTGGTGGGGGATGGTAGGGTTCCTCCAGCGAAGAGAGAGAAAACACGAGATAGAACATAGGACGACAAAGCTAGATTTGCTGATGATTGCTGTGATTACTCACTAGTGGTGGCGGAATCCAATGGAGAAGGCGTGTAGCTGGATTTGTTGAAGATTATCTCGATCCTAGCATCTGTAGCTCTTGTCTTCAATCTCTTGAGGGGTTTCGATGAGAAGGCTTGGAACATGACGTGACATGGTCCAATTCCATGAAAAACCTCGGTTTTGGTGGATCGACGAGGCTTGCTCTTGGCTCCAATGGTTGCAACCTCATCTTTAGTGGATTTGGAGGCTGCGGTTAGGGCTTTTAGGGGGTGGTGGCTAGGGGTGTTTAGAAATGAGGCGGGACGGTGCTTAAATAGGCAAGGCGGCCATGGCGTGTATGCCAAGGAAGGCGACATGATGTAGAGAAGTCCTAAGCAGATGGTGTCCAGCTCACGCATGGGAAGAAGATGGTGAACAAGGCAGTGCTGGCTAATAGGCGGGACCCGAGCCCGCTGGTTACAGAGAGAAGGAGAGGGAAGGCCGTGCAAGCTGCAAGGAAATGGGCTTTGCTGTCGGACCCTAGAGAGACAACTCCTGGATCTTTTGTGTTAATCGCACTAATCTAGAATTAGCTAGTGCACAGAGTGGACAACAAAGATAAATATCAACCATAATGATATTTATTCATTAACTAAATATGGGCATGACGGCCAAAGTTTACATCCACGGCCCATAAGCCAAATTCTAAAAATAAGTAGCGAAAAAAAAACACCGAAGCTGAAGAAGTCCACTAAGCTTGCCCACAGATAAACGACAGTAAGACACAGCCTACTCATCCAGATCCTCACCATAGTTGAAGCTGTTCTCCTCTAAGATGAGATATTAAGTGTGAGTACAAACTTGTACTCAACAAGTCACACGGGAAAATGCAATATAATGATGAAGGCAACAAAGAACACATATAGAGTTATTTGGGCATAAAATAACATTTAAAAAATATTGTAAATAGATTGAAAATTGTTGAATTTAATATAGTAAGTAAAAACAATAATTTTGGCAAAATAATAGTGTTGGAGCAAGCACGTCAACCTAACCACGGGCATCCCACCCGGACCATCTTTCTCCAAAATATCACATATGAATTACATCCATCCATAAGCCTTGTAAAACTATTTTATGAAAAAATTAGTCTAATCTATGAAAGCATTACTCAGTATGCCCATGACCATGAGCACAGCTATCTAAGATAGTTTATACACTCTGCAGATGTTGTACAACTTTCTCCACAAGACATGATCAACTCATATTGCCGTGTGATTAGCACACTTCCTTGGGTGTGCGTTGGAGAGATCATGACAAGGTATTTACAATGCAAATCCATCAACCTAGCCAAGCTAACACTAAGCTTTCACTCTAGTAAGAAATCCACCAGACCGGGATCCCTACTTGAGCCGAGTAAGACTTCACATGAT
Source organism: Bonia amplexicaulis (assembly GCA_036346245.1). NCBI lineage: Eukaryota > Viridiplantae > Streptophyta > Magnoliopsida > Poales > Poaceae > Bonia > Bonia amplexicaulis. The sequence continues at coordinate 2,848,790 of CM070744.1, forward strand.
CTACGCCACACTCACTTTCAACCTACAACAAGACTCGGATTGGGACCCGCAAATTAGTTAACCAAAGCTGTCCCAAAGTAGCCTTGTGGTAGTACGAAAAGAGATTTGTAGCAATAACTCACAGACCGATCCTTAATTGACTTAGGCACCAACCACGTACCCCTATATGTAGCAAGAATAATTAATTACATTGAATTAAGTACGAATATACTATGAATTGACTAAACCCTAAACCATGCTAGATGTAAATAATCTTCTCTCTATATCAAGCTAGCTAGATCTAAACTATCTTCAATTCTCCTTTCACCAAAAGCTATATCTAAATTATAATGCAATTAGGAATAAATTATTAACTATAGGTAGCCAATAACTTAGTGGATCTATAATTACTCTTGCTAAATAGTCTCAATTCACCGAATGGCCTCACATTAGCCTCTAGCTCAAAGCGTGACAGAGATCCGGAATTTAAGGCGGGGTCGATGGGTGCATGACGCAATTAATATAGTAGAATTATCACATATGATTTTTAATACAAACCGTCTGTGATAAAACTAATTATCACATACAGTTTTTAATACGAACTGTCTGTGAATTATCACAGATGGTTCAAAGTAAGAACCGTCTTTGATATTTGATAATATCACAGATGGTTCTTGTTAATAACCGTCTGTGATACTTTACAAACGGTTTTAACCATGAACCGTATGTGATATTTCAGTATCGCAGACGGTTTTTAGCACTAACAGCAACACAGACGGTCTCTAAACTAAAACCATCTGTGATTATATTTAATACTGATTGTTTTGGATAACCGTCTATGATGTGGCGTCTAGTATTAGACTTTTTATAGTAGTGGACACTACTCGAATACAAGAACATGACCTTTCTTTACTGTTACAACTAAAAATAAAGTAAAACATATCTTCTCTAGTAATACCGAAAGAGTAATACACCTCAACAACGCATGTATGTTTACTGTTTCCAGGTGGTGCACCGCCTGACTAGCTCGATGCATGCATGGCTCAGACATCTCAGCTCGTCGTTCTTGTTTCTAGTAGTACTTAATTACTCTCAATCTAGGCCATTACCTTTGTTACAGGTGTATTTAGAATCCCATGTTTTGAAAATTTTGGTTCAATGAAGTTTCCATGACAATTGGATGCTATAAGTTAATTGTGTCGTTCCAGGTTTCATGCAATTTAATTCCAGCAGGTAGCTAGCTGTTTCGACTTCGCCAAGCTTCAAAGTATGTGATCATTAGGCAAACCTGATCTAACACTTGTAATTGTTGCCATTCTTTCACATCTTTTAGTCCAAAACTCCTTCAATATGACATATTCCACACACCATTAGGACACATTTCAGGTACAAACAACTCTTTTTTTCCTCAAATTTCATATATATGAGGAAATCTAAACTTTAGAGGACAAAGATCTATCCACACATCCTCTCAAAATCTAAAACAACTTCCTTCCTAAATTAAATGCAGATCCCATCAAAAGGCATCTCTTAACAGCATGCAGGTTTTTCGAAACTGAGATCTTTTCTGTAGTGAACTGAAAAAAACCCAAGCCATTGATATTTTCTACTATAAAAGCTCGGAGCATAAATCATCTCCCCCTTGCTTCAATTTTATTTTGTAAGTAAAAGAGAGCTTTAATAATTAGCTAGGAACAAGATTGCATTCATTTTCGACAAGCTCGACAATACACATGGGATCTGTCTAAGCCAAATAACAGAATGTTCTGTCCACCTAGCTAATTGGGCCAAATCATGAGCGACCTTGTTGTGCACTCTCTTTACCTCTTATTGATCTCCACGGCCTGTACTAGATGCATAGTTGCTTTTGATGGAATAAAGCAATTGATCTAAACCAGCATACCAAAGAATCCAAGATCTCATGTGCAGTAATGGCAACATGTTGAACATCTGTAAACGCGGAAGCATACTTGATGACAATGGCATCAATGGTTGTGATTTTGATCAGGAGCTGAAGATATGCTGCAGCTCTTCTACCAGGGTTTGATCTTTCTCACCCAAAGGCAAGCCACAAGTTCCACTACAGATGGGGATAGATTGGTATGGCCTGTTACCCTGATGAGAGGACATGTCCCCTATTTATAGACTTCAACATGGAATTCTATCTCGACCCATCAATAGAGATAGATTCCAAACCAGACTATACACATATTAGAAATCCAAGTCCATATTTTCCTTATTAGATGTTTAGGCTCTTAATAAATACTTTATTTAATCACTTTATATATTTGAGCCAACCAAAATAGAAAGCCAATATGTATATAAACTCATGTAGGTCCACATAATAGGAAAATAATCCAATGGCTTTCACCTCCGTTGATAGTCGCTTAGTGAAGATCTGTCTTCCTCTGTTGTCTTGAGACTTGCCACCACTTCCACTGAGTCCGATTTTAGAATAACAAGTGCATTTGCCCATTATGATGCAAGGCGCAACCCCTCCAAGCACGCTAAAAGTTCAACTTCTTTTGCCCCCTAAACAATGGAACAAAGCCCTCCAAATTGAGAGCAACACATGGCCCTTCTCATCTCATGTGATCGTGCCAATGCCTACTCCTCTGGCTTGCTCGATATAGGCACCATCAACATTAACTTTGATCCAGCTGTGTTTTGGACGTCGGACCCCAGATTTACCATCTGAAACCCTCTATGATTCCACCGCATTATTCCCAGAATTAGTAGATAATGCATATAGATATATTACTAAGCATCAGCATATATCTCACAAAAGCAAAACTACTACAATAGTAGTGGACAATACATAAATAGACATAATGGTCCTTGACTTACACACGGGCTGATCAGGCTAAAATCTTTAAAGAGCAGGAGCGAAAATGAAAACAACACATAGGTGTGACCCTTAGAATATGTCCACAGACATTCGACCAGGGGTTGCAGCCTAATTCTTGGCCTCTTCATCTTCTAGGCTTGTCAATGCCTTTAAACGATAGCAGGGCTTTTCATTCTCCTTCTTAGTTTGAACAATAGTGAGTATGAAGATATTTAGCAAGTCACTATACATAATATAATTATAATAGATGCAAGGCTGACAAAGGGAGGCTTGAGGTTTTTTATTTGTAGAAAGCCATAATTGAAATACAATAAGTAGAAAGTCCGAGGCTTAATATTTTAACTAAACCATGTTTTTAAAGAATGTAAGAGAATGTAATAATAATCAAAGTAAAGGTGTCATCCACCTTTTACAGAGTATGGTTCCATATACCATATAATATTTTCAATTCTAGGGTTCTATTTGCCTATTATATTTACTGGGTTCTATCCACTCAGGGGAATCAATACTCAGGGTTCTATCCACCTTTTATGTTTTTCATCCCAACCGTAAATATTTTTTTTTGTAAAATAGACACTAATTTGAGTAAGTTTCTATGCCCACCCTTGACCATGAGCACAGTTGTTCAAACAGTTTTTACTCTGTAGAGGTTACACATTTTACCCATAAGAGATGTTCAATTTGTTATATTCCACATGTTTCTTAGGTATGTATCAATAAGACCATCATAAGGTCTTTACAATGTATCTTCCCAATGTGGCTACACCCACTAAGGTTTTCACCACTGTGGGGTTCTATCCACCGCTCAGGAAGCCCTCTCTTGCGCTGCACGTCAAGAGGCTTCCATCTAGTACTCTTGCCTGTGTTCAACCGGATGGTGCATTTAGGACCGGGTCGATGCAAATTAATTGGACAAATAGCATCCATTATAGCTTGTGTTCATGCTATTTTATCTTATGAGGTCATCACAAGATTCATCTTTAAGACTATCTGGGTGGTTCTGCTACACACCAAGTTCTCGTGCTCTATCCATATTTGTCCAACTTACCATCCACCTAGATATGAAGTAGTTTTAGATCTTTGGATAATAAAATACCTTTTTTAGTTTAACATACCACACATTTCCACCCAATGGCTGCTCAAACCAAGTTTTCATGTTTTGAAATGATGTCGAGGCAAATTAATATCCATAAGTATCTAAACAAGCCTAAGCATGACACTTAGATATAGATTTATCAACTAGCATGTATACCATTAATTCTAGGTCAATAAAGGATTTATGTCCAAAGACAAGAAGTGGGGTGTAATAAACGATAATAATATGGCATTAACTAAGAACCAATGACAATATAATTCAATCAAAGTAAAGCATGCAATTTGATAATTTAAAATAAAATAGTTTGCCTTAAAAAGGTAGGTGCAAAATGATCAAAGTGATAACTTGCCTTGCTCAATTTACTACGAGTCTTGTACTTGCTCAAGGTCTTGGTCTTCACCTTTATCTCGATATTGATCTTGCTCCTTTTGTTGCTTCTTCGAGACTTTAAATTCTTATTATGTGAATACAACTGAATCCAATAAATCCAAAGGAAATGAAATCAACTCAACAAACATCGAAACTCAAATAGATCCGAATAAACTCAATTAAATTTTATCATGATTAATTGGTGACAAGAGGTAGTGTTTTATCAAGTGCAGGATGAAGACGAGGCTAAACAAAGTTTGAGCAAGGGAAAAAAAGGCATGAAGGAAATCTGATAGGAAGGATATCAAGGAAAGATCAAGGAGGACGAATGAATATTCATAGGAATATTCCAATCAGGATTAGAAAGCGGTTAGACATAGTTTGACTGGTGGAATACTATTGCTTGAACCCAATTTGTGATTTATTTTATTATTTTATATTTATTAATGAAGTTCTATGAGTTAGATGAGACCTATGAACATATACGAGGGTCTAAACAGTACATGGGCAATATTTACCAAATATTATTATTTAAGGGTTACGGCACGGGTTATATGCATGATAGGTATGTTTTAATTAACCCTATTAATCTAGATTTCCCATTGATGGGTAGTTTATGACATATTATTATTTGAGGTTTAGTTATCAATTAATCGAAGGATTAATTCAATAATTAACTAAAATGTGGGTCATCTATTTAACTAACTTCTATAATATCCTTGTACTAGAGACACACCTAAGTGGTTAAAATGTCATCCTAATTAAAGTTGCTCTTTGAATCAAATGTTGTTGGTACACTAATTATCTAATTATTACTTGACACTAATTGACTTTGATTTACACTCTAATTATATGGTCTAGCGATAATACCTATTTTCCTGTATTGCTATGGGACTATTTATGGTCTTGGGCTCATTGGTATTTAACATCATCTTTTGTTAACTTTAAATTTTGGGATAATGACATGATAATTATCATTTATAGAATATTATAAATTAAAATAACCTTTTATACTTTAGATTAAGTGCTTAATGACATATTAACTATTTACCTTACTAGAGTGGCTCATTTTATTATTCAATTAATTGTATTGGGTTTGGAATTATAGTGCAAGTACTTGTTAAATTTTGAATCTTATTTGATTAGCATATAACATTTTTTCAAGATACAAATCGACTTATCATATTTTTCATAATTTAATCCTACAATAGTTATTACTAGCCACTAATTAATTTGCTAATGCTTGTTGACATGCAATTAATCAATATTTAATCTTTAAATATTTTCAATTTGCATAAACCTTTATTCTAATTTCATAATTAATTTTATTCTTTTTTATTTATAACTGAGTTATATTTTATCATGTTTTCTATTTGAATTTTTTAAACATTTGAATTTAAAATTGATCATATACTAATTAATTTCAATTTTACATTTACTTGTGTGAGGCCACTGTTAGATAGAAGAAAGAAAGAGAGAGACAGAGAGGGAGGCGACACAGAGGATAACCAGAGGAGGGGTGGCGCGCTGGCTATAGCGAGCTCACCAGTGATGAGGTGACCACGGCGGAGCTGCAGTGATGTCAAAAATGGGATGCTAGGGAAAGAAGAAAGCTAGGGGAGGTGGCGTCGTGGCTCGAATGGCACTGAGGTGAGCCGACGGTGGTGCATGGCGGACATGCGCAGGGAAGGAAAAAGGGGCGGCAACGCTGGAGAGGAAGAGAGAGGAAAGGGAGATGCACAAAAGCTGGAGAGGGGTGGAGAGAACTCACCGGAGAAATCTATGGAGGTGGAGGAGCTGTGAGGTTGTCTAGTGGCGAGAGCTAGGGGTGGCGTGACAAGCTCCATGACGCCAGAGTTCTAGGGCAAGGGGAAGCTGAAATTGACAGTGGGGAAAGGTAAAGGGAGGTGCAAGGATGCTCTAGGAGACAGGAATTGGGAGGGGCTTGCTAGAGAGGGGAGGACGGCGACGATGGATTTGGTCGGACGCATCGAAGACGATGGCGCCGACCAGATCTTGTTCCTAAATCACCAAAATGAATGAGGGGAAAGGTAATTGGAGGGGTGGAACGCGATGGGACATGAGTGGTTCGAGGTGTTGCTCGTCGGAGTGGCCGGAGCAACGAGAGGAAGCGACAATGGAGGGCGTGGAGGCGAGTGCCACTCGGTGAGCTAATCTTGGGGAGAGGAAGGAGTGGGAGCAACACGGAATGGGAGGGCATCGTGGCACGCCAATGTTTAAATAGGCGGAGTGGGCAAGGGGCATGGCGCAGCGCGGCAAAGATAGGGCATCGACGTGGTCGGCGCATGGGGCGCGTGTGGCACTAGCGCGTGTGCAGCAAGGCGGCGTGACACGATGTGGTGCGGCGTACGCTGCGGGGCCAGGTCGGCATGGGAGCGGCGGCGGTTGACACGGGCGGGCACGGTGTGAGCTGCGGTGGGCCTTGACCCACACGGGTCGGGTGCACGCGGGTGAGAGAGAAAAGAGAGGTTAAGGGCGCTGCTAGGCTAGGCCAAAGGAAAAAAAGAACAGGGATGGGCTAGGCCAGGAAGGAAAAGAGAGAAGGAAAAATAGAAAAGGGCCAGGGAGGGAAAATAAGAGGAAGAAAGGAAATGAGAGAGGAAAAGTGGGCCGGCCCAATTTGCTTTAAATATTTTTCTTTTTATTTCTATTTTCTTTATTTGTTTTAATTTATCCAAATTCAAAATATTTTCCGTTAGATTTATTATCTGAGCACTAGATCATCTTTTCAAATTTGACATTCATTGAATTTGCTTTTCCCATTTAGGTATCTTTTAATCCTAAATTTTGGTTTTATTTAGTTGTATGACTTGATTTGGTTAAACACAAAATCCAATCAGAATTCTCGAATAAATATCAAAAATTCAAATAACACCAAAATGCAATAAAAAAGTTTTAAATTTTTTTGTTATCAAATATTATAAATTTTGGGATGTTACATTGGAGTCGTCCAAACTTGTTCTAGTTCACATTTGGAGAACACACCGCCACGCTTGCTTTTTTTACCTGTACCGTCTTCTGTGTCGGGATTTTGCCCTATCATGCACATTGAATTCAAATAACTTGTCAGGAAAACCACGGAGCCCTGCATGGAAAAGCCGCTTGAATTATGGACTATGTTATTGTGCACTAGCCAAAGTTCTCCACGAGAGGAAAAGGAGTTGCATTCTTTCCTCTTATGGTATCCAACAGGATCAATAACCTATCCGAGTCAGTTTTTTCAAGTCGATTCACAGGAGGTATGGATCGATGGTATCGCATCGTCTGTCTGATTGCACGGGCCACGCCGTTCTCCACTTTGAAGATCCATTTATTACGAATGCAACTGTTCATTCTGCTAGTTTTTACAAACCCTGACCCAAAATCCTTAGGCCAACATAAAATCCATTTGAGCTATTTGTCAGCTTTGGATCGTGTAACTCATTGTAAGAAATTGAAAAATGCCATTCGTTCGTTGAAAAGAGAGGCCCTGTTCTTTTATGCTGCAACTGATAGTTTTTAGTTAATTATGGATAATAATTTTTATCTATGTTTTTTAAGACGATAGTGGACGACGAAGACGCTGACGTGAACAATGTACATAGTTTTAAATTGGATCAGCCGTTTAAAGAATCCGTTTTAAAAAGTCAAAAGTTAAAAACTCAAAAGAACAGGCCCCAAACTCTCCCTTGGAAAAAAGCAGTGATTCAATGCTTTTCACTTTTATATATATACATGTATAAATCTTAAAACACTAATGAATAAGTAGTCTTAATCTATCCTTGAAAGTGTTTTAATTTTTATATAATTCACTGTTTGACTGAGCATAGAATCACCAAGGACAAGGAGAAAGCTCTCGAAGTCGATCTAGGGACGCTATCACGCATGTCATTCTGGCAGTACCAAATTTAAAACCTTAGCCGGTGACTAGGCCGCGGCGTAACAAAAAAAGACACGCCAGGCAAGTTTATCCTGGGAGAGAGAGACGGACGCTCCGGCAATTTCCTTTTGTTGAAAAAAAAAGTTTCTCTATGATGGTCAGAGAGAAGAGCCCAGCAGAGAAAACAAGAGCGTCACCGAGGGTGGACTAGCTGTTAATGACCCCCATCCGGACGAATCGCTCCAGCTGGCCGGCCACCCCCCTTCTCTCTCTCTTCTTTCTATATCCTCCCCGCTCCCCAACTCCTCGCGAGCAGCACACTGCTTCTTCTCCATCTCCCCTCCATCCTCCTGGGCTCCTCCCCCGTGTGTCCGCTAGGGTTTAGAGATCCGCCCTCTCGCTCCCCCGCTCCCGAGATCCGCACCGATCTGCCCCCCGACCCGCCTGTGCTCGCCGGGGCGGCGCCGCCGCCACCCGATTCACCTCCTCCCGCGGCGAATCGGAGGTGCTGTTCGCTCGCTCGCTTTGGTGCTCGGGACACCTACCCGCTAGAATGCGCCGTTGAGCTATGATTCGGGGCGATCGGCGGCCGCCACGATGACGTACGTCACCTGCTGGGCGGTTCTGCTCGCAGCGGTCGGTTTGATTGGTTGCGGAAGCGACCGCCTCTCCGCGTGGGCGCTGCGGCCCGAGGACCGATTCGGGCTGGTCGCTGCTGGGGTTGGTCGTGGTGGTGGCGATGGCGGCGGCGGGGACGCCGGGCTAAGCGGGGAGCTCCCTTGCCGGACGTACTCGGCGAGCTCGAGGTCGTGCGAGGAGATGAAGGGTTCTGGGTCGTTCAACACCACCTGCGTGATAAGCTCGAGCTCTTCGTTGGATGGTGATCTCTGCGTGTATGGTGATGGGAATGTGGAGATAAGGCCCCACGTCAAGATCATCTGCCCTGTCAGGGGATGCTACATCGTGCTCAATGTCTCTGGGAGCATCACGATTGGCGAGCATGTCGAGGTGATTGCGGGGTCGGTCAGTCTGTACGCGGCCAATGTGTCGTTAGGTCATCATTCCACTGTCAACACCACCGCGCTCGCGGGCGAGCCTCCTCCCCAGACGAGCGGAACGCCCCACAGCCTTGAAGGGGCCGGCGGAGGACATGGTGGGCGGGGCGCGTCGTGTAAAACGTCCAATGACACAAACTGGGGAGGTGATGTGTATGCGTGGTCAACGTTGGCGTGGCCGTGGAGTTATGGCAGCAAGGGAGGCAGCATGTCTGCTGATCATCAATTTGGAGGGGATGGTGGAGGCCGCGTCATGCTCAGGGCAAGTGAGTTTTTGAATGTTGATGGAGATGTACTTGCTGAAGGAGGTGTGGGCAGTCTCAAAGGGGGCGGCGGGTCTGGTGGAAGCATTATAATACATGCTTTCAAGCTGTAAGAACTGTATTGCTTCAAGTTTTACCTGTTTTACTATGAATTACGTTACCAATCTGAAATCTTTGGGTATCAAAATCCAAGTCCTATTTAATATTTCATTATGTTATTTCCCGTCATTTTGCCATGGGAATTGGCCAGTCTAGTTGTCATGTAGATGAATAAACTGCACAATCTGGCTAAATGTCCTCATAACTTAATTGTTCCTGTATGAACATTATGATGTGGTGCTAGCTAAGAAACTTTTAGGGCATTCTATGAATTGCCATTTCATTGCACATTATTAGGCATTGGATGGACCTGCATTCTGCAGAATTTAATTGACATTATGTTTTTTGAGGCAAAGAAAAAAGAATTGGAAAACAAGAACCAAGAGTTTCTATAACTTGTCTGGTTCTACCGCTATGCCAGAATTTGAGTGTAATTTCTGGATGCAGTTGGAAATCAGGAAACCTTTCTTCCTGCTGCCCTATACACAATTATTTTGCTCAAGCAGGCAATCTTTAACAATGACCATTTTTAAAAATTTGAAATATTGAAAAGTACTGTGGGTTTTGACAGGCTAAATGTTGTCGGACATGATGCTCTGGCACAAATCTGACAAACTTAGTCCGGTTACGATTCATATTATTTGGGCAGCCTAAAAGTAGGTCCAAATCCTTACAAAACCCAAATCCCATTGAAACCCAATCCCAGATCATTGTTGATCCAAATTGTGATATCAATCTCGTTGTTCTTTGTAACCTAATTCTGATGGTGGCTGACTCTGCACACATCTTAGATATGGAAATGGTACGATAAGTGCTGCTGGTGGTAATGGATGGGGTGGAGGCGGTGGTGGGAGGATATCTCTGGATTTTTACAGCATTCAACAAGATTTGGAAATTACAGTTCATGGTGAGTGTTCTCCTGGCCTTAGTTTCATGCAATTGTTTTGTAATCCTTCTGCCACTGTTGTTTCTCCATAGGGGACCATAATCAGCCAATCTATTGAATAAAGAAGTGCAATGGATATTCGTTGCTGGTTACTTATACTGTTTAGTGTCATGTATTGGTTTTATCACTAGTTAGTAACTGTAGCAAAGGCATTAGGGGTGTGACATGTTGGCAACATGCCAAGTAGCTCAGTTGATGCACTCTGATTAGTTAGTTGCCGCTTCAAGAAGGCGGCTGGCGCCGCCAGGCGCTGGCGGTAGGGTGCCGCCCGCCTTGGCCCCTAGTCGGGTGGTGGGCGAGGCGGCCAAGGCGGGACAAAGCGGTCAAGGCGGGCCAGCGCCTAGGCGCGACGTACGGGGCGCCTTGAAGGGAGCGGCGAGGATGGGAAAGGGTTCAGACACGAGGCCGCCGCCGCCGCCGACTCACCGGATTCCATTGCTCCGTGGCCGCCGCCACCAGATCCGGACTCCGCGCCAAATCCGTCGCCGCCGCCGCCGGATCCGGACTCCCGCGCCGATCCACGCCACCGCCGGATCGGACTCCCCGCGCAGATCCGCCTCCGCCGCTCCGTGGCCGCCGGTGAGGGAGATGTCATGTGGCGGGGGCGCCGGAGGAGGTGACGGAAGGGCAACGGGAGGCGGCAATGGGATGGGACAGCGGAGGGAGCGGCGGGGATGGGCGGCGGCGGAGGCGGCCGGGATGGGCGGGCGGCGGGCCGAGGAGGAGGCGGCGGGAGGGCGCATCTGGCCTTGATGGGAGCGTCGGGTTGGGGTTGGGGTTAGGGTTAAAGGCGGCGCGGTCGGGTTAACAGGCAGCGGGTCGACCGGTCGAGTGATGTTTTGTTTGATTTAGTCCTTATGGTTTTTAAAATTTACGAGTAGACTTTTTTTAATGGATTTCTTTCAATCTAGACCTCTCTAAATAGCAAATATATATACATGATTATTTATTTTTGTCTACTATTCTTATTTTTAATTCGGCCGCCTAGGCCCCGCCTAGGCTCCGCCTAGGCGGCCTAGGCGCTAGGCCCCTGCTTGCCGCCCGCCTAGCGCCTAGCGCCTAGCGCCTACTTGAACATCGTTAGTTATGATGCAAAAAAGTTTGCACTTTTCATTGCTTGTGATTAGATGCAATGTCATGATAACCCTAAGCTAATGACCATAGATACTGCACATTATTATTTTGATGTTTAACTTATGCAGTCTTATTTTGGCCTTTTGGGACTGTCTTGCATATATATATATAACTACCTCTCTCTGCGTGCAAACATTGTTTTCACAACTCACTGTCTTGTCCTGATGCTGCAGCTGCTAAATATCCATAAATCAAGTCCTTGAGCTAGACATGAATGTAGGATTGAGCATAGAAGCTCAGAGGCATTGAACGTTAATAGTACAGAATATGTGTAATTACAGTATTCACATTAACAAGTGCTTTGTAGCATAGTAGTGCTTTTAGTATAAACAATGAAAAAAATATCAAGTTTGGCAGAGGGATGAGAAAAGTGTAGGAAAGTAGAAGTTCAGATACTTCTGCATGTAAACAAATGATTGAAATGAAAATTTTGAATAATGCAATGTCTATTTGTGATGGGCCTGGGCCTGCGGCCGTGTGGCAAGGTAGCAGCAGCAACTTCGGCAGTATTAGTGGTTCATGATCTTGTAGCAAGATCACCACATGCAGCAGGAGATCAGCTGAATGCAAGAATAAGGAGGCGATAAGCTAGGATATTTGCTTGGGATCAATTAGTTGCATTAGTATAATTAGTTAGCGTATTTGTTGAGTTCCATCTGCATTTCATACCCTTAGATTCGGTTGTTAGGGACGTGCCTATTTAAAGAGGCCGTCAACCTTGTTATTGGGAGGCAATCAACAATGAAAAACCGCCTGCTGTTGTACCACCAGTGGGCCTGCTGTTGTACCACCAGTGGGCCTGCTGTTGTACCACCAGTGGCGCTGCTGCATCCAACCGCCGCGCGGCCGTTGCCTGACGTGACGTAGCAGGGGCTGCTGCAGCCTGCCGTGATGCTGCCACTGCCTCTCCCTTTGGTCACGCTGCCACCCTCGCCTTCGATGCCTCCTCACCAGGCCTTGCTGCCCTTGGCTGCACCATTGGTGCCTTCACCGAGGAAAGGTTGCTTCTGTATAGCAGCCATTGTCTCCACAAGGCCGCCAAACGTCGTGCCTTCGAAGATGCGGTCTGTAGCTACTGCCATGTGGTGGACAGCGACGCCATGCACCTCTCCCACAACTGTCATATACCGTGGTGAGAAGGATGTCATTGCTACCCCATGCCCATCTATCGAGGCATCACCGATCATCTTCCACGCGGTGCGGTGTTGTCATCGCACCCTCTCGTCGACATGGGTAATGTCATGGGCTTGGGCCTGCGGCTGTGCGGCTAGGTAGCAGCAGCAACTTTGACAGCATTAATGGCTCATGATCTTGTAGCAGATCACCACGTGCAGCAGATCAGCTGTACGCAAGATTAAGAAGGCGATAGGTTAGGATATTTGCTTGGGATCAATTAGTTGCATTAGCATAATTAGTTAGCATTTTTGTTAAAGAGTTCCCATCTGCATGTCATATCCTTATATTCGGTTGTTAGGGACGTGCCTATTTAAAGAGGCTGTCAACCTTGTTATCGGGAGGCAATCAACAACAAAGAAGTATTTCCAAAGTTCCCAAGTCTAGCTTTGGTCTCTTCCCTAGGCCGGCTATTCTAGATCCGTCTCTTCCCAACCGTTGTCCTCCTTCACCTAGCGCTGTTTCTACCTCAAGTCGTCGCCGTCCGACCTCCCTCCGGCTGTGTTTATCCCCCATCATGAATTATGCACATGACAATATTGATTTTGAAAAGCCTTTGTCACTTTAACTTGCGAATTAGGAAAACATATAAAACCCTATCTTTTAGTTAGTTAAAATGTTACTTGCCCTGACTTTTGACAATTTTAACTACACATTCCAAAAAATCAAATTCTTTATTGCCCTACCTTGGTAAATTCATCACGGTTAGGTCTTCCTGTGGAAATTGTGAGCATCACTTTGAGCTGTCACAGTTATGGATCTTTGTATTCATCCTGAGTGTTGAATATTGATGCATGTGCTATTGCACATGAATATGTGCTTTTTTCCTTTAATAACTTTTCTGTAATGCAACCCCCCCTTTCTTTGTCTTGTAATGGCAAACATTTCTGTTCACATTCGTCAGGTGGACAAAGTTTTGGGTGCCCTCAAAATGCTGGCGCAGCAGGTACAATATATGATAGTTCATTGCAGACTCTAAAGGTCAGCAATGGAAATTTCACCACACATACGGAGACTCCATTGCTGGGTTTCCCAATTACTAGACTTTGGTCCAATGTGCTTGTGGAGTGCAATGCAAAAGTGTTGGTTCCCTTGTTGTGGTCCAGAGTACAGGTTTGCATACAATGACCCATTAACATCATGTTAATTAATGCTTCATTATGCCTTTGTGTATCTAGAAATATCTGAGGTTTTTTAGTATTGCATATACAGCACGCTAATATCCAATTATTTTTTAAATGTCCTTTTCCCCTTTAAAAGGTTCAATAATAAGGCCTGCACTAATCTAATTCGAAAAATTAACTTAACAATTTTGAAATGATGTTCTTAACAGGCTAATGTGATTGTAAAGTAGTTGTAGATGCTTGGCTTGGCACCACCACTTGAAATGGTGCTATGATCTGACTAGGTTGTGGCATGAGCTGTTTGGGACTAACATTATTTGAATTGGCTTGTGGTTGTTCCTTTGTTGTTACACACTGGCATGTGTCAATAGTGTGTCAGTACTTACAACCATTTATTCCTACAATTCTTATCACTCTACTGTGATTATTTAATTTAGCTTATTGATCATAACTTTCTGTTACATGGGCCACTGAACAGTTATGTACTTATATTTACAGGATAATTTATAATTTAATATACTGTTCTAGACCTGAGCCAGCAATAAGTCTACGCATATCACTGATATCGGACATGTTCAAATTTATTTATTATTTAGGGCCTGTTCTTTTTGGCTGCGGCTTGTGGCTTTTTGGCTGCGGCTTGTGACTTTTGGGTTGTTTGTACGAGAGATTACAGAGTAACAGAAATTCACGTGCGATTTTGCTGATATAAATGAAGTCGAGAAAGTATGTACTACAATTAACTAGTAGACCCTATCTTGAAAAATACTCTATTTAGAAGCTAGTTACTGTAGAAAAGCCGAAAAACAGCTTTTAGAAGTTGAAGAGAACAGGGCCTTATTATACTTCTTTCTAAATCTTATTGATTGAATGGGCTCCCATGCCCTTATATTCATGTACATTCCTTCCTCTTTATTGTATGGTATTGGTACATTGATACCTATTTTCCTGTGGTACCATTTTCACTGCTGCTTGCCTGCATTTCCATTATTATATTCACTATTCTTATTTGGCTCCTATTTTCGACCTGTCAGGTGACAGGGCAAATTAGACTACTTAGTAAGGGTAGCATCTGCTTTGGGTTGTCTGAAAATCCAATATCAGAATTTGAGTTGGTTGCAGAAGAGCTTCTAATGAGTGACTCTGTTATAAAGGTATGCCTTGTTGTCTACATATTTTCTTTCATTGATGGTGCACATAAATAATGATTCATATGCACCACAGTAAAGTAATCAATCCGATATATACTCCCTCCGTCCACAAATGTAGGTCGTTTTAGCCTTCTAAATGTAGGTTGTTTTACAATTTTGTAGGCACTTTTTCCTCTACTCTTCCTATTATACCCTTAGACCATTACTCTCATGAATAAATGAGTCATTCCCAATGACAAATCTAACCTCCTAATTACTATACCTAAAGTCTTAAATACATTTAGACTTTTCCAACCCACTAGCTCTTTATACAGAGTACGGTTCATTTGTGCATTATAGAGTAATAGTAGTACAGCTCAAACACGGAGAAGAAAGAGCCAAACAATTCCGGTCTTTCCCCGTGCTCTTCCCGTGTCAAGGAAGAGGTTCGTGTTGAAAAGACAAGCAGTGAAAGAGGAGAACAATGAAGCTGTTGTGAACTAGTAGAACAAGGGGTAATCATCCGTCGGAGAGAGGTCGGAGGACGACGATTTGAAGTAGAACGGTGCTAGGTGAAGAGGAAACCAATTGAGGGAGGGATAAATCTAAAATAGCTGGTAAGGGAACGACCACAACTGGACTTTAGGGAATAAAGACTTGTTTATTCATCTTTGCTTTATTTAAGAAGATAGACTTGTTTATTCATCTTTGCTTTATTTAAGAAGATACAATGTCATTCCTTTTATAGGGAACTTAACTTGACCCCTAAGAAACAATATCTAGTTTAAAGAAACAAACTAACTCAAGGTAAGCTTCCAAACTAACGAAATCAATCTAATCCCTAATAAAGGAAACTAATCGCGGTTGCTACAGTAATCATATGAATAGTGCACATGTGCTACAGTACTACGCACGTAACATTGCACCCCTCCCGATGAAACAACTTGTCCTCAAGCTGTAACATAGGCGACAAACTCCTCCGATAGAGTGGCTGAATCTGTTGGTGCATGATCTTTAACTTCATCATCATCTGCTCCATTAGATTATGTAGTAGGGATAACTCGGCAGCAGAAGCCATTGTGTTGGCTCTGATACCAATTATTGTGAACTAACCCAACAAGGGGGTAATCATCCGTCGGAGAGAGGTCGGACGACGAAGACTTGAAATAGAACGGCGCTAGGTGAAGAGGGTACCGATTGAGGGAGAAGTAGATCTAGAATAGCTAGTCAAGGGAACGACCACAGCTAGACTTTAGGGACTAAAACTTGTTTATTCATCTTTGCTTTATTCAAAAAAAATACAATGACATCCCTTTTATAGGGATAACTTGATTTGACCCCTTAGAAACAATCTCTAGTTTAAAGAACCAAACTAACCGAAGATAAGCTTCCAAATTAACCAAATCAATCTAATTCCTAATAAGGGAAACTAATCACGTTTGCTACAATAACCATATGAACGGTGCGCGTGTGCTATGTACCATGCACGTAACAGAAGCCAATGTCCAAGTTCCGAAAGTAGACAATGCCAAAGTGGAAGGTGCTCTAGCCAATCACAATAACAACTTGGATGATGATATCCACAGGTTTGATTTGAACAAATCATGGTATGACAAAGGTGAACTCCATCCGGATGGAGCGATCGAGCGAGTTATCCTGAAGATATTGAAGATTTAATCATCCTAGGTTCTTTTCGTGAGTTTGTAGTGCTGGATTAAGCTTTATTTGGTGTCGCTTCCGCCTTTTATGCTACTACTATGTTAGGTTCATTTCTCTCTTGCTATTATGGGTTTCAACTTTGGCGGCAACTAGTTTGTCCTTTTGTTCAGAGTTCGTCAATGGTTATCATCGTTTGTCCTTTTATTTGTTCCTCATAGTGGAGCAGAAGTGGGGGTAAACTCAGAACAGTACTTAGTCGGCATCACATAACTTGAAAAATGTAGACACACACAAAAAAAATGGAAAATGCAGTACTAGCACGCCTTAGTTGTCATCAACCCATCGTACAACAAAATCTTCACAAGACTTATGCTATAGCATCTGAATCTAAATAACACTTTGTAATAAAGCAGCATCACAAGGAAGTTGTAAAGGATGATGACCCTGTCTTTCCAGTGCTTCTTTGTTTATATGTGGGATCTTGTACCCGTTTCCTCCTCTGCATTTCATGATTTCTACCATGCATGATTGCTGAGTCAAAAAAAAAAAAACTATTCACCTTTGACGAAGAATATTCATCAAAGTCCTTTTCAACCACTTGAATTAGATCATCTATCGTCTTCGGGCAGTGTTTATATTGCAAAGCTTGAATTGAGCTGAAGAAACCAAGGTCTAAAATATTTAAGCCCGGCGAATTAGGTGGCTGACACTGTGACACACCAACTGAATGTCAAACCCATTCTGTGAAGCTGCTGTGCAAAATTCCTCATCTGTTGGATCAACATGGGTCCTTGCATTGTCCTGCTTGATAAAAATGGTATTTCTGGCATCTTCTCTGGGCCACTTAGCTTGAATAGCTGGCACGACCTTTACAATTAGACAGTGAAGTGCCATTGTCATACTTGAATTCCAAACAGCAAAGCCCTCTTGACCACCTTTTGAAAGGTCCTCATCTTCCTCAAGCAATGGCTGGCGAACATCTTCTTGAATTTGCTCCATGTTCATATCAGACATCATAGCATGACTTGCTGTTGAGTTGTCGTCAATGTCTTGAGGAATATCAAATGGCAATCTTTCCTTAATGCTGCTAGTAGGACTGAGATTAAAGTCAAAATATGGTCTGCTAGAGGCCATGGTACTAGTGGTAGAACTGGCAATAGAAGCCGTGAGTATGCTTAGGTGAACACTTTATAGATTCCACAGCTCATACACCAACTAATGGAAGTTTTGGCCCAAAACTAAATTTCGTTTCAGTTTTCAGCTGTTCTTTTGTGCTCCAAACTCAATTTTTTTGAAGAGGCATTGCTAATGGCCATGGTTATTACGCTGTCGCTATATCGGCGATATATCGTCGCCATATCGCCGTGGTGGCTCGGCGGCGATATGCAGTAAGGCGTCGGCGGCGGACGCCATAGAAGGGGCGGGGGTAAAAGGCTGAGTCCAGACGCATACCTCAGATCGGGTTTGGGGGTTTTGGGAAGTTGAAGAGAAGTCTCCGCCACCGCCGTAAAAGCGAGAGAGAGTTATCGTCGCCGATCCACCGCTCCGCCAGATCGGGTCTCCTCTGCGCTCACGGCCCGGTGAAACCGCTGTGGCGCCGCCCGCTCATTGGCGGCGAGTCTTCTCCGCTGCTCCTCCGCTGCCGCTGGGGCGGTGGAGAGTGGCGGCGGGAGAGAGGAGCGGCCATGAGTCGGCTCTGCCTAGCTAGCCGGAGGTGGAGGAGATGGGGGAAGAAGAGAGGGTGAGAGGCAGTGGGGGGTGAAAGAAGAGATGCCGAGCTCAAGAAAATAGGCGGCGGCTAGAGTTATGAGTGATTTCGGCATTTTGCAATTTAGCCTTCTCATTTTCTGAAATTGAAATAAAGTCCTTCTCTCTTTGTATTTCTTCTGTTTGGGCTCTCCAGAAGTTTGATATTATTATGGCTACTTGTGTGTATGGCGTCGTCACGCCGCGCGCCATAAGCGATATTGTTGTGTGAAGGTGGTGAGTCGTCATGCCTCGCCGCACCGCCTTAATAACCATGCTAATGGCGCTCAAGTCCGAATTTTTTTTGCTAGTGCAGTGAGTAGAACAACGAACTGATGATCAAGACACCTCGCTTCCTTTAGTAACTGGAGAGAGATTAGTTTGCCTGTTTTGATTAATCGGAGAGAGAGAAGTTGTTGTGCTTGTGATTAACTGGAGAGAGATTAGAACAAGAGAAGGGTACGGTGGTCATTTCACACCATGCCTTAATTCTTGTGTCCATACCTAAAACACCAACATTAAGGGACAGAGGGAGTATTGTTTAGTGAATTTTGTACCTGTCTACTGAAGATCTGATGGGCATCCAGCATATTTTGTGAATATGGGAAGACTTGTTCATCGCAAGTGACACTAGTAATCTGTATTCATATATTTCTTTTAGGCAAACCAGTAGGTTCTGTTTTCCATCCTTGTAATGATGGAGAGTTTTCCTTAGGCAGCAAGGTGATGGAGAAGTTTATGTATTGTAAATTGACTCTTTCAAAGGAGTGTCTTCTCAAAGTTTATAGAAGTCAGGGGCAATTATGGACAAGCATTTCTCAAAAAATAATCCTTTAGGCCAGGGGCAGTCATTGCAGAGTTCTGTGACAGGTTTATCACTTCCATCTTGTGTAAAAGGAGACGTGAGTGTCGAGAGATCCATCTAGTTTATAAGTAATCTGACAAATAAAAGTGCATATGGGGGGCATTAGTAACATTCATTCTATATTTGAAAGCTTGCCATAAGATTGCTGCCTTGTGGTGGTACTCTAAGGCAATTGTGCCATCTTGTAGATTTAGGATTGAGACGCTGTTGCGCCTGTAAATTTCAGTGGCCATAGCATGAAACAATTTGATATTTTCATGCCCAAATGTTTCATTTTCACCCATAGAATTGTGCTGTGTTGTTTCCAGTAAATCTATCTATTAGAGTAGTAAAGTGATGAGATTGCGCTCTAGAGTTTTCTAAAAATTCCATTCTGGCCTGCTAAGTAGGGCTGTTCAAACCCGGGTTATACGGGGTGGCCCAAACCGTTTTGTGCAGCATGGAAGGAAGTGGAACATAAATGCAACAAAGAACAGAATGGATTTCATATCTTTCAAATGGGTTGACAATTGAACAGCAGTACTGCTGAGTGGATGCTGCTCTTCTAAATCGCTCTAGAATTTTCTGCAAATTCCATTCTGGCCAGCTGCTTCTATGGTTCTCTTCTAATCCACCAAGGATGGCAATGACTAGATTGTTGTTACTGATGACTATGCTCAGCTACGAGATACTTTTGCTCCAAAACATTAGACCTCACCTGAGAACGTTGAATATTCTCCAAAAGGTTGCACGGGAGGTTCCAATAGCAATAAGCTATTTGCTGAAAGCCTGGATGTTCAATCCAAAATTTTCAAATACGAAAATCCTTGACTTGGGTGTATGTGTTTCCATATTCTCCATACATGGTATATGGTCTGAACTCTGAAGTAGATCTTGCCAAGGGAGTCACCGTAGTATTTGGGTAAATTATTGTCCAATTATTGGAAAACCAGCCATCAGTCTTTAATAGGCGAACAGTCTTTAATATCTGCTCCAAGAGAGGGTCTTCCTGCTTGTTACTCCAGGTGCATGCACAGCCTTTAATAGGCGAACCACGAACAGTCTTTCGGTGGACACTGGACAACATAGGATAAAAGTATGTTTTTGGGGATTGTCTACTTATTAGACAATATTGCAGTTCTGGATTACAGTTAATCATCTTGTTTGAATTTAATGGTTGGGGTGGATCGCAATATTTCATAGATACTGGCATGCAACACTGGTATGACATGATAATGGCATGGGAATATGCCATTCCCCCAAATATATTGACTTGAAGACATCGCTATATATGTGTACAAATATATTTTTTAATGGATTGCAATATTTCATAGATACTGGCATGCAACACTGGTATGACATGATAATGGCATGGGAATATGCCCTTCCCCCAAATATATTGACTTGGAGACATCGCTATATATGTGTACAAATATATTTTTTAATCTTCTCTTGACATCAATACAGCATATGCTATATTAGTTTATAGTAATGTTTGGTTTCACTGTCAGAGTGTCACGTACCAAATACATGAAACTCAGAAGCCTTCCTGTTCTACATAAATCACATGCTATGTGTTATGGGCTTTGGGTCTGTGGACAGCGGCCGCGCGGCAAGGCAGCAGCAGCAGTTGTGCACATACAAGCACTAGCAGTGGCACCAGTAGCCTTGGCTTGAGCAGCAAGCAGCAGAGGCACGTAGAAGATTATGAGTTGTGTTAGTTTCGAAAATCATTAGGAGATGGAGTTGGTTAGGACTTGGTTAGCTAATATATCTCTTAAGTTAGATATGATTGTTAGGGGTGCCTATTTAAAGAAGATGTTGCCATCATTATTTGTCAAGCAAGAAATAAAAGAAAAGTCTCTAATCTCTTCCTCTTCTCAGCTGGCCTCGCTACCCTCGATCCTCGGACCCTTACCCAACCAAGGTCCACAACACTATGATACATGCTAGATACATGAAGTTCAAAGTTAAAATTATTTAATCCTTATATACCGAACTTGTTGTGCCAGTGTTGTCTGACACTACCAGTGGAAAGGTCAACTCTTAAAAGTAGAATAACAATATCCCAACATGTGATCTAACATGACTCTGACACATGTCAGGGAGTATACAATACTTGAGTTGGCTCCAACAAATGCTGGAGAAGTGTTGGGGAAGTGTCGTGCATTCAACACTTGCAGACATGGAAGAACTGCTTGATGTAGTGGGATTAGATTCAACAGATATGTGATGTTTGGGGCATCCTAAATGTATTGTACGGTTACTTGATTATAATATCCTTTGTGAGTATTTTCTGCAGTTAACTTCCTCCTCTTTTTGAAGGTCTATGGTGCTTTCAGAATGTATGTGAAAGTGCTCTTGATGTGGGATTCAAAGATTCAGATAGATGGTGGGGGAAAGGATGTTGTTCTTGCATCTATGCTTGAGGCAAGAAACCTTGTTGTACTCAGGGTATGTTGTTTCAAAAGTGG